>JAGFNQ010000184.1:578529-1066898 GCA_024364735.1 Boesenbergia rotunda
TTTCTCTCCTCTCCAAACCCTCACGCCGACCCCTCCTTCTTCTGGGCGAAACTACACCAAGCTCTAGGGGCCGGTCAAGGCTCTTCTCCAAGAGATATTCTATATTCGGGATCCCCGCGACGAGAGGAACGCGTAGCGCGAAGAATTCTCCGAGATCTCAAGTTTCTCGAGCCTAGACGTCAATCTTGGTTGTAAGTCCAAGATATCAATGTAAGTACTGCTCACCTGCAGTAAGAGGCGGTTTTTCCGCGAGAATTTCCTTTAAAAGTTTTTAAAAGAGATATTTCCTTTTTGTTTAGTTTTTGCATGTGATCTTAGTTCATTATATGCTTGTATATGTTTGATAAGCACCCTATGAGATTAGGGACCAAGAAAAGCTATGAGAAAAGAAAAGAAGATAAAGATAAGAAAAGAGAAGGCCAAGGCCTTAAGAAAATACCCAAAAGTCAAGACTTAGGGATTTTTAGCACGCAAGGTGCTCCAGAAAATGCCAAGGCATTTACAGATAAGAAAGAAAAGAAAGAAAAGCTATTTTATTTTATAAGGCCAGTACCCGGCGTCCAAGGGGCGTCGTTAAAGAAATCCAGGTGTCCAATTCCAAGGTCTTGGCCCTGGTAGACCAAGGTCTGCTCTATTAGGATTGGTGGCTCGCTACCCCAACCTTTTAGGGAACGCGCATATCAGATGGTACTTACGTCTTCAGTGGATCCAAGTGATTAGTATTTTCAAGTATATGCTTTAGCAAAGTTTCGAAAAATTTAAAGAGTTTTCAAAAAGTTAAAGAATAGCTAAAGTTTCAAGTTGAGCCAAGAAAAGTAAATTGAGATTTATTATTGCTTGAGTATGCATGTTTTGAGATTATACATGTTCTTAGTTTCCTTTCAAGCATATTAGTATCTCATATGATTTTCATATTGTCTAGAAGCATGTTTGCACATTCGAGATTTTGTGAGCTAGATAGTACTTACTAAGCTTTTGCTTATAGATGCATTTCCTCTTATTGCAGATAAAGGTAAAGGCAAGTAATTCTGAAGGAAGACGACGAGGCGGTGCTGAGTAGAGTGTGTGTGGTGGCTGATTATGGAGAGATCCTTGAGACGAGACATTTTAGTTATTTGAATTGCAATGTTTAAGTTTATTCAAATTTCAAGTTCTTGCTTTATGGAGATTATGGAGTATTTGAGTTTTGGATAGTTTTATATGCTAAATTTCTTAGAGTAAAGATCCCATGTCATTTCCTTTAGCATATATATCCCCATGATTGCATTGGATGAGTAAAAGTGTGAGTAGTTAGAAATATTGATACTTTGTTAGAGAAAAAGGTGTTTGTGCCAAGATAGTATCAATTTTCCTTTTGAATCGAGTTTTATTGCTTAAAAATGTTTAGAAAGTTGCAATCACATTTCATAATGCTTTAGCAAGGTCGTAGAACATGTATTTGGTGTTATAAATTCATAGAAGTCAAGATTGGTACAAATTCCATTGTTAAAGTTTATATAAACTTGTTTAGTTTATTTTCTTCCATAAAAGTCCTAAATTCAAGTTTATGGATTCGTTTGATTGGCTAAATTGTTTAGGAAACTGATATAGAGTATAGAAATGATGTCGTAGTTTGATATGGCTCGAAATTGAAGAAATGGTGGACTTGGAAAGCAAGGGCCGAAACCTGTAAAACTGATTACAGGCGTACCAGTCGACTGCCACGTCACCAGTCGACTGGTACAGGCAGTTTAAGAAGGGTAAGGCTGTTTTCAACAGGTATTAGCTATGGGATTTGAGAAGAAAGTATGGCATGGTATTATTATACATGATTGCTTAAGTTAGAATATCATTCTTAGATGAATTTAAAAGAAAAAAAAGATTTCCGCATTTCTTTTAGTCATGTATTAGAGTCGAGAAGTAGACAAAAGTAACGATCCGTCTGAGGCAGGAGAAGGCGGGTCGCTACAGTTGGTATCAGAGCAGTTCCCATTCTCCAGCATCACACACACATCAGCATCAACCTTGCCGTCTTCAAGTAAGAAAGCTTTAAGTTTCAGTTTTTTTTCTATTGCTCCTTTACTTAATTACAGTATAGAGAAATGCTTAAGTACTTACTCATATGTGCATAGAACAAGGAAGCATGTTTAATACCTTAGTATCACGGAATCATGTTTAATCCCTAGAATGGATATTAGAGAAATGCTTAAGTACTTACTTGATTTGCCCAAAAGTAAGTTTTGGGATTATGGCACGCAAGGTGCTTGATAAAAGTTTTGAGTAAGACCAAGGTCTTACTAAGCCCTAGAACGAGTTCTAGGACTAAGAAATGAGATAAGAATCAAGACCAAGGTCTTGTTATATCCTAAAGCAAGTTTGGGAACATTACCATTAAGTGTTAAGTTATACATTTGAGGACGTCCTAGAAAGGCCCAAAACGAGCAGCAAGCTCCTAGAGGGCAAGAGGCAACAGAGTCAGTACTCCCACCAAATCTCTTAGATGTGGTGGCTCAGTTACAGAGACAGTTAGCAGAACAACAGCAAGTTATTGCCACTAGGATGGCTAACCAGCAGGTTGTTATTATTACCTCGCCGGTGACAAATGTAGTGGCACCAGTTGTGATCGAAAACCCATCGATTACATCTGTAGTTCGGCAAGGGGAGTAAGACAAGAAGCGTACCTCATTCAGTAGAAGAAACTGAAGCCAGGGAACTTCCCAGGCACAAGCAAACCATGGGATACTTAAGCATGGTTCAAAACGTTGGAAAGAATAGTAGGGCTACTGGACTGGCATGAGGTAGAGAAGATAAAGTGTGCATCTTTCTGCCTTAAGGGGGATGCTAGAATATAGTGGAAGAGAGTCAAGGCCAAGAGAAATGTCAGCCAGATGACATGGGCCGACTTCGAGACTGAGTTCTTCGAAGAATACTTTCACATGCAAGTAACCAACAAGCATTATGATGAATTCACGGAGTTCAGACAAGGAGAACTATCCGTGGATGAAGCAGTGAAGATGTTTAAGCGGTTAGCTCATCTGTGCCCAGAGCTAGTTAGCACAGAAAAAGAGATAGTTAGGCTAATGCTCAAGATGTTAAGGCCTGAGATAGCGTTAAAGGGGGGCTAGCGGTGTTAAGAGGCTGCAAACCTCCGAAGAACTAATAAGTAGTGCTTTGATCACTGAGCACTACTTAAACAGTATAAAGGCCACCAGAAAGGTTGAACGATGAAGTTCTTAACAACCTTACCATCAGGGGAAGTGATGGCCTCTACTGAGAGGCTAAGGGCAGTATCAATCTAGATTTCCAACCGAGAGCTCTACAGTGACTTGGTAGTCCTTGAGATGAAGGATTACGATGTCATTTTAGGAATGGACTTCTTGAGCAAGTATAATGCTTCTATAGACTGCCGCAAGAGAAAAGTCAAGTTCACACCAGAAGCAGAACCTTCAATTGAGTTTATTGGAGACCCAAGGAGAAAGATAAATAGGTTCCTACCTACCTTACAAGCTCAGAGAATGTTAGAGAAGGGGTGCTCTGGTTTTCTAGCTCATATAGTGGATGCGAGTCAAGGAGAAGGATTGAAGAGAGAAGAAGTGAGGGTAGTCTGTGACTATCCTGAGGTGTTTCCTGAAGAGTTACCAGGACTCCCTCCCAATCGGGAAATTGAGTTTGAAATTGAGTTGGCCCCAGGAACCAACCCAATTTCGGAGGCACCTTATCGCATGGCACCAGCAGAACTGAAAGAATTACAAGAACAATTGCAAGAGCTGCTTGACAAGGGTTTCATCCGCCCTAGTCATTCACCTTGGGGAGCTCCTGTACTGGTTGTCAAGAAGAAAGATGGATCTATGCGAATGTGCATAGATTATCGAGCTTTGAATAAGATAACCATCAAGAACAGATATCCTTTGCCAAAGATAGATGATTTATTTGATCAGCTGAAGGGAGCTACAGTGTTCTTGAAGATAGATCTGCGTTCTGGGTATCATCAGCTGAAGGTTAAAGAAAGTAACATTCCCAGGACGGCCTTCAGGACAAGATACGACCACTACGAATTTGTAGTAATGCCTTTTGGAGTAACCAATGCTCCAGCAGTCTTCATGGAGCTGATGAACCACATCTTCAGGGAGTATCTCGATAAATTCGTCATTGTATTTATTGATGATATTCTCATATACTCACAGACTCCAGAGGACCATGCTACACACTTGAGGATAGTGCTGCAGATCCTTCAGCAGGAGAAGCTCTATGCAAAATTCTCAAAGTGTGAGTTTTGGCTAGATCAGGTGACCTTCCTAGGTCACATTGTATCCAAAGAAGGCATTCAAGTTGATCCAGCCAAGATAGAAGCAGTCAGCAACTGGTGTAGACCCAAGAATGCCAGTGAGATCAGAAGCTTCTTAGGCCTGGCAGGATATTACAGAAAATTTGTGGAGGACTTTTCCAGGATAGCCTCTCCACTCACAGCCTTGACCAGAAAGAACAAGAAGTTTGAATGGTCAAATAAATACGAGCACAGTTTTCTAGAGCTGAAGAAGAGACTGACCAGTGCTCCCATCTTGACTGTTCCAGAGAGTGACAAGGCCTTTGACATCTACAGTGATGCATCCAAGATGGGCCTTGGAGCTGTCCTCATGCAAGACGGTAAAGTAATAGCATACGCCTCCAGACAGCTCAAGGACTATGAGAAGAATTACCCTACCCACGACCTTGAGCTAGCAGCTGTGGTTTTCGCACTGAAGCTCTGGAGACACTACCTGTATGGAGTGCAGTGCAGGATCTTCACAGACCATCAGAGTTTGAAGTACTTCTTCACTCAGAAGGATCTGAATATGAGGCAGCGCAGGTGGCTGGAGTTGGTCAAAGATTATGACTGTGAAATCCTCTACCACCCAGGTAAAGCTAATAAAGTGGCAGATGCACTGAGCAGGAAATCCTGTGCAGCACTGATGTCCCTATCATCACTATCTCCACCGCTTCAGAAAGAAATAAAGAATTTTGGAGTCGAAGTAATAGTTGGACAATTTTCTGCATTGACCCTAGAGTCAACCCTGCTTAAAGATATACAAGAAAAGCAAGATCAAGACCCAGAGATCCAGAAGATCAAGCAGGGGATCCAAGAGGCAGAAAATTCAGAGTTTCGAGCATCAGACAGTGGCATCCTCTATCTTGGAGACCGCCTTTGCGTCCCCAATGATGAGGAACTAAGAAGGAATATTTTAGAAGAAGCCCACAGTACCCCGTACTCTATGCATCCTGGTTCTACTAAGATGTATCAAGATTTAAAGAAAGGATTCTGGTGGTCTGGACTCAAGCGAGACGTGGCCAGATATATCAGTACCTGCTTGACCTGCCAGAGAGTCAAAGCAGAGCACCAGAGACCAGGAGGAGTTCTACAGCCACTTCCCATTCCAGAGTGGAAGTGGGAAGAAATATCCATGGACTTTATCACAGGTCTTCCAAGAACCACCCATGGACATGATGCAATCTGGGTGATAGTGGACAGGTTGACCAAGTCTGCCCACTTCCTAGCCATCAAGTTATCGCATTCGGTAGAGCAATTAGCACAGCTGTACGTGAAAGAAGTGATCAGGCTTCACGGAGTTCCGAGGTCGATCGTGTCTGACAGAGATGGGCGATTCACCTCCCATTTTTGGAAGTGTGTTCAGGACGCCCTAGGCACCAGACTTCAGTTCAGCACAGCTTTCCATCCCCAGACAGATGGACAGACAGAGAGAGTAAATCAGATTTTAGAAGACATGCTCAGGGCTTGTGCATTGGACTTTAAAGGCAGTTGGTGCAAATTTCTATGCTTAGCTGAGTTTGCCTACAACAATAGCTATCAGGCCACCATCAGGATGGCACCTTATGAGGTATTGTATGGCAGGAAATGTAGATCACCCATATGTTGGCAAGAAGCTGGTGAGAAGAAAGAGATGGAGTCAGAACTAGGCAGCCAGACTGAGCTTATAGATGAGACCACTCAGGCTATCCAGACGATCCGCCAGAGGATTGAGACTGCCCAGAGTAGACAGAAAAGTTATGCTGACACACGCCGTAGGCCACTTGAATTCCAAGTTGGAGATTCAGTATTTCTCAAGGTCGCTCCCATGAAGGGAGTGGTGAGATTCGGCAAAAAGGGCAAGCTAAGTCCTCGCTACATAGGACCCTACGAGATCATAAAGAGGGTTGGTAAGGTAGCATATGAGCTGGACCTACCAGAGGATATGTCAGCTATCCACAGTACCTTTCATGTCTCTATGCTAAAGAAGTGTATTCACGACCCTAGCCAAGTGATTCAGCCTCAGTCAGTACAGATCCAAGAAGATCTTAGCTATGAGAGTAGACCGACACAAATAGTGGACAAAGCAGTTAAAAGATTAAGAAACAAAGAAGTGCCACTAGTGAAGGTCATCTGGCAGAATCAAAAGCATGAAGAGGCTACTTGGGAACGTGAGGACAGCATGAGAGAACGATATCCAGAGTTATTCTAAGTTCGAGGACGAACTTTTTATAAGATATGGGGGATTGTAACGCCCCAAAATTTCCATTTTTAGTTCTTAAAGTCCTTAGAATTATTTAGAAATGGTTTAGAAATATTCTAGATATTTTTAGGAATTTTTAGAGTATTTTTATGGAATTTTCCGAGTCCGTTTGGTATTTATGGAAAAAGAAAAAGAAAAAAAGGAAAAAAGAAAGCCAAAAAAGGAAAAAATCATTTAAGGGCAGCGGGCGCTCGAACCCGCGACCACCACGAGACCAAGGGAGCGCGCGACCAGCTGGGCTAGGTATCAAGCACATAAAAGGATGGAGAGACCTTTATTTAAGGTGTAGTTAGGTTAATCCGCCCCATAAGTATAAATAGGTAATTAAAGAGAGAAGTTTTATTTTCTCTCCTCTCCAAACCCTCACGCCGACCCCTCCTATTCTGGGCGAAACTACACCAAGCTCTAGGGGGCCGGTCAAGGCTCTTTTCCAAGAGATATTCTTATATTCGGGATCCCCGCGACGAGAGGAACGCGTAGGCGCGAAGAATTC
Organism: Boesenbergia rotunda; assembly: GCA_024364735.1. Classification (NCBI taxonomy): domain Eukaryota; kingdom Viridiplantae; phylum Streptophyta; class Magnoliopsida; order Zingiberales; family Zingiberaceae; genus Boesenbergia; species Boesenbergia rotunda. The sequence goes on from JAGFNQ010000184.1 coordinate 585,547, forward strand.
TCCGAGATCTCAAGTTTCTTCCGAGTCCTAGACGTCAATCTTGGTTGTAAGTCCAAGATATCAATGTAAGTACTGCTCACCTGCAGTAAGAGGCGGTTTTACCGCGAGAATTTCCTTTAAAAGTTTTTAAAAGAGAATTTTTCCTTTTTGCATTAGTTTTTGCATGTGATCTTAGTTTTTATATGCTTGTATATGTTTGATAAGCACCCTATATGAGATTAGGGACCAAGAAAAGCTATGAGAAAAGAAAAGAAGATAAAGATAAGAAAAGAGAAGGCCAAGGCCTTAAGAAAATCCCCAAAAGTCAAGACTTAGGGATTTTTAGCACGCAAGGTGCTCCAGAAAATGCCAAGGCATTTACAGATAAGAAAGAAAAGAAAGAAAAGCTATTTTATTTTATAAGGCCAGTACCCGGCGTCCAAGGGCGTCGTTAAAGAAATCCAGGTGTCCAATTCCAAGGTCTTGGCCCTGGTAGACCAAGGTCTGCTCTATTAGGATTGGTGGCTCGCTACCCCAACCTTTTAGGGAACGCGCATATCAGATGGTACTTACGTCTTCAGTGGATCCAAGTGATTAGTATTTTCAAGTATATGCTTTAGCAAAGTTTCGAAAATTTAAAGAGTTTTCAAAAAGTTAAAGAATAGCTAAAGTTTCAAGTTGAGCCAAGAAAAGTAAATTGAGATTTATTATTGCTTGAGTATGCATGTTTTGAGATTATACATGTTCTTAGTTTCCTTTCAAGCATATTAGTATCTCATATGATTTTCATATTGTTCTAGAAGCATGTTTGCACATTCGAGATTTTGTGAGCTAGATAGTACTTACTAAGCTTTTGCTTATAGATGCATTTCCTCTTATTGCAGATAAAGGTAAAGGCAAGTAATTCTGAAGGAAGACGACGAGGCGGTGCTGAGTAGAGTGTGTGTGGTGGCTGATTATGGAGAGATCCTTGAGACGAGACATTTTAGTTATTTGAATTGCAATGTTTAAGTTTATTCAAATTTCAAGTTCTTGCTTTATGGAGATTATGGAGTATTTGAGTTTTGGATAGTTTTATATGCTAAATTTCTTAGAGTAAAGATCCTATGTCATTTCCTTTAGCATATATATCCCCATGATTGCATTGGATGAGTAAAAGTGTGAGTAGTTAGAAATATTGATACTTTGTTAGAGAAAAAGGTGTTTGTGCCAAGATAGTATCAATTTTCCTTTTGAATCGAGTTTTATTGCTTAAAAATGTTTAGAAAAGTTGCAATCACATTTCATAATGCTTTAGCAAGGTCGTAGAACATGTATTTGGTGTTATAAATTCATAGAAGTCAAGATTGGTACAAATTCCATTGTTAAAGTTTATATAAACTTGTTTAGTTTATTTTCTTCCATAAAAGTCCTAAATTCAAGTTTATGGATTCGTTTGATTGGCTAAATTGTTTAGGAAACTGATATAGAGTATAGAAATGATGTCGTAGTTTGATATGGCTCGAAATTGAAGAAATGGTGGACTTGGAAAGCAAGGGCCGAAACCTGTAAAACTGATTACAGGCGTACCAGTCGACTGCCACGTCACCAGTCGACTGGTACAGGCAGTTTAAGAAGGGTAAGGCTGTTTTCAACAGGTATTAGCTATGGGATTTGAGAAGAAAGTATGGCATGGTATTATTATACATGATTGCTTAAGTTAGAATATCATTCTTAGATGAATTTAAAAGAAAAAAAAGATTTCCGCATTTCTTTTAGTCATGTATTAGAGTCGAAAAGTAGACAAAAGTAACGATCCGTCTGAGGCAGGAGAAGGCGGGTCGCTACAGCTTGGATGTGTCCAACAACCAAAACTAAGGATTGACCTCTGACTCCAACTATATTATTCATAAACTAATCCCATGGTTTGAACATGTTAAGGTTCAAGTTGGGCATGGATGTGTCCATCAACCCAAACGAGAAACAAAACTCCGATTCTAACCATATTAATGGAAGGTGTTGGCCTTAATATTTTGTAAGGGGTTTTGGTCTCATCTTTTCCTTTTAATGCACATTCATGACATATGTCATGACTAACGATTTCCTTAATAAAGTATGTATGTGACTTAATTTATCAAGTCTCATGAATTGAATTAGGAACCGGATTTCCTTAATTCTAATTTCACACTTTATTAAAGGAATTGCTTTGGGAAACAATTTCCTAAATTGTCATAATTAATTTCGGAAATAATATGTTCAAGACTTCGATTTCTCTAAATCAAATCTTATTAAATTAAGAGACAAATCCCTTAATTCAACTACATATTATTTTCATGAAAATCTCATTTAAGAAAACTCTATAGGAAACCATTTTCCTAATTAATTTTGGAGACAACAATATGTAAGAGCATCACCTCTTAAAACATATTTTATTCATGGATTTGATTAATTACAACAAATCGTTTTCTAAGGGTGGCTCCCCGAGGCTCAGATACCCAAAGAAAAGTAAAGTGTTGTAAATCCAATTGGACGGCTCCCCGAGGCTCAATCCAAATCAAACATGACAATTTCAATTAAAATTGGGAAATTAAATTACAACATCTAACTTTAAATTGGACGGCTCCCCGAGGCTCAATCCAAAATAAAGAATTTTGTTGTCAATTTAAAAACCAATTCAAATTTAATTGTCAATTAACTGTCCATGAATTTGTCTAGACTTTCTAAGAAAGTGCCCAAAATTGCGAGATTTCGAAAATAGGTTTTCAGAATAATTGTAATTTCTGGTACAACGAAAACTTACATATTTCCAAAGTTGGAAAATTTCTAAAATAGAAAATTTTCCAAAATTGGAAAGTTTCCAAAGATGGGAAATTTTCACAATTATTATAAAAATTTAGAAACTAGAAAATTTCAAACGTTTGCGAAATTTCATGAGGATTTCCAAACTTTGAAATTCCTAATTCTAAAATTTATTATAATTTGAAAGTTTCCATAATTGGAAAAATTTTCCGAAATTGAGATCATGACAAAGTTTTCCACAAAACAATTATATGATTAAGTCGAACACTAACCGGCTCTGATACCACTGTTGGGACCGGGTGCTTGTCGACAAGGATACGAGTTCGTAAAATTTAAAATTTTTACGTGCAGCGGAAGAGTTTGCATAAAATAATTTCCTAAATTATTTTAACTTCGTATCTAGCATGCAATCTTATGGTGTGTTGACATAATCATAAAATAAAACTTTGCGGAAAAGTAAACTTATTTACTAAGTACCTCTCGTAACTCGAAGTAAGGGACGAGATCCAACCGTAGCGTCCCTTGGAAGCTCCGCCTCTATTCGCGTCCACGCCGAGTTCTCTTCGGGATGACTTCACAAAGTCACGAGTTTTGTGCCGACGAGAACTACTAGATTCTCGGAAGGCACAACTAGAAGAATAAGAGAAATAATGGAAAAACTAACCAACGAAGTAACGGAATCAAATTCCGGGAAGAGAGGAATCGCAATCCGCTTCTTCTTCTTCGTGTTCGGGTTCTCCTTCTTCTTTAATGCTCACGGCACCACCTCCTTGGTTGTGGTTGGGCGCCAGCCCTAGAGGAGCTAGGGTGCGCCGGCCCTAAGGGAGGAAGAAGAGAAGGAGGAGAGGAGAGATTAAGAAAGAGAGAGAGAGAATCCTTAATCTCTTAATTAGTTGGAATAAAGGGCTAGCCTTTGGTTCCTTTATATAGTAGCAACTCCTTTGCTAAGTCTCCCTCTAAACCAAATTAACGGAATTAACGGAATTGGTTATAAGAAATTTATCTTATAAATTTTCTTATTAATTATTCCGTTTAAACCAAGTCTTTATTATAAACTAATTTATAATAAAACTAATTCTTCTTCTCTTTAAATTATGGAATAAATTTTTATAAGAAATTTATAAACTTTCTTATTATGGAAAAATCAATTCATAATTGATTTTATAAAATTAAAATAAACAAATTCGTGGATTATTTTAATCTTCCATAAAAGAATAAATTTCTATAAATTTTATTTATATAAATTTCTTTATATAAATTTATTTATCCATAATTTATAAAATAAATCACACTAGATTTATTTTATTAATTAAACCAATTAAATAGGTTTTTCTCCTCTTATTTGGCCGGCCACCAAAGAGGGTTTAACACCCTCTTTGGCCGGCCAAAACCAACCCAATAAACCACGAATTAAACTCATTCAATTCGCCCAAAAAGCCTTCAAAAGACTTAGCCATTTTTGGCTTCCATTGTGCCTCTGACTAACTCAGATTCGACTCGTTTCTCTTGATCAGAAAATCCAATTTTCAACTCGTTTTAAATCCCTCGGATTACTCGTATTGCGTGTGACTAAATAGGCTTTCGATTTATGTTGGCCGTTTATAATTAACCCATTAATTATAGAACGATCATGAGTGGCACCTAGTAGTACATCATGATCCCCAATTAATCGAACGATCAATGGTTTGACCTCAGAAGAAATTATTCTGAAACCCTTCAGCAGCTCTACTAAATCGTGCCCCATTCCCTTCACCACCTTATACCCACTTGGTTCAGGACACGGTCAATGGTGTCAGTCCCCACTAGGCTGACTACGTCACACCTAGCCCAAGTAGTGTCTTTCTCGTCCTTTGGATTTCTAATTACTCTCATGTATTTAAGAGACTCGCACTCTTAACATGATATGCTCTGGCCAGAGGCTTTGAGTAACAATCCGACGATAGGCTTGGGTATACATCTCCTCGCAAGGAGTGGTGAATCCTTTGTAGGCTGTTCAAACATCTTCGGGCACTTCGGCTTATACCCGATCATCCTGGGTCCACACCTCTTAAGAGATGCTTGCTTAAGATGTCAAAGTATAAGTCTCCATGACCAAGATGACTTGAACACCGCAAGTCAAAGGAACATCGCAATTAAGCTGCAGTAAGAACTTCATTGACAAATCTATATAGATTACCATATGAAGTTTTACAGCTAGTCACTCGAATGAACTAGTTCCCTTAACTAGCATCCATGTTTATCTCCGGACATCCCAATGTCACCAGCCAGTGAGAATCAGCTTAATAGAGAATAACCCATGCTAGTCTCAACAGAATTGATAATGTTCGTATTTATCAATTCATCGACTAGGGATATTTCCAACACTTCACATTTGCACATTTAGAGATAATCACTAGTTGTGATCTCATCACAAATTCTCTTATGCTGTGAATTGTATGGCGGACATTCAGTAGATGAGTTTAAGATCCTATCAAATACACAAACATGTATACTCAAATAGTGAATTATCATTTATTAATATAAATGTTTACATCATAAGGCGATTGCCTTAGGACACTTCTCTCATATCACTAACAATGATAATGCAAAGTATGTTTATGCATGTTCATGTTAAATTATGATGCCAGGATGTTATTTATGTTCATGCTAGATTATGATGCCATGATTTCATTTATGTTCATGCTAGATTATGATGCCATGTTGATACTATGTTCATGGTAAATTATGATGTCATGATTTTATTTATGTTCATGCTAAATTATGATGCCATGATTTTATTTATGTTCATGCTTATGCTCATGCTAAAATATGATGTCATGATTTTGTTTACGTTCATGCTAAAATATGATGCCATGATTTTATTTATGTTCATGCTAAGATATAATGCCATGATTATATTTATGTTCATGCTAAGAATGATGCCATGATTGTGTTTATGTTTATGATAAGAAGCATGCTATGATATGTAGGGTTGAAGCATTATGTTATGTTTATGTGACGTATGGATTTTTGTGAGTAGGAAAAGGGTCTTACTAAGCCTACGTGCTTATAGTCTTATTTTTCTTATACCGCAGATCAAGCCAGAGATTACTAAGGGAAGCAGCAGGAGAGGCAAGAATATGTGTGTGTAGTAGTGACATGGCTAAGAATCCCTCTCATTCCACTTATCGCATGTTTTGTGATCTGACAATGCTTACTTTGTTTTTATGCTCGACTTATGTTAGTTATGCCTAAGAAACAACTTACTATTCATGAAGTTTATGGATAAACTACTTGCTACCTGAAATGCTTATGAATAAGTTATGGAAAATTGATATCATGATGCTATGTATGCTGGTAATATGTTAAGTATAATGTCACCATGTCCGCGAATGATAACTTAGACATGTGTATATGATTTAAGTACTAGTTGCATGAATAAAAGCATGTGGAAAAAGGGAAAAAGAAGTTTTAGTTCTGCTGCATTAAGATGTTATATATATGTACATGTATGTTTAGCGTAACGCCGCTTTTAAAAAAAAATGTGGGCGTTACAGGTTGGTATCAGAGCAGTTGCCATCTCACTACACACACATCAAGCCTTCTTCCTGCCGCTTCCAAGTAAGTACCTCTATGCGTAGTTTATATTTTCTTGTATGAATTTTTTTGAATATGCACGTAAGGATGATACCTATGATTCTAGAATATGCAAGCATGAAGGATGTTTATGATGAAAAGTACTATAGGATATGTGACTATGAACGATATATATTTTTCTTATTAAATCAAATAATTTAGAATTCATTATGGGGTAGGGATAGGAAAAAAATGTATTATTGTAATTATTAAGGTAAAGGAAACTGAGTTTATCTTGTGTGCTTTTCTCTGTATATATCTGTGAATTGAAAAAAAAAGAGGAGAAACTAGTTCTGTACTGGTTTATGTCAGTTCTGTACTAACGGTGTTGTTTTTTCAATTCCAGATGTTGCATGAGATCGGCACCACGAGTCGTGGGGAAGTTGGACTGGCTATTCTGGAAACTCGGGCAGGAAGGGTTTCCGATCATGGATGACCATAGGATTGGAGCTCTACATCGTTCATTGCCCAATCGTGCAAGAGAGGTTGCTTATCAGATCTGGGGGCAGCATGGATGCCGTATCTCATATACGGAATTATGTAGGCAACTTCTTCAGCATGAGTTTCCGGAGGATCTGGGGGACTCTGAGGAAGATCCCGAGATGTACGAGGAGGATCCTGAGATATATGAGGAGGACCCCGAGATGTATGAGGAGGGTCCCGAGATGTATGAGGAGGATCTCGAGATGATTGAGGAAGATCCCGAGATGCTCGAGATGTTTGAGGAAGACCCGATGATCGAGGAAGATCTCGAGATGCTTGAGGAAGATCCCGAGATGCTGGAGATGTTTGAGGAAGACCCCGGGATGTTCGAGGAAGACCTCGAAGTGGCCGAGGAGGTTCCCGAGATAGAAGAAGAGGATCCGATGGAAACGGTAGAAGATCCTGAGGCAGGCCAAGGGGAGATGAAAGAGGGAGTGATAGTTACTGCCATGATATTCTTCATTATGGGCATGATGGCAACTCATCTATTTCATTGAGTTCGGTTAGTTTTTTTGTGAACCAATAGGGTCTAAGTTAGTTGTAATACAATTAGTCATGGGTGTGACTCAACCTTATGTTCATAAACATGGTATGAATTGAGCACCATCATAATGTTAGTAGTTAAGGTGAACCTAGTGTTAACGAAATGTTAAATAACCTGTACATTATATGAGTTACCAATCATATAATATAATTGTATTATATTACATAAAGCAAAGGATAATAACATGAGAGTGTGTACTAATATAAGAATTAGTATCAATATGACTATACTAATTTACCGATCATATAGGTTCTTGATACGAGCCTACATACAGGGTGACCTGTATCCTTCCAACTTATAAGTTATCACCTACGCATGTTATCCCATAAGCAATTATAGGTATTATATCTATAAAAAAAAGTTTGTATTACCAACAAATATTTCACTGTTATCTTATATATAATATATAAGATTACCGTAAGTTATTTACGGTGATACAATAAATAGGATCTCACCTATTCTATACTAACCATACAACTAATATAATTCGTAGCTCAGGTTGAGAACTAATATTTCAGAAGCCTACTATTGTTAGGTTTACCCATAATTAAAATAAGTATATAATTATGACACATGCATATAAATATACCAGGGAGTTATTGATGATACTGGCTCAATTATATGTTAAGGAGATAATCAGACTTTATGGAGTTCCCAAGATCATTAACTCAGATAGGGATGGTCACTTTACCTCACATTTTTGGGAGAGTATTCAGAAGTCTCTCGGCACTAAACTACGATTTAGCACCGTCTTTCACCCTCAGACTGACGGGCAAACTGAGCGAGTGAATCAAGTACTGGAGGACATGTTGCGGGCTTGTGCCTTGGATTTCAAAGGCAGCTGGTGTCGATATCTATGTTTAGCGGAATTCGCTTACAATAATAGCTACCAAGCTACTATCTGAATGGCACCTTATGAGGCCTTATATGGGAGGAGATGTAGGTCTCCGATCTGTTGGTACGAAGGTGGTGAAAAGAAGGAAATGGGACTCACAACGGATATCATCGATAGCACTACCCGAGCTATACAGAATATTCGACAACGGATAGAAGCTGCTCAGAGCCGGCAGAAGAGTTATGCAGATGTCCGGTGTAGACCACTGGAATTTAATGTTGAAGATTTAGTGTTCCTCAGAGTGGCTCCTATGAAAGGAGTAACGAGATTTAGAATGAGAGGAAAACTGAATCCGCGATATGTGGGACCATACCTGATCCGGAAGCAAGTTGGCAAGGTGGCATATGAGCTGGAGCTACCTCAGGAGATGTCAGCTATTCATAATGTGTTCCATGTGTCAATGCTTAAGAAGTGTATTCTGGACATGGATCAAGTGATCGAGCCACACACAGTACAAGTTCAAGAGGACCTAATTTATGAAAGTCGACCTATCCAGATCCTGGACCGGGAAGTCAAGAAGCTAAGGTGCAAGGAGGTACCCTTAGTCAAGGTCCTATGGCAAAGTCAACGGTTCGAGGAAGCTACCTAGGAACGCGAGGACGAGATGAGACGCAAGTACCCGAAGTTATTCTATGTTCGAGGACAAACTTTCACTAGGTATGAGGGATTGTAAAGACCCGAAAAATTTTCTTAATATTTTCTTTAAAATATTAAGCATGTTTAGATAATTTTCCGAGGGACCTAGAAATATTAATGCGAACTTTAGCCTGGAAATCCATGTTTTTCTCATTTAAATTGAGAAAACTAAGTACTAATGGGCCTTATATGGGCTTTCTAGTACCATAATTGTTGGAGGATTTTAGGTAAAAATTTAATATAAATATAAAGGGGTTTTAATGAGGAATATTAACATGATTATGGGGGAATTTTTAGGGAATTTTCGAAATAATGGAAAAATAAAATAAAAATAAAGTGCATGGACCAAGAATTGAACCTTGGACCTCTTGTACCACGATGCATGCTCTAACCAATTCACCTAGCAAGGGAGTGCTAGTGGAGGATGAAGTGGATTTTGGTTAAGGCTTAGTGGAATATGAAGAGTCAAGAAGGGAAGAGACACCATGACTCTTCATTTGCCTCCTTAAAGTGATATAAAGAGAGGGCATGGGGGGTTACTTCTCTTCTTCCACCAAGTTCACCCTTCTCCCTCCTCCTCCTTCATCCTAGCCGAAACCCCAAGGGGGGATTTTCCCTTGGGAAAAGTTCCCAAGAAAGCTTCTCCTTCCAAGATCCAAGGTTTCTACAAGGTTGCAAAGGCTAGGGGTGGTCAAGAGACAACAAGGTCTTTATCCTCCTTTCCATCTAAGGTCTAAAACCAAGGTAAACCAAGGTAAGACTCCCTCACCTGTGGTGTAATGGTTTTTCTTGATATGGTTATGATCTAAGCATTTTGTTTGAGATCCAAGTTGAAAAATCCATGAAAGAGGACTTAGGGTTTCGACTACCTCCAAGTTTCCATGGCTAGGATTAGTTAACTCTCTAATGATGGTTCTTATGACTCCTTATGATGTAAGTGATGTTAGGGTTGGTTCATATGAATTTCTACATGTTTAATAGTTTTATAAATTTCGGCCAAGAACCCTAATTCATGGTTGGACCTTGATCTAACCATTCAACATGTTAATTTTGGTTCCCCTATGACATGATGGATAGTAATTGTGTTTTATAAGAATTTTTCCATGTATTTTTAGAGACCTTTAGGTTTCGGCCAAGAGCAAATCTAGGGTTAAAGGATTAGGGTTAGCTTTAACTATGAGATCAAATGTTTTCTATAGCATTTTATGTTTGTATGGGATGTTATTTGTGACCTATATGAATTTTCCCATGGACCTAGGGTTCCTTAGGGTTTTCGGCCAAGGCCATAACCTAGGGTTTGGAATGGGTTAAGACCACAAAAATGCATGTTTATAGGGTACTATGAGGTATGTATATTCTTAAGTAGGTTGGAAGAATTCTATGCCAATGAAAACCCTAGCTTATGCGTCATGAATTGTATGTTAGGTCACTTGTTATGATGATTGATAAATGTTTAGACCATGTGCCATTAACCTAAGGAAATGTATCATGTATGAAAGGATCTAGGCATGTTTTCCTATGTATCATGACCATGTATGTTTTTATGAATTAAGATGCTAATTATGTAGGTATGCCATGAGATAGGAATGATATGTATGTATGCCATGATCTATGAATGATATGTATGATTTATGAATGATATGTATGCATGTCATGATATGAATGGAAGTGATGAATGAAGTTAAGTTCATGCCTTCAAGGCATAATGATGATATGGAATGAAAATGATGAATGAGGATAAGATTCATGCCTACAAGGCATAATGATGATGTTAAGCATTAAGAATGAATGGTTATGCTATGAATGTTTTATGAATGAAGAAGCATGTGAAAGTATTTTATTTTATGAATGGGCTTGTACCGGACCTAAGTAAGGTCGACGGTTCTGGACTACCGATGAAGCTGTCCATGGTTCTGGACTACCGATGAAGCTGTCCATGGTTCAGGGACTACCGATGAAGCTGTCCTTACCCTAGTCGGTCGAGATTAGCTACCTCGTATTTACTTAGGGATGCGCGCATATGATGTATGAATGTGGTACAAGCTAGGGCCCCTATGATGTTATGATTATGTTTAAGTATTTAAAAGTATGATTTTAAATCTAAGCATCCTTATGATATATGCATTTGCCCCTTGCATCCATCCATGTTATGCATTATGTTTATGATAAGTAAGCTTTTGCAAAGTAAGTTTATGCAAGGTACGTTATGCAAGGTATGATAATGCAAAGTATGTTTATGCATGATGATATTATGTTCATGTTAAATTATGATGCCAGGATGTTATTTATGTTCATGCTAGATTATGATGTCATGATTTCATTTATGTTAATGCTAGATTATGATGCCATGTTGATACTATGTTCATGCTAAATTATGATGCCATGATTTTATTTATGTTTATGCTAAATTATGATGCCATGATTTTATTTATGTTCATGCTTATGCTCATGCTAAAATATGATGTCATGATTTTGTTTACGTTCATGCTAAAATATGATGACATGATTTTATTTATGTTCATGCTAAGATATAATGCCATGATTATATTTATGTTCATGCTAAGAATGTTGTCATGATTGTGTTTATGTTTATGATAAGAAGCATGCTATGATATGTAGGGTTGAAGCATTATGTTATGTTTATGTGACGTATGGATTTTTGTGAGTAGGAAAAGGGTCTTACTAAGCCTACGTGCTTATAGTCTTATTTTTCTTATACCGCAAATCAAGCCAGAGATTACTAAGAGAAGCAGCAGGAGAGGCAAGAATATGTGTGTGTGGTAGTGACATGGCTAAGAATCCCTCTCATTCCACTTATCGCATGTTTTGTGATCTGACAATGCTTACTTTGGTTTTATGCTCGACTTTTGTTAGTTATGCCTAAGAAACAACTTACTATTCATGAAGTTTATGGATAAACTACTTGCTACCTGAAATGCTTATGAATAAGTTATGGAAAGTTGATATCATGATGCTATGTATGCTGGTAATATGTTAAGTATAATGTCACCATTTCCGCGAATGATAACTTAGACATGTGTATATGATTTAAGTACTAGTTGCATGATTAAAAGCATGTGGAAAAAGGGAAAAAGAAGTTTTAGTTCCGCTGCATTAAGATGTTATATATATGTACATGTATGTTTAGCGTAACACCGCTTTAAAAAAAAACCGGCGATACACGTTCCATGTTATCTACAATGCCAAGCATCAGATAGTTTGTGCACATACTAATGTAAACATGCACTGTGTGATTTTCTGTTTCTATTTAAAATGTAGATGTATCCTAACCAAATGGCGAAGCTTTTAGTATACATCCTAACACAATAAATGTACTTTGACCCTTGAATAATTGTTTACAAAATAAACAAAGTCTTTAAGGTTACCTCTATTCTAGATAGATTAAGGACTTATACTTATCTGTTTGAACCAATTCCTAGATATCTTTGGCTCTATGCCCCAAGGCTTAGAAAAAGCCTCTTTGGTCTTGTTACCTTCCTAGTAAGAGTCAAAGATCTTAAGGATGACAAGTCTTCCATCACCAATGAACCCAAGGGCTTATTGGCTAACAATCATTGAATCCCACTAAAGGTTAACAAGACCAAGCTTTAGAGACAAAATGTATGTTTAGTTATACTTAGAAGGAACCTTTCTCTTACTTTGATTAGATGATAAGCTATCTAATTGCATCATGGGAGCTTTTGGTTTTCAGCTAATTGCCTATTTATGCACTTTAACAGATAATCCTTCTATTCCACTTTTAACAATAAAAGCAATAGAATATCTTTATTCCAGAAATTGAACAAAAAGTTCTTTCCAAAAATTAGGTACATAAAGACAATCTCTATAAAACCAAAACTATATCATCCTATGCTAAAGACATAAATGAACAAATAAACTCCCACTGCAAAAGTCATCTCCATAGCCTGTCCATGTAGTCAGTAATATCCTCCTCAGCTAGCCGTCGGGTTTCTTGGAACCCCTGCACAAAATGCAGACATGATTAGTGACATCCGTATCTACTCACCAGGTACCGGTAGATATCACCACTAAACATGTTACAACGACAAAAGAAGAAAATATACCTGAATTATTACCCTGACGGTGAGGATAGTCCACCTTCCAATGTCCTGACTGCATGCACACAAAGCACTTGCCTTTCGGCTTCTTTATGCATCCCTGAGATCCCTGTAATCCTGCTACTTCCTTTGCTCCATCATGTTTCTTCTTCTTCTTTCCTTTCGGTTTAGAAATAGAAACCTCTTGAACAATGAAAGTCTATGAAAGAGAAAATGCCTCTGCCGCCTCAAGTTCTGTCAGAAGTTCTGCCCACGAATATGAACGCTTGTCCATATTATAGCTTAGGCGAAACTTCTCAAAACTCTGTGGTAGAGATTGGAGGATGAGATCGACCTGGGTTTCCCCATCGATTTGTGCTCCAAGGATTTCCATCTCTTTCAGCCAAGCCATCATTTTGAGAACATGTTCCCTTACGGGCATTGTAACGCCCAAAAATTCTCAAAACTAATTTTAGAAATATCCTAGAATTTATTCCGAATTTATGGATATTTTTATAGAATTTTTCCATGGACAAATAAGGCAAAAATGAATAAAAATAGAATGCGCAGTAAAAAGGCTTAAGTGGGATTTGACCCCTAGACCTTTAGCATGAGAGGAGAATAGGCTTACTAAGAGGGATGGTTTGTTTTCATCAAAATAGAATAGAGGAAACGATAAATCATGTGAAGTTAGTTAAATTTTCCCATAAGTATAAAAGGGAAACTTAAGGGTTTTTTTAGATTTATTCTTTTCCTCACCTTCCCACCACCGACCCCCTCCCTCTCGTGGGCGATTCTTCCTCTCCCTCACCCGAGTCTCTCCCTCTCCCTCATTCACGGCAAACCAAGGAGGAGGTCCAAGGGTCTTGTGTTGGGCGGATTCAAGAAGGAGGACACGCTAGGGGATCTTCTCAAGGAGTAGTTCTTCGTTAGTGCCTCTCTGACACTCCAAGGATCTTCCCTCTCCCTAAACCCTACGCATTAGAGTTGTAAGAACAAGTGCAGGATGTAAGTACCCCTCACCTACAGTATAAGTAGCTTCGTTCGTATGCATAATCGTCTTAGTTTTATCTATTTGCAAGTTTATGCTCATATGTGTAGATTAACTCCCTCTACAGACTTTAAGGGAACCACTAGAAGGGCTGGACGTGCTTCCTCCTTTAGTTTGGCGTTTAGATGCACCGTCGAGTGCCTAGGGAGTGCCCTTAAAAGAAAAGGGGAGTTTTAGGCACGCAAGGTGCTCGAGAAAATGTTAAACAGCTCTAATATGAGTTTTAGCATGTTTATGAAATTAGCTACCCTTGCTTAATGTTTATGGACCCTAGTTCGTCCATTGGGTGGGCTCCTAGATCGCCCCTAGGCTCTAGATCGCCTAGTAGATGCAAGGTTAAAGAAAAGAATATTTATGAAAGTATTTTACTTTTTATGGCATGTGCTTGGACTCTAGTTCATCCATGGGTGGGCTCCTAGATCGCGTCTAGGCCCCTAGATCGCCTAGTAGTACCCTAATGGGTTCGGGATTAGCTATCTCGGATCTATTTAGGGATGCATGCATTAGCAGCACATTGCCGGGCCCACAGCAGCATGATTAGTTTTTTCACTTACTATATGTATATGTTTCAAAAGTTCAGTAATAGCTTTAAGTGAAAACAATTTTAAGATCATGCTTAGTTTAGTTAGATTCTATGAATGCCATGTGAATTTAGTTATAAGAATATAATTTAGTCCATGTGCTTAGTATGATGAGTATGCCAGGATATCTGTTTAGATTATATGTTTCAGTAAGAATAAATGACAAGCATGATATGTTTTCTTACATGTGTTTTCAAAAGCATGATTTCGAAATATGCATTGTTTTGTGAGTAGGATGGTACTTACTAAGCTTTATGCTTATAGTTTCATTTTTCCTTATACTGCAGATAAGGGCAAAGTAAAAATAGAGTAGCGGAAGCGGTAGAGATGATGTGGAGTGTGTGATGGTGGAACTTGGAATGGAAAGAACCTTGGGAACTTGCATTATGAGGATGCATTATTAAGAATGTTAAATGAATTAGTTTCTTTGATATGTTTATCATTTTCTGCATCTTAAGTACCTTTGTCATGTTGTTAGCATCACTCTTGATATGAGCCTTGCGAGAATTCTAGTACGAGATTATGTATCATGAGTTGATATCATGCAGTTATGTCATGCCTAGCTTCTACATGTGATATGTTGAGTGATACATTTCATGTGCATGTTAACTAGTAGTAAAATGCATGGTCTAAGGCTATAGAACCATTTCTGATATTGTAATGTTACTATTGATGCATCTAGACAGAAACAATGCTTAGCTTTAGTAGCAAGTTGATACAAAGTTCATGTTTCTAATTTCATGCTTAGAGATGGTTGAAGTATGTCTTATTGTCATGAAAACATGTAAAATATGGCCTAGAATCATTGTATACATGTTAGCAAGCTTAAATATGAGTTTGTAGTGTTTTTGGTATGAAGTAGGTTGACCTTGGCACGTTTACGGAATCTGAAAATTTAGATTTCAGAGCTGCCAGTCGACTGCGACAGCTACCAGTCGATTGAGGTATCACTAGGCAGTCGACTGGTCGACTGGGCAGTCGACTGGGACTAGGAAATAAGGGTTTAAACTATTGTGTGCTTCGATTTCAGTTTTGCACGAATGGTTTAGCATTTAACTTCCAACTGTTGGTGCAGGAAGCACCATATCGAATCTTGTTTTGATATTGGCAAAGGGTTCAAAGTTAAGTATTATTGGTGATCTAACAATGTTACTCAAGTGTGCAGGAAAAGTCCTAGCGAAGGGCTGCGAGGCACCTGGCGAAGGGCTGCCAGGAAACAAAGTCCTAGCGAAGGGCTGCTAGGCACCTGGCGAAGGGCTGCCAGGAAACAAAGTCCTAGCAAAGGGCTGCTAGGCACCTGGCGATGGGCTGCCAGGAAACAAAGCCCTAGCGAAGGACTGCTAGGCACCTAGCGAAGGAATGCCAGGATAGAAAGCCCTAGCGAAGGACTGCTAGGCGCCAGGCGAAGGACAGCTTGGGACTGAAGCCCTAGCGAAGGAATGTTAGGCACCGGGCGAAGGACAGCTTGGTATCCAAGACCTGGCGAAGGCCCGCGAGGCAAAACTCCAACTAGAGGAGCGGTTGGCATCAGGTACATTCTCCCGAGAGGAGTAGGTGAGGACGCGTTCCCCGTCGATGGAACAGTAGGCGTCGGTTCGACCTAGGGCTCCATTTTGGAGGCCCAAAGTTAGAACCAAGACAGCTAAGGCTGTATAAACATAATACTCTATTGTTCTATATTGTTTTGGACTAACCCTGGATGCAGGATTAAAGGAACGTGTCTCTGCAGCTCAGAATGCCCAAAGGAGAGAGGCAAGTAGCTGAGCAGGGCGCCCTCAGTGTCCCGGGCGCCCCCAGGGGCAACACAAAACAAGTGAAGCAACAAAGGCTTCGGCAGGGCCCCCAGCAGCCAGGGCGCCCTGAACGCCCAGGGCGCCCCCAGTGCCCATGGCGCCCCGCGCCTACGCCAGCGAAGCCGATTACCCTTATCCAGCCGAGAAGCCCGCGCTGAAGGAGTCAAGCAGGGCGCCCCCAGCGTCCAGGGCGCCCCCAGTGTCAAACCTCATCCCTATTCGAGTGGGATAGAGGTTGACCGAGAGAAGCTCGGATCGCGTGACACGTGGGGGGGGGGGGGGGCGCCCCCGACGTCCAGGGCGCCCGGAGGTGCTATAAATAGCACCCAACGCCCATGCTTTCGACAACAACTTCGATTCAACGCTTCTACGCTCTTCTGCTCTCGCGCCTCGCTCCGGAAACCTCCCAACTCGAGCCGACGACGTCTCGCTGCTCCGAAAAAGACATCCTACATCGGACGTCGGTAAAAGAAGAGCTTTTTATTTGTTAAGTTTACTGTGCTATACTTGTAACTCAATATTGTAAATTGATTTGCGAACTTATAGAATTGCCCGCAGAAAACGGTCAACGACCGTGGGCCTTGTAGTAGGAGTCGATCTAGACTCCGAACCAAGTAAAAATCACTATGTTTGCGTGTTTTGTTTTTTATCTTCCGCTGTGCAAATTCTCTATTTTAAATCCGAACGCTTTCTGATATTCACCCCCCCTCTATCGGTTCTCTCGATCCAATAAGTGGTATCAGAGTGGGGAAGCTCAAATTTGGTGCAACCACCAATTTGGGAGTTTTTCAGATTTACGAAATTTTTTATTTTATTTCTTTTCTTTTTTGTTAATCAACACCACTCGATTTTTTTCGCCTTTTATTTTCAAATAAATAATATCTGTGGGTGGATTTAAATTTTGAATTTTTTTCGCCTTTTATTTTCAACACCACTGTGTTTACGCCTTTTTCAATTTTGAATTTTCAAATTTTCATCATAAGTTAGAATTGATAAAACGATCAATTTTTAAAAATTTGACATAAACCTTTTTTATTATTATTATTTTAATATTTTTTTTCGAAATTCGTGCTACCTTAATTTATGCAATATCTTTAACTCCTATTTTTTTAATTAATCAGAATATTCATTTCCTAAAAATTTATCTCAAACCTTTTTTTTTATTTTATTATTATTCTGCCTCAAAATTCGTGCAATACTTGTTGGGCTATTTTTTCTCTTCTCCCGCACTACTAATCGAAGACCAAGTCTTGGTACACTTCTATTTTTTCTTTTTGTGTGCAAGAGTTTAAACTAAATGGCCAACCAAGAGTGGAACAGTGCCCGTCCACCGCTATTCTCCAGCGAGAACTTCAATTATTGGAGAAGTAAAATGGAGTTCCATCTGAAGGCCCATATGGACATATGGATGATTATTCAAACAGGATTCTCCCTCCCTACATAAGAAGGAACATCGATCACTTGGGACAAACTGGATGAACCAACACTGAGGAAGATCGAGACAGATGCAAGGGCTACTGCAATCCTACAATGTGGCCTAACCAATGAAGAATTGAAGCGGGTCGGATCCTTCAGATGTGCTAGAGAAATCTGGGAAAAACTGATTGACCTTCATCAAGAGATCCCAGATGAAGAAGAAGATCAGGTAAGTTATCTTGCCCTTTCAGTCCAAGCACAAACAGTCGAGTCAGAGTCTGAACCCGAATCCAAAGTCGAACCAGAATCAGACGACGATTTGACTGAGACGGTAACCGATTTTGAATTCTTTTCAAAATTAGAATTAAATAATCAAATAGATACTGTAATGGTCGAGGAAGGTGTAAATTCTTGTGCAGGGAAAAATCCTAAAGAACCACCAAAGAAGGAGCTTCAACTAGTACCCGAGTCCGACTCAGACACAGAATCAGAAGATGAGCCTAGATCCGAGGTGGCAAGAATCAAGGGGGAGATTCCCAATAAGGAACCAAAAGGTAAAAGTGTAAAATCAGATTTTAAAAATCATGTAATTTGTTACACATGCAGGGAGAGAGGGCACTACCAAAGTGAGTGTCCTACTCTTAAGATTCGAACGACACCACCGACGGTGACAAAGGAATCAGTTCCAAAAGCACGAAAGGATAAAAGTCGCATTCAATGCTTCAAGTGCCAGGAGTTCGGGCATTACAATAGTTAATGCACAGATAAAAGAGCTACCAAGAATGCCGGACAAACAATCAACAAAGGTAAATTTACAGTATTTGAAAATCCGTTATTTACCTTGAATAATGTGATTGATTCATGTAACTTAATTAAAGTAAATTTTAGAAAATTGAAACAAGAAAATGAAACCCTAAAACATAAGGTCAATAAGTTAGAAAATTTAATTCATAATCTTGCTGATTTCGAAAATCCGGAGTATTACTCCAATTGTGACCTTACTTAGACAATTGTTTGTTTTAATTATGTGTTTCTTTTTATTTTTGTTTTTTTTGGAATTAGGATTGGTTAGTATAAGGACTAAAACGATTAACTGAAATTTGAGCAACAAAGTATTTGGTGAAGGTGAGATGATAGTACGTTAGGGAAGCCTCTTCTAATAAGGTCAAGTATACTCTACTTGGTCTCTTTAGACTGGTGAAACTAGCCGAAGCTACCGATCCAAGACCCAAACTAGTTAGACCAAAATTTGTCAATAAGTAATTTTGAAAATGAAATTTCACTAAAAGGCTTTGTCTAGAAAAGGGTTGATGATCCAATAAGGCTACGGCCAAAGAAGGCCTAGTGCCTCGCCAAGACCTGGAAGCCAATTTTTGAAATTCAAATTCAAATTACTCCTTGTCAAATTCAAATCTAACACAAATTTCAATTGATCTTAGACTCAACTACTTTTTCAAAATAAAGTTAAAATTCATTAAAATAGTTTTCAAAGTTAATTCAATTTTTCAAAATTAATCACGATTTTTCAAAATAAAATCCTTACTTCTATTTAAATTTGTCTCACTAAACCCATAAGGTTAACATGTTTGATCACGTAGAACTGGGTGAGACATCTAGGACCTAAAAGCATAATTCACTATCTTTTTAAATAAAAAAGGTGTTTTCAAAAGTTATTCAGAATTATCTCTATTTTTCAAATTAATTCAGTTTATGGTACCCTACTCTTTCAATTCTAACGTTTTTTTAATGAAATTTCATGTTAAATATCTCAATAGACTCGTCTTAAGTATAATCTAGGGCCTGTTTGATTTAGTTATTGATTGGTCAAACGTTGTCAACTGAGTCAAACTTGGTCAAAACAGTCAACCCTAGTCAACATAGTCAAACCTGCTCAACACTGAAACCCCTTAAGGAACTTAGATAGAAGTCAGATTGTGTCGGATACAGTGGGAGTTTCTTTTAATAACTTTTCAAAAAATTTAAACTTCTTTTTCTTATACTCTAAATCTTATTATCATCTCAATAAGGTTTTCAAAAATTGATTCAAAAACCTTCGTATACTACTATCTGCTTAAAAAAAAAATTTATCATCATTTCAAAATATTTTTCGAAAACTGTGTTATTATTTCAAGTTATGTTTTCAAAAATGAATCTTCTTGAAAATTACCATACTATTATTCAAAACAATTCTCTTGATTCTGATAAACCCTAAAGACACAAAGGAAGTCTAAACCAAAAGAAATTATTTCTAACAAGTATTTTTTTTGGCAATTATTTTTATTATTATTCTTTTGATCTGAACTGAACCCTAAGAACTCAAAGGAAAAACCTTGTAATCAACAAGATTCCCAGGACTGAGTCATGTTTAGGGGGAGGTCAAATTAAAAGAATTATTTAATAACATATTTTCATGAACTATATCTTCAAAATCCTTGCTGAGAATATAAGTCTTTCAAAATAATATTATTGTTGTGGCTTATGAAATTGTTTTTGAAATAATTTTTTTTTGGGTTGGAGAATTTCCAGGACACTTAGGAAAATGTCCTTATAGTCAACAAGGTTTCCTAGGATTGTGTTAGACTAGAAAAGAAACCTAATCAAGTAAAATATTATATTTTCAAAGTCCAATACGTTTCAAAAATATTATATTTTTTTAAGGTCTAATACGTTTCAAAAACTACTTATATGTTTCAATGTCTAATACTTTTCAAAAATTACTTAGATTTTTCAAAGTCTATTATGTTTAAAAGTTCTTATATTTTTCAAAAATTGCATGATATCTTTCAAAAGTACTTCTATTTTTCAAAATATAATGTGTTCAAAAGTACAAATACTTTTCTAAGGCAATAGTGTTCTAAGTGTTGGTGCAGAAAGCACCACAGTCAAACCTGTGTTTTGATAATGGCAACAGGGTTCAAAAGTTAAGTCTTACTTGATATCTAACATGTCACTTGAGTGTGCAGAGTAAAAAGCCCTAGCGAAGGATTGCTAGGCACTGGCGAAGGAATGCCAGGGTAAAAAGCCCTAGCGAAGGACTGCTAGGCACTGGCAAAGGAATGCCAGGGTACAAAGCCCTAGCGAAGGACTGCTAGGCACTGGCGAAGGAATGCCAGGGTGAAAAGCCCTAGCGAAGGACTGCTAGGCGCCAGGCGAAGGACAGCATGGGACTGAAGCCCTAGCGAAGGAATGCTAGGCACCGGGCGAAGGACAGCTCGGTATCCAAGACCTGGCAAAGGACCGCCAGGCAAAAGTCCAACCAGAGGAGCGGTTGGCATCAGGTACAATCTCCCGAGAGGAGTAAGTGAGGACACGTTCCCCGTCGAGGGAATAGTAGGCGTCGGTTCGACCTAGGGTTCCATTTTGGAAACCCAAAGTCAGAACCAAGATAGCTAAGGCTGTATAAAATAATATAATACTGCTTTTTGGACTAACCCTGGATGCAGGATCGAAGGACTGAGTATCTGCAGCTTAGAGAGCCTCAAAGGAGTGAGGCAGAAGCTGAGCAGGGCGCCCCGGATGTTTCGGGCACCCCCAAGGTCAACCCAAGTCAGCAGGAGTGAAAACACGCCTCGACAGTTATATGTCGGGGCGGCACGGATGCTCCGGGCGCCCCGCCTGTCGCGGGCGCCCCGCCTGTCGCGGGCGCCCCGCCTGTCGCGGGCGCCCCCAGTGCCAGCTGCCGAAGCACACCCTCGCGAAGCCAAAAGGATGAAGACTTGACCAAATCAATGCGGGCGCCACGAGCGCTCCGGGCGCCCCGGTCAAACCTGATCCCGATTTTGAAGGGATCAGATGTTGACTGCGCTGGAGACGGATTGACCGCCACGTGGGGGGGCGCCCCCGATGTCCCGGTCGCCCCCAGGCCCTATATAAAGGGCCCTCGACCCCAGGCTTCAAGCAACATTTTTCAATCAACGCTTCTACGCTCTTCTGCTCTCGCGCCTCGCTCCGGAAACCTCCCAACTCGAGCCGACGACGTCCCGCTGCTCCGAAAAAGACAACATACATCGGACGTCGGTAAAAGAAGAGTTTTTCTTTTTAATTGTTAAGTTTACTGTGCTATATTTGTAAATCAATCTTTGTAAACTATTATTGCGCCTCATATAGAATTGCCCAAAGTAAACGGTCAACGACCGTGGGCCTTGGAGTAGGAGTCGACCTAGGCTCCGAACCAAGTAAAAATTACTGTGTTCGCGTGTTTATTTTTATCTTCCGCTGTGCAATTTCTCTTTCCCTAAATCCGAACGATTTCCGATATTCACCCCCCCTCTATCGGTTCTCTCGATCCAACAAGTGGTATCAGAGCGGGGAAGTTCAAATTTTGTGCAATCACCAGTTTGAAATTTTTTTTCGGATTTTCTTTATTTTCTTTTTCTCATTCGATTTTTTTTAAATTTTTTCGTTCGAATTTTTTTCCGTTAATCGAGGTTGGTGCAACACCCCTCAACATTTTATTCATCTTATCCCGCACTACTAATCCAAGACCAAGTCTTGGGAAATTTTTTTTGTTAGTTATCTTTTTCAGATTAAATGGCCATGCAAGAAGGATTCAGCACTGCCAGACCTCCACTGTTCAGTGGAGAAGACTTTTCTTACTGGAAAAGTCGAATGGAGGTCCACCTGAAAACTCAGGTGGACATGTGGATCATCATCCAGTCCGGACTGGAGATTCCCAAGAACGCTGAAGGAACACCTCAAAGCTACTCAGAATGGGACTCCGCTCTGAAGCGCAAAATAGAAGTCGATGCAAAGGCAACTCAGACCCTACAATGCGGTTTAACAAAAGAGGAGCTGAACCGGGTGGGCCCCTTCAACAGTGCCAAGGGGCTATGGGTAAAATTGATCAAGCTGCACGAAGGAACATCAGACACTCGGATCAGTAAGAGAGATTTGCTCCTAAACAAACTGTACACCATCAAGATGGCCGACAATGAGACAGCAGCCCAACTCCACGCACGAATCCAAGAATTAATGAACGGTCTTCACACTATAGGTCACAAGGTCGAAAATCGTGACCTAATAAGGTATGCCCTAAATGCTTTCCCTAGAAATACCTTGTGGGCATCTATGGTAGATGCATACAAGGTTTCAAGGGATCTCTCTAAAATTAAATTAGATGAATTGTTTTCCGAGTTAGAACTTCATGAACAGACTAACTGCAATATGGCTGAGAAAGGTATTGCCTTTGTTGCAGGAAAAACTGGAAGGACAACAAAGAAAAAGCCACAACCTGAACCCGAGTCTAACTCAGACTCAGACTCAGAAGACGAAGAAGAAAATCGACTGAAGCTGGTCCGATTGGCCCGAAGCTACTATAAAGAGTTAAAGAACCAAACCAACAGAAGGAAGGCCAACCGACGAAAGGACAAACCAGCTGAACCCACAAATGACAAAAACAAGCCCAACGTGACTTGCTACGAGTGCAAGAAGAAGGGCCACTACAAGACGGAGTGTCCAAACCTGAAGGAGACCAAAGAGACAAGAAGAAAGAAAGCATTCCAAGCAACCTGGGACGAATCTTCCTCAGAAGAAGAAGAAGAAGCACCCCAGTCAAACCTACTAGCCCTGACTGCCTCAAAAGAAGTCGGGACCGAGTCAGAATCTGAACAAGACGACAGCAGACTAACCTTTTCAGAAGACGGTGAAATCAAGGTAAGTGGTTTCAATAGAAGTCAATTAAACAAACTTATTTCTTATATTTCTCGAGATTTGGCGAAAGCCAAACTCCGAGTCGAATCCCTCCGACAGGAAGTAAAACTCCTGAAAGAGGGAGCTGACTCTAAATCCTTAACCGAGAAAGTTCAAAAAGGAACTCCTACTCAAGTTGAAAAACTTGAGAAAGAGAACTCCTCCCTGAAAACTCAGGTTAAGGATCTTAGAGCTGCCATAGAACGATTCACTTCTGGTTCTAAGGGTCTTGACATGATTCTTGGAAAACAGAAGTCCATTCTAAATCGATCCGAACTTGGCTATAGAACCAAATCTCGACAAAGATCTTATTTTACTGTACTGAATCAGTCCAGAAGTAAAGTTCAGGCATGGGTACCAAAACTATGCCTGAACCAACAAACTGGATCAAATCAGTATTGGATCCCCAAGGACAAGATTCACATCTTGCCTAATCATTATCGTAGCTATAGTCCAGGGGGAGACAAACTGAAAACTATATTTATTGTTAGATAAAATTTAATTCATGATTACAAATTGCATGTTTGATTATTTATTTAAATTTCTGCAATTTACCATGCTTAAACTTAGGTTAGTATAAGGACTAAACTAACTTAACTGAAACTTGAAAACATAGTATTGGGTGGAGGTGAGATGATAGTACGTTAGGGAAACCAATTCTAATAAGATCAAGTTTACTTGGTCTCTTTAGACTGGTGAAACTAGCCGAAGCTACCGATCCAAAATCCAAATTAGTTAGACCAGAACTTTTTCAAAGATTAATTTTGAAAATAAAATTTCATTAAACGGCTTTGTCAAGGAAAGGGTTGATGATCCAATAAGGCTACGGCCAAAGAAGGCCTAGTGCCTCGCCAAGACCTGGAAGCCAATTTTTGAATTTCAAATTCAAATTACTTTTTGTCAAATTCAAATCTAACACAATTTTCAGTTAAGCATAGATTCAAACATCCTTTCAAAATAAACTTAACTGTTTTCAAAAATTAATTTAATGTTTTAAAAACAAATAATAATTTCTCAAAGTAATTTTATTTATCAAAACCTGTCTCACAAAACCTATAAGGCTAACGTGATTGAAAACCCTAGATTTGGGTGAGACAGACTAGGCAGTGAAACTCAATTTAAGCTACTCCTGACTCTAATTGGATCCAAATCAATAAAACTCTTTATGTATAGGATCATAAAGATTTGGACCAATGGATGTTGGATAGCGGTTGCTCCAGACACATGACTGGAGATAAATTGAAGTTCACCAAACTCAAGTTCAAGAACCTAGGCTCAGTGGCATTTGGTAACAATGCTGCACTCAAGGTAATTGGGTCAGGTAATATTGAGCTTAAATATGACTTTATTATTAAGAAAGTTCTCTTGGTTGAAAATTTTAAGTTTAACTTGCTTAGCATAAGTCAGTTATGTGATTCTGGTTATATAGTCACCTTCAACAATTCTAACTGCCTGATTAGAAATGTACAAGACTCAGAAATCATACTTAAGGGCACTAGGAATAATAATGTATACACTATAAATCTTCCCTCAGTACCCAAATGTATGTTAACTCAGCTAGAACAATCGAACCTCTGGCATAGGAGACTAGGTCACACTAATCTGAGGACTATCTCAAAAGTCACCCAACTTGGCCTAATCAAAGGAATCCCCAAAATTAAAAATAATGAAAACCTAATATGTGAATCATGTAATCAAGGTAAACAAACCAAATCTAATCACAAACTAATCCAATCTGACCTAACTCAAACCACACTTGAGCTCCTGCACCTTGACCTATTTGATTCACATGGAGCCAAGTCACTAAGCGGGAACCGATACTGCTTAGTAATAGTTGATGATTATTCTAGGTTCACCTGGGTTAGGTTTCAAAAAACCAAAGATGAAACCCTAAATCTATTTAATGATTTCTGTAAATTAATTAAAAATCAAAACGATACTAAAATTAAAAGACTTAGGAGTGACCACGGGGGAGAATTTGAAAATCAATGGTTTGATGAATTTTGTAAGGTCAATGGGTATTTACATGAATTTTCATGTCCTAGAACCCCCCAACAAAATGGGATAGTCGAAAGAAGAAACAGAACATTACAGGAAGCTGCTAGGGCTATGCTCAACGAATTTAACTTAGCAAACCAATTTTGGGCAGAAACGATTAGTACGGCGTGTTACATCCAAAATAGGGTTCTGATTAACAAGCGACACAACAAAACACCCTATGAACTGTACTACCATAGGCTCCCAAATCTACACTACCTAAAGGTCTTTGGATGCAAAATTCATATCCTAAACACCAAAGACCACTTAGGGAAATTTCAGTCCAAATCAACCCTAGGTATCTTCCTAGGATACTCAACCACAAGTAGAGCCTATAGAGTTTACAACAAACAAACTAAGAAAATTGAAGAAACAACTAACTTAATATTTGATGAAATCAACTCAACATCTGATAATCCAGACCTAACTTCATCAAATTCTGATCAAGAAAATAATGAACAAACTAGTGAACCCTTAATTGAATCCTTAAACGAACTAATTATTGAACCAATTATTGAACCAACAAATGAACCAACCCAAAGAGTCGAATCAAATAGTGAACCAAACCGACCAGCCGGACCTGAGGCTGAACCAAGTTCTAGGAGAACCAAGAAACCCAGACTTAGTCACCCAACTGATCAAATTGTGGGTGATCCAACTCTAGGAGTCAGGACTAGATCCTCCTATAGAAACCTTAGTCAAATAGCTATGAATCAAAAATAGAACCCAAAACTATAGATGAAGCCCTACCTGACCCTGATTGGATCATAGCTATGCAAGAAGAATTAGCCCAATTTGAGAGGAACCAAGTCTGGGAACTATTGCCTAAACCTGAAGGCAAATCCATCATTGACACTAAGTGGGTCTTTAGGAATAAGCTAAATGATCAAGGAGAAATAGTTAGAAATAAAGCCCGCTTAGTAGCTAAGGGATTCAGCCAAGTAGAGGGGTTAGATTACGATGAAACATATGCCCCAGTAGCTAGACTTGAGTCCATTAGAATGTTGTTAGCCTTTGCATCCCATAAAGGATTTAAGCTATACCAAATGGATGTAAAGTCTACTTTCCTAAATGGATTCATTAAAGAAGAAGTTTATGTAGGACAACCCCCTGGGTTTGAGAACTTAGACAAACCTAACCACGTTTACAAATTAACTAAAGCACTATATGGGTTAAAACAAGCACCTAGGGCTTGGTATGAACGTTTATCAACTTACTTACTTCTAAAGAATTTAAACAAGGACAAATTGACTCAACATTATTTATTAAAACCCTAGGAAAAGATATATTTATTGCCCAAATTTACGTAGATGACATAATCTTTGGATCCACCAACACAAGCTTCCTAAAAGAGTTTGTCAAAATAATGGAAAATGAATTTGAAATGAGTTTAGTTGGGGAGCTTACCTTTTTCCTAGGACTACAAATCAAAAAACTAGAGATGGAAACTACGTCCATTAATCCAAATATGCTAAAGAGTTAATAAAAAAATTTAAAATGGATAACTCTAAAAGCATAAGTACCCCCATGGCCACTAATGTAAAAATAGATAGTGACCCTGATGGTAAGCCAGTAGACCTCAAACTATATAGAAGTATGATAGGTAGTCTACTGTACCTTACAGCCAGCAGACCTGACATTCTTTTTGCTGTAGGGATGTGTGCTAGATACCAAACCTGCGCTAAGGAAATGCACTTAGCAGCCCTAAAAAGAATACTAAGATATGTAAAGGGCACCCTAAATGTAGGGATTTGGTATCCTAGAACCTCAACCTTCAATCTGTCAGGATACACGGATTCTGACTATGCTGGTTGTAAATTAGATAGAAAGAGCACAAGTGGAAGCTGCCAACTATTAGGAAATAGTCTAGTAAGTTGGTGCAGCAGAAAACAACACTGTGTAGCTCTGTCCACAACTGAAGCTGAGTATGTAGCCTTAGGAGAGTGTGTAGCACAACTTTTATGGATGATGCACACTCTTAAGGACTTCCAGCTCAACTACACCCAAACTCAAGTATTTATTGACAATATAAGTTCAATTAATCTAACTAAGAATCCAATCCAACACTCTAGAACAAAACACATAGAAGTTAAACATCACTTCGTAAGAGACCATGTAGCCAGGGGTGAGATAGTGCTTAAACACATAGACTCAAAATCCAACTTAGCTGATATATTCACAAAACCCTTACCTGAGTCTGAGTTCAGCTCACTAAGAAGGTAGTTAGGATTGTGCTCTGTAGAATAGATTAACTCTACTTTTGATTTTCTTACTGCTTTTCTTAATTTAAAAATCAGTTTTTAAAAGAATTTTGAAAAATTGTTGTTTTTAAAATCAGTTTTAAAAATCTTTTCGGACTTAGTTTTATTTCAAAACTACCCCCTTTTAAAACTAGGGCTTTTTCGCAAATGGACTTAGCCTAGGCCCTAACCCTAGAACTGCATGCACCTATAGATTTAGAAGCCAGCATCTCACAAGCACTTTAGGGTACTTTTGATTGATAACCTAGAAAGGGTTGAGATGCTTAGGTCTTTGCCTTAATTCAAGATGCTTTAAGTCAGTGTATCTGCAGTAATTGGGGCACTAAATACAACTTACACAGCAATCAAGTTAAGTGTCAAGTTTAGAAAATCTAACTTGAACAGAAACACTCAACTTGACTAACCCTAGCGAAAACTACTGCTTATAACAGTTAGCAAGCAGCTAAAAGGGTTAGACAGGTCCCTACAAGAGAAAATCAACTGATTTGGTCTAAGTCTTGGTTCAGTACAACAAAATCATACGAATATTTTCCTTTATGAAAGTTATTTCTTTTATGCAATTTAACTTCTGCTAGATCTATCTGTTTTTGATATATGGCAAAGGGGGAGAGATAGGAAAGGAGAGAGTTCAAATTTTTTTTCCAAATCTCAAAATCTTTTTTCAAAAAGTTAGCTACTTTTCAAAGCTTTTCAAAACCTTTTTAGAAGTACTTAAGTTTTTTAAGTGTTTTAAAACACCCTACTAAGTACTTAAATTGTTTCAAAATTTACTAAGTACTTAAATTGTTTCAAAATTTACTAAGTACTTAAATTGTTTCAAAATTTACTAAGTACTTAAATTGTATCAAAATTTACTAAGTACTTAAATTGTTTCAAAATTTACTAAGTACTTAAATTGTTTCAAAGTTTACTAAGTACTTAAGTTTTTTAAATCCTACTAAGTACTTAACTTAAAGTTTTCAAAACTTTTGAGTACTTTAAACTTAAGGCTTCAAATTTTTTGTAAGTACTCTAAATTCATGCTTTTAAAAACTCGTCTATGTACTTTTAAACTTAAGTTCTCAAAGTGCAAAATCATTCTAAGTAAAGTTTTTTAAAAACTTAGAACCCCACGAAGTTTTGAAAAATCCAGGGGGAGGGAACAAATTTTTATGCTTTTGATTAAACTTAACTTTTTGAACTAGGGTTGCCATAAATCAAAAAGGGGGAGATTGTTGGTGCAGAAAGCACCACAGTCAAACCTGTGTTTTGATAATGGCAACAGGTGTAACGCCCGACCTTATATCTACCCTAAAGGCGGGGTTACGGGTCCACACATTCATATCATGCAATCATGTTAAACATGTATATCCAACAAAACAGTTACAATACATGAACTAGTAATAAGCATGCTTATTGAACACTAAATTACCAAGCAAGGTTTTCCATTTCATTTATATCTACATGCATTTACAACCTAATATGGAAATCATTTAACACACTATAGCATGAAATCTCAAGTAAGCATATAGCAAAAGTTATCTAGTCTTAGATGCATGCAAAAGAAACATTCATAGGCAACCGAAAATAGTAAACATCTAGCATTTTACTGAGCATGCATACTATAGGAATTTGACATTAATAATAGTATTATCTAACATGACTTAGGTTCCATATCCCTAACAGTAGAGTAGTCACAATCATCATATATTCAGAGTATAGTAATACATTTCAATCTTTAATCGGAAGCAGTTAGATTCTAGATAAACTAAGGTAGATAGAATCTTTCATCCTTTCCCGAGCCATCACCACACACATCCTCCAACCTTCCCTCTGCCTCTTCCTTTAGTTCGAGTATTTCTTACCGCTATCTGCAACATAAGAAAAATAACAGGAACTAGTAAGCAAAACATGCTTAGTAAGAATCCGGGCCTACTCGCAAAATCCATATCAATGCATCATATCATGTACACCATAATCAGATAGAATTATCAGCATCATAAGCATCTCATCAAAGCATCATAAACATCACATCAATTTATCTCTAAGTACTTTACGGAACAAAATCACATAATGAGAAATGTTTTTCAAAAAGGTTCCATAATGGTAAGTACTTCAAAATATCATATCATCATCCAGGGCCCAGTTGTCGTACCACCATATCATGCGCGTTCCCTAATAAATTGGGGTAGCGAGCCACCAATCTAATTAGAGCAGGACCCTTCCGTCCTACCAATGCCATGACCTTAACATGCTCATTGGATTTGTTTAACGACCCCCTTCCGAGTCGGGTACACAACTTTTCAAAGTAAAGTAATTTATCATGCAATTACTCATATATGTATATGCCTAAAGGTACTCTTAATCACTTCTCAAAGGGACACACCACACATTCGGGTGCTCTTGATCCCCTAGGGACACACCACGCATTCGGGTGCTCTTGATCCCAGTTTCAATAGAGTATCTCCTTTTTAGGCATATTATCAACCACATCTCAATCACATCATATTCATGTCATAGGAGTGCCCCATGGGCTATAAGGCATGCTTTTATACCTAACAAGATAGGTCACATAATTTATACACATATCACATATGTAATAGCATGCTTCATGGTCTCATTAGGTACTTCCCAACCCTAGGACTAGGGTTGGCCGAAACATACAAGTAAGGAATTTGGTTTTCCCACCAAGCATTCATTCAAGCATTCTTACAAACACTTCACTTATATCATTAAGCATGGATATATCATAGGGAAAATCATTCAACCTTGAACCCTAATTTCCCTAGGGGTGGCCGAAACCTTGTAGAGTAGGCTAGGCTAGATTTTTTTGACATCCAAACTTCACACACAATTATACAAACACCTTGTATACAATATTATTCCATACCCTAAGCATGAATGTTTTCTAGGATAACTCAACTCTCACTAGCCCCTTTTTCAATACCTTGGCCGAAAGTCATATAGGGTGCTAAACCCTAATTTTGTCTTCTCAAAAATTGGGAAACAACACATATGAGAAATAAGTCCCTAGGGTTACTAGTATGCATCAAGTTTGATAAAAAAAACTCTTCTCTTGGACCCCTTACAAGGGGTGGCCGAAACCCTCTACAAAGCAAAACCCTAGGTTTTGTTCTTGACACCATGAAGAAACATCCATCTACATGTATACCCTACGTTTCTAGGCATCTCCTCATGCAATAAAAAGTAACCAAGCCCTACTTCATGGTGGTGGCCGAAAGTCTTATAAGGAATGGTCCTTGTGATTTTTTTTTCAAAAGAATGAAACAAGTACATTCAATAGCAATTATGCTACAGGCGAGAGGATACTTACATCCTAGCGCTGGAATTTATCCTTCTCTTAAACTGTAGGGTACCCTACACTTGGAGGGTATGCAAAGATCTTTTCTTCCAAATCTTCTCTCTAAGATTCCTTGGTCTTGGTAGATGACAAGATCACTTGGATTTTCCCTCTTGAAATTGCCCTAGGGTTAGAACCCTTGCCTAGGGTTTTCGAAAATGGAAAGAAGGAAGAAGATGATGGAGGTTTCGGTTGGGAGAAGTGAAGAGGAAGAAGAAAAGAAATGGAAGTTATTCCAACTTCCCATATTTATACCTTTCTCATGAAAAGACATGTCTCTTCACTCTTACCCACTTAACAAGCATGTTCCTTTCTCCTTCTACATGAAATATTGCTTGGTTCATTGGTTATGACATGGTGAGTGCAACTAGGAGGTCCAAGGTTCAATCCTTGCTTCCTCCACTTTGCACTTTCTTTTTAGCACCATTCATTTCCAAGCCCAATAAACCAAGCCCATCATGAAATTTCATAATGTGAATAATATTTTATGAATTCAGAATATTTCATAATATTCCAAAAATATTATTTCATAATATTTTTAATATTCCATATTCATGAATATAATATTTCATGATAATATTTCATGATAATACTATTTCATTAATATAATATTTCATGCATTCCTAACATTTCATGGCATGTGATTGAATGAAATTCATATCATTTCATTATAACCATTTTCATACATTGTCATGATTTTACATTGACAAATTTGGGGTGTTACAATCCTCCCCCTCTTATAGAAAGTTCGTCCCGAACTTAAAACAGTTCCGGGTACTTTGATCGCATCGCATCTTCCCGTTCCCAGGTGGCTTCTTCGAACTGCTCGTTCCGCCACAGAACCTTTACTAAGGATATTTCCTTGTTCCTTAGTCTCTTAAATTCCCGATCAAGAATCTGGATCGGTCGGCGTTCGGAACTAAGACTCTCTTGTTCTTGCACTGGTGGGGGTTCTATCATTTGACTCGTATCAGGGGTACACTTCCTGAGCATCGACACATGGAAGACGTTGTGGATAGCCGCCATTTCTGGCGGTAACTCCAGTTCGTAGGCCACCTTGCCTACTCGTCTCAAAATCTGATAAGGTCCCACGTATCGCGGACTCAGTTTCCCCTTCTTTCCGAATCTCATCACCCCTTTCATAGGGGCTACCTTCAGAAATACCGAATCCCCAACCTCGAACTCGAGCGGTCTGCGTCGCTTATCAGCGTAGCTCTTTTGCCGACTCTGAGCAGTCTCTATCCTCTGGCGGATATTCTTTATGGCCTGAGTGGTCTCATCAATAATATCAGTCTGGAGTCCCATCTCCCTCTTTTCACCACTCTCATGCCAGCATAAAGGAGATCTGCATTTCCTTCCGTATAGTGCTTCGTACGGTGCCATCCCGATAGTAGCCTGATAACTGTTGTGGTAAGCAAACTCTGCCAGGCTCAGGTATCGACACCAGCTTCCCTTGAAGTCCAAGGCGCAAGCTCGCAACATATCTTCTAGTATCTGGTTTACTCGTTCAGTCTGCCCGTCAGTCTGGGGGTGGAAGGCGGTGCTGAACTTCAGCTTCGTGCCAAGGGCCTTCTGCACGTGTCCCCAAAAATCAGAAGTAAATCGACCGTCTCGGTCAGAGACGATGGTCTTGGGAACCCCGTGTAGACGGACAATCTCCTTGACGTACAGTTGAGCCAACTGCTCCACTGAATAAGTCATCCTGATAGCCAGAAAATGCGCGGACTTGGTCAGCCGGTCCACAATCACCCATATACTATCATATCCATTCGTAGTCCGAGGCAGCCCGGATATGAAATCCATAGATATGTCCTCCCATTTCCACTCGGGAATAGGTAGAGGCTGCAGAACTCCCCCAGGTCTCTGGTGTTCTGCTTTGACCCTCTGGCAGGTCAAACACATGCTAATATAGTGGGCTACATCTTTCTTCATGCCGGACCACCAAAATTTGCCCTTCAGATCTTGATACATCTTGGTAGACCCAGGATGCATCGCATAAGGTGTGCCGTGGGCTTCCTCGAGTATCCTCGTCCGTAAGTCGGAGTCATCGGGAACGCATAATCGATCCCGGAGATATAAGACTCCACTATCGGAAATCCGGAATCGCTCGTCCTTGCCTTCAAGAATCTCTTGCTTGATTCTCTGAAAACTCGGATCAAGATTCTGCTTCTCCAGAATACCATCAAATAATGTCGGCGCAATCTGTAGAGTAGAAAGCTGTCCCGATATAATCTCGATTCCGAAATCCATAATCTCTTTCCCTAATGTTTGTGACAAAGCCGACAAAGACAACAATGCAGCACAAGATTTTCTACTGAGAGCATCTGCTACCTTGTTGGCTTTTCCCGGATGGTACAGGATCTCACAATCGTAGTCCTTGACCAACTCGAGCCATCGGCGTTGTCGCATGTTCAGGTCTTTCTGGGTGAAGAAATACCGCAGACTCTGGTGATCAGTAAAGACCTTGCACTGAGTGCCATACAAATAATTGACGGGCCCAAATTATACTAAATTAATTTGTCACGAAATGTATGGGCTCATCAAATTTAAATGTAAATAAAATGAAATGCTGGAAACCCTTTTACAAGCAAAATGTGTAAGAATGTAGCAAAGGGGCCACAGGTCGTATTTTTCTCAGGGACTAGTTGAAGGTTTGTTTGATTCACGCTTATATTTAGGTGTCGTTTGTGTTTTCGGGTTTCAAATAGATATTCGGGTTTGGTTTGAAAATTATGAAATGAGATAGCAATAAAAATAAAGGAGTGAGCTCATTTAGCTGGACAGTTAAACTAGGTAATGGTAATTTATAAACTCAACCAATAAATAACTCAATCTAGCCAATGCAACTTAACCGAATTCCAAAGATTCAAACCTGAATTCAAATGCAAAACTACTCTACAAGGTCTGTTTAAGATCAAACCAATACATTCCGAATGCCTCTCTTGATACTAAGTGAACAAAAAGTTGAAACAATTTGGCACCAAGAGAAGGAGAATTATGTGCCAAAAAGGGACTGATCAAATCAGTTGTGGAAAGCACAGCTGCTAGTGAAGAGAATTTCAGTTGATATGAAACAAACAAATGAAGTGCAGATTTCAGAGCTGATGAATGCGCAGAACTAATCCACTGCTGTGCAGAATTAGCAGTTTAGATTCCACTGGTTGCAAGGTCAAACAAGCATCTGATTTTAATTGCGAACGAAGTCAAACGCGAAGCTTCCTTGATGCAAACTTCAGCTATGCAGAATTGGAAATTCAGCAATCAGTGATACAAAGAATCTGGAACTGAAAACAAGGGCTGCTAAACAAAAACTGGTGCTAACTCAGCAATTTGATACAAAGATAGGAACTAACAATTTAAACTGCCGGTCATGAAATTGAGTTCCAAAAAACAAAAACTGTGCAGAGACTAACTGCTCATTACTGAAACAAACTGATTTCAAATGAGTTGAATTGTTGTTTGATACGAGATAAGAACTGAAAACCGGAAATGCAGAATTTAAATCTGATTTTCAGAATCAAGGTTGCGCAGAAACAAACTCTGAGTTGCAAGAACCAAATGCAAGGGGATTAACCTCAATCTGTATACAACTACAAATAGATCAAAATGACATTCTAATGCTCCAATCGAATATGCAAGAAGGATCCAGAAAACTGACGTGCAGGATGAACAATTCAGAACTGATTGTGTGCAGAAATGATATGCAGGGACTGAAATTGCATTGGCTGTAATCGATTGCAGCAACTGCAGAAAATGATCAGAATGCAGAAATGGATACAATGGTTTACCAAACAGGAACCTTTGATGTGCTGAAATCGAAACTGAAAGAGTTCAATTGAAGAATGCAGGACATCAAAGTAGGGAATGCAGAAGTGAGTTGATACTCAAACTGAAAGTGGCACGCTGAAAACTGAACAAGAGTAAGGGAACAAAGTTCGATTCAGAAAATGCTATTCTAAGTGCATTAGCACACTAACAGCTGTCTCTAATTCGGAAATTAAACTATACACAAATCAAATTGGAACAAGCTGAAGAATTTGAAACTAAACTGGAATTCAGAACAGGGCAAAAGGCTGATATGCAGCTGTAGCTGACTGATACGTAAGTATTAAGCAAGAACAAACTGAAATCAAGTCTAAGACTTCACTAAAAAGCAATCTAACTATCTACTTGAGGCATTGAAACACTAATTAGAACTAGAAACAACTCATAAACCTAGATTACAGCAACTGATACGAAAGTTCAGTAATGAAACTACAGCAGAATTCGAAATTACAGCTAAAACAGGAAAATTAACTAAGAAAATCTAAACCCCAATCGCTCCATTAGCTCAAGATCTTCTTGGTTGTCAATCAAGAGCTGGCCTCGAACCCGTAAGCTCAGCAATTCACTAAGGAACTGAATCTGCGGTCGAATCGAGCTCAAATCTGTCCAAGAAGAAAATCCCACTCGATTTCTTCAATTCAGCTTTGTCTGATTGCAATGAAGGTGCGGGAATGATCCAATCACTCCAGGGAACCCCTCTGAATAGCTTGGATTTATGAAGAACTTGACAAAACCGAATTTGAAGCCATCAAATACAAGGCTGCGGAAACCTCTCAACAGCCCTGTTCTTGCCCAATTCCAAGCTGAAAACTCCACAAACTACTCTCCCTAGTGACCTCGAACTTGATCTGATGAAGGATGGAGGTGGTCGCGCCCCTTGGATGAAGAAATGCTAAGAAAATGAAGAACAAACGAAGAGGATGAACAGTGCGGCGGAGACGCGACGAAGGAGAAGGCTGGGAAAAATTTCCTTAAGTAATTAAGAATGAACGGCTCTGATTGATTTGATGAAATCCAACGGCTGATCTTGCTCTGATTGAAGCCAAACTTTAATGATGATGATCTGGGGTCAAGATCTGCCTTGTGGTAGCTCGGATCCTCCAGATATGCAACGGATGGTCCAGATCAA
The DNA here is from genome assembly GCA_024364735.1 of Boesenbergia rotunda. NCBI lineage: Eukaryota > Viridiplantae > Streptophyta > Magnoliopsida > Zingiberales > Zingiberaceae > Boesenbergia > Boesenbergia rotunda. Next base: position 621,656 of record JAGFNQ010000184.1, read on the forward strand.
TTCTATCTGTGAATGGACGCTCTAGAGCCCTCCTTGCTTGATCCAACGGTTGATTTAGCTCCGATTGGGATGAAACCTTCAGATCTTGATCATAGAGCTTGATCAACCCTAACCCTAGCTCGGATTGCTTCAGATCATCCCGGATGGCTCAGATCTAGCCGCTCTTGAATCGGACGGCCCGGATTAATCGTAGGCTTGATAATTCGATCCGGTTCACATCCGACTCAAGTTTGACCCAGTATACCCTAGGTCCAGGATCCTTTCATGCCTACAAAAATATATCAGAAAATTAGTGGCCAAATAATCCAAAAATATGTAATTTTGCAATTAAGTCCAAAATAATAGAAAATCCTAAAACCTAGGGTAAAATCATAATTAAACAATAAAAACATGGATCAAACATGGATTTTAGCACTTAAAATAATCAATAAAATGGTGCTTATCAACTCCCCCACACTTAACCTTGAGCGTCTCGCGAAACAACTAAATAAGTATCCCTTAGGCTCTCTTAAGCATAATTAGAAACAAATGAAAAGAAATTACCTAGGGTTGTCAATTCTCATAAATCTAAGCTCTATGGATTAGTATCTTGTCCTTAAATCAACAACTTAGCCTTTTCATCTATCATGAGTCATTGAGATGAATTTAAATCACTAGCCTTTCAAGGGAAGTTTTGGTGGCTCTCTCTTGAGTTCTAAGTTGGTGATGGAAGTGGAGCTCACTCTCACACATATGCTTCTTGCACTACCATAGGCTTGCTTATTATCTACTCTCTACCATTTATCATGAATAGGATCAACATCTACAAAAACAAATGGAAACATGGAAAATGGTGAAAAATGGAATAGAAATCAAAGAAATGGAAAAATTGATGGAGTGGGAGACTTAGTTGCTCAAAAGTGTTTCCAATGTGCTTTGCCCCATCTTAACAGTCCTCTATTGATATGCGAAATGTGGTGGAGTTAATCTCGAATAATTTCCTTTGAATTGAATGAAAAACCTTTCTTTGACTCCCTTATGCCAAGTTTTTCCTATTGCGTGCCAATTTTGTTTCTTCCTTGTCTTTTCTGATTTTTCTCTTCTTCTTTTATCCTCTAGCAAGGTCAGATTTGTAGTGGAGCAAAGCCTTTTAATTCGGATCAGAGAACTTCAATGATTTTCAATGCCAACTCAATTGTGTCCACTTGGTTTCTTTTCATTTTTTTCAAACTGCTTTCTCTTTTTTTTTTTTTTTCTTTTTCTTTTCTCAATCTTCTAATGGAGCATTTCAGATTTCACAAAACTCTGATTCCTTCATATCAGTTGGCATCTAGGAGTTGTAGAGCATTTAAACTGTTTCCTCAAAAATTCTGCTCAATCAAGTTGAATTTTAGCCAACTTCATTCCATTTTCTTCCCTGTTTCGAAACTCCTAGCATCCCAATTCCTTTCTTGTTCTGATAGGCTGTGATGTGCTTCAATCTATGATACATTCATCCACTTCATTTCGTGATTTACAGCCTTGGAAAATCCAATTTCAGCTTCAACTTGAACAAATCTGCACAAAAACTGCTTGTATGAAAATTTCTGCACTTAAACTCAGATTTGTTCCAGCTGCGATTCAGCTCCCTTTCTCAACCTTTTAGCCTTCAATTCAGACTTTAACATGATGTTCCAGATCTACATTTCTGTTTGATACAATCTGCTACAGATTTCAGCTGCAATTAGCTGAAAATTCAGCTTGTTTTCAGCTTAAACTGGTTTTGGCACAGAATTTTTCCAGCCTTCTTCGGTTCTGATTTAAATTCAGCATTGCTTCACTGACTTTCCAAACCAGATTCAGGTTGAGGCAGATCAGATTCCTTGCATTCTTTACAACCATTACATCACACAATGATAAACAAACAGCCATATATTTTTTTCTTCTGCCTTAACATGCTGCCTTCTTTTTTTTTTCTTTTTCTGTTTTGATTTCTTTTCTGCTGCAATTCCATTGTTTGTGATGTAATTCCCTTCCATTCCATTCCAGATCAGTAAATTGGATTCAGATTTCCTTCCTTCCTCTGATGTTTGGCACAAATTCCTGCAATAAGCTCAGATTTTCTGATTTGGCACAGATTTTTGTTTAAGTTTCAGATTTTTCCAACTTGGGTTCGGTTATGTTGTGGACATGCTTCAACCTTTATCAGAAACAGCTGCAACCCAGCCTTCCCTGAGCTTCAAATGGACTGCATTCTCTGTTCCTTCTGATCAGCAAGATGGATTTAAACCAAGTCACTGCCGTGAGCTTCAAATGGATTGCATTGAGTTCAGATTTTTTTTTTTCTTTTCCTTTGCGTGCCAAACTTTTGTTTTCCTTTGCAGATTTTTTTTCTTTTCTTGTTGCACGCTACTTGAATCTTCAAAATGTAGTAAAGAATCTAAATCTCAAATTGCTCCCACCTCTCTTGCTCATTCTTGACACCAACTCACTCAATTTGGCACATGAAATTTTTTTTTTTTTTTTCGAGTTGAAATGCATCCAAAACTTTAGTCACTCCCCCACACTTGAATCTTTGTCCGTCTCGGGCAAAATAGCATTAGAAACATATCAAACACAAGTCCAAAGAAAAGTGGGGTAAGAGTAAGAAATAAGTAAAGAAAAATGGATAAACATGATTATTGCTAAAAATTGATGTGGAAAGGAAAACAAATGGATAAGCCTCTATAGATGTGATCCAATCATTGAAATATAGTTTTGAAAGAACCTAAGCAAGTTCTAGAGTTTAATAACATGTGTGTCACAAATATAAGGCTAATTCTCACTAGGTGCAAATGATTCATCTCAAGTCATCAATTAAGATTTCAAAAGCAAAGTAGTACTCAAGTATCCAAGATTTCATCCATTAGCTCAAACCCTAAGTCTTGACAATCAAATTTAATTTATTTTCAAAAGACTCTAACATGCCATGAAGATAACCTAAAGGGATACTTTTATTTCTACTCATGCAAGGGAAAGTGACAAAAGAAATAACATGCATTTATTTACAAGGACTCAGTTCAAAGGAAAATTCTAATTCTAGGAAGTATGAAAATGAAAAATGAAATAAAAGAAAAATCAAACTCCCCTTTATTCTGGTGGACGGAGCCTATCAAGCAGTAGCCTCCACCGTGGTAGTGGAGGAAAATGGGTGGCCGAGAGTGTTGGAACTCCCCCACACTTGAACTTCACAAAATTTTGCTCTGGTGGCCTCAGGCGATTCAGGTTCAAGAGCCATTCAAGGGATGGAGTGCTTTTAATTAAAGTCAGATCATCTCCTCCTTGATGCCCTTCAGAAGTCCTTCCAGGAGGCTGAAGTCTGTTCAGTTGGAGTACCCACTCCTGAAGTCTTCTGGACCCTGCAAAAACATGTAATACCTCTCTCAAGCGTTCAGGGTCAGAAAGAAATGATATAAGTTCAGTTTCTGCATGAAATAAATCCAAATCTGCATCATGTCCAATTAAATCAATTTGTGGTGCCTCAATAAAATTTTCATGATTATTTCCTATAAAATTTGCATCCAGATACTCATCACATGTAAAGAAATCAATTTCTGGCTCATCAATAGAAATTTCACAATTATTTTCAATCAAGGGTATATCAAGTAATGTGTCACAGCCAATCAAATCAATATCAGGTATCTCCAAAAGTCTTTCACATTCATTTTCAGCATAAGACATAACAAGAGATTCATCAAAATAAATAACATCCATTTCAGGCACTTCTAAAAAATTTTCACTAGTCATATCCACAAAAGATGTATTAAGTGATTCATCATAAAAAACTACATCAATTATGGGTGCCTCTAAAATTATTTCACTATTCATATTTACAATGGATGTGTCAAATAATGCATGATGATCAATAAAATCAATGTTTGGTACCTCTATTGGATTTTCACAAACAATCTCTACACAAGGTATATCAATAAATTCATCAGAGTCAATAGAATCATCCCTAGGTACCTCACTGAATTTTTCTGAAGAATGAGGAGAAATACTTACCTGAGCGTGCTGGATAATACCTGGAGGTTCTACAAGGGTAGATGTATCCATGGCTTCCTCCTGGTCAAGTACATGCTCCTCTTCAGCCTCAGGCTCTGGTGGACAATCAACTGGTGATCCTTGGGTGCTTGCTTCCACCGTGCAAGTCCCTACACTTTCTGGTTCATTTTCTGACTGTGGTGGTCCCTGGGGCTTAGTGCAGTCCCCTACACCTATGGAATCATCTCCTCTGCATGCTTCTCCTGTAACATCTGCAACAACAGTGTCAGAAAAATTAGGACCACTAATAACGCTATCATCAGAAAATAAAAGTCTAGAATGGTCCTGTGGAGCTTCAATTTCTTCTTCTGGAGCTGAAAAATTTGGAATTGGATTTTGAATAGGAGTCTCCGGAGGGATGCATGCTGTAGGTGCCCAGATTTTAATGTATTCTTCTTCTTCTTCTTCTAAAATTGCAAGATCCATTGAAGAAGGACTTTTCCATGCACTAGGGTCACCTTGAACTGATATAAAACCAACTCCGGGGCTCTCAGAATTAAAAGCAGCTTGAGAAGATAATTGTTCTGCTCTTTGGGCTTTTATCTGATTCAATTTAACTTGTATGTTTTGAAACCATTGTTGTTGTTGTTCTTGTTGTTGTTGGATTTGTTGACACATCTCCATCATCCTTTGGTGTAGAGCCTCATCCCAATCAGGATCATCAAAACCTCCTTGGTTAGTGTGGAACCCCTGTTGGTCTTGAAATGGAAAATAGGGCTGCTGAAGTCCAGGAGGAGGCTGTGAATGTTGAAATGGAAACTGTTGGGGCTGCTCAAATGGATGAAATGACTGATTAAATTGCTGAATATTTGGTTCACAAGTTGGTGGAGATGGCTGAAAACTGTAGCCCTGAAAATCTTGGATTTGAGGTTGAAATTGTGGTGGTGAACACTGAATTTGAGTGGGCTGAAAATTCTGGTTGCAAGGCTGTGAATATTGAAAATTTTGTTGGTTTTGCGCTGGAAAAACTGGGAATGATTGAAAATTTTGCTGCCCTTGATTGTATTGCTGGAATTGAGGTTCAAAATGCTGAAATGGTTGCTGAAAATTGGGCTGAAATTACTGAAAACTGGGCTGAAAATTCTGGAAAATTGGCTGCCCGTTCTGAAAATTCTGTAAATTCTGGAAATTGCTGGAATTTGGCTGAAATTGTTGGAAATCTTGCTGTGGTTGCTCGTATTGTTGTAATGGTGGCTGAAAAAATTGATTGGGTTGCTGAAAAGTTTGGTTGCAAGGTTGTTGAAATTGGTTGGAAGGCTGAAACTCTGAAGACCACATTTTAATCTTGCAGCCCTGTCACAAAACAAACAAGAAAAATGGCAGCAACCGTATATGAAAGAATAAGCACAATAAAATGGAACCCAATGATATGTCTAAAAGCATACAAACAAAAATCAAACAAATCAACTAGTTGCTTCCCCGGCAACGGCGCCAAAAATTTGACGGCCCGGATTAATCGTAGGCTTGATAATTCGATCCGGTTCACATCCGACTCAAGTTTGACCCAGTATACCCTAGGTCCAGGATCCTTTCATGCCTACAAAAATATATCAGAAAATTAGTGGCCAAATAATCCAAAAATATGTAATTTTGCAATTAAGTCCAAAATAATAGAAAATCCTAAAACCTAGGGTAAAATCATAATTAAACAATAAAAACATGGATCAAACATGGATTTTAGCACTTAAAATAATCAATAAAATGGTGCTTATCAATAATGCCTCCATGTTTTCAGTGCAAAGACCACCGCTGCTAATTCCAAATCATGGGTAGGATAATTCTTTTCATGTTCCTTCAGTTGCCTAGAGGCATAGGCAATTACCTTCCCATTTTGCATAAGTACAGCTCCGAGTCCCAGTTTGGATGCGTCGCTGTACATATCGAAACCTGTATCATTTTCCGGAAGAGTCAATATAGGAGTGCTAGTCAGCCTCCTTTTCAGTTCAGAGAAACTCTTCTCACATTCCTCGGTCCAGGTATATTTCTTATCCTTCTTTGTAAGAGCTGTCATAGGGGCTGCAATCCGAGAGAAATTCTCTACGAATTTTCTGTAATATCCGGCTAACCCCAGAAAACTTCTGACCTCACTGGCATTCTTGGGTCTGGACCAGTTACTTACGGCCTCAATTTTAATTGGGTCGACCATCACTCCGTCCTTGGAGATGATATGTCCCAAGAATGACACTTGATTCAGCCAGAACTCACATTTCGAAAATTTAGCATACAGTTGTTCTTTCTGAAGAATCTGTAATACTAAACGCAGGTGCTCTGCATGCTCTTCGGAAGTCCTCGAATAAATAAGGATGTCGTCGATGAAGACGATCACAAATCTGTCGAGAAATGCCGAGAAAATCCGATTCATAAGATCCATGAATATTGCCGGAGCATTAGTGACTCCAAACGGCATCACTACGAACTCATAATGTCCGTATCTCGTCCGGAAAGCAGTTTTGGGTATGTCCTCATTTTTCACCCGGACTTGATGATAACCAGACCTCAGATCGATCTTAGAGAAGACCGTAGCTCCCTTTAACTGATCGAACAGATCATCTATCCTGGGTAGAGGGTACCTGTTCTTTATGGTCACATTGTTTAATGCCCGATAGTCGATACACATACGCATCGACCCATCCTTCTTCTTGACGAACAGTACGGGAGCTCCCCAGGGGGAATGACTAGGGCGAATAAGTCCCTTGTCGAGAAGCTCTTGTAGCTGTCCTTATGTGTCGCATGATCAATATTGGATAGATGAGATTTTATTTATTGTACCAACCAAAATTTTATTTTATTCATTCTTATAAGTCTACATATAGACTAGTCCACTCAGTGAGCGAGACGGGCTGCTGTGATGCCCAACATAAAGAATAACATAGCGACGCCTACTATCTCCTCGCTCATCACTCTCTGGGCCGCCTCAGGATCCTCAACTGTCCCCATCGGGTCCTCATCTTTAATCTCGAGAATTTCCTCGTCTGCTTCGAGGTCTTCCTCGAACATCTCCAGCAGCGCTGGATCCTCCTCGAAGAGTTCGGGGTCTTCCCCGAAGGGCTCAGGATCCTCCTCAACCGGCTCGGGATCCTCCTCATAGGGCTCAGGATCCTCCTCAGGGTCCTCCTCGGACGGCTCAAGGTCCTCCTCAGGGTCCTCCTCGGACGGCTCAGGGTCCTCCTCCGAGTCTCCCAGGTCTGCTGGGAACTCATGGCGGAGGAGCTGCCTGCGCAACTCCGTATAGGGGATACGGCATCTGTGCTGTCCCCAGATCTGATGCGCCACCTCTCTGGCCCGGTTGGGCAAAGCACGGAGTAAGGCTCCGATCCTATGATCGTCCGTGGCTGGAAACCCTTCCCGCTCCAGTTTCCAGAAGAGTCGATCCAGGAATCCTATGGTGCCTTGAATCCCCAGAGTCGGCCAATCCCTAACCGTCTCTATCTGCTCCAGCAGCTCGCGGCATCTCTCAGGGTACTCCTCATGCAACATCTGGAATTGAAGAAAAAAATGACATGGTTAGTACGAAACCATTCCTTTTTCAATTCGCAAATATGTACAGAGGAACACACACCTAATCGGTGTGGTTTACCCTAGTGATTATTATATGTAACCACCCTCCTACCCTAAATTCTAGGTCATGAATAAATGCACATACGTTCACATATTTTACATACGTTCACATATTCTTATCCTAGACAGTAAATGCTACATAAGCATTAATTCTATCTTCACTTGTTATGCAAGTATTAATCATCTCATATAGTAGTACTGTACATGAAATAAACAAAGCGAGTTTAGGATTTCTTACTTGGAAGCGGCAGTAGGAAGCTTGATGTGTGTGTGATGGCGGGAAAATCTGCTCTGATACCAACTTGTAACGCCCGACCTTATATCTACCCTAAAGGCGGGGTTACGGGTCCACATATTCATATCATGCAATCATGTTAAACATGTATATCCAACAAAACAGTTACAATACATGAACTAGTAATAAGCATGCTTATTGAACACTAAATTACCAAGCAAGGTTTTCCATTTCATTTATATCTACATGCATTTACAACCTAATATGGAAATCATTTAACACACTATAGCATGAAATCTCAAGTAAGCATATAGCAAAAGTTATCTAGTCTTAGATGCATGCAAAAGAAACATTCATAGGCAACCGAAAATAGTAAACATCTAGCATTTTACTGAGCATGCATACTATAGGAATTTGACATTAATAATAGTATTATCTAACATGACTTAGGTTCCATATCCCTAACAGTAGAGTAGTCACAATCATCATATATTCAGAGTATAGTAATACATTTCAATCTTTAATCGGAACCAGTTAGATTCTAGATAAACTAAGGTAGATAGAATCTTTCATCCTTTCCCGAGCCATCACCACACACATCCTCCAACCTTCCCACTGCCTCTTCCTTTAGTTCGAGTATTTCTTACCGCTATCTGCAGCATAAGAAAAATAACAGGAACTAGTAAGCAAAACATGCTTAGTAAGAATCCGGGCCTACTCGCAAAATCCATATCAATGCATCATATCATGTACACCATAATCAGATAGAATTATCAGCATCATAAGCATCTCATCAAAGCATCATAAACATCACATCAATTTATCTCTAAGTACTTTACGGAACAAAATCACATAATGAGAAATGTTTTTCAAAAAGGTTCCATAATGGTAAGTACTTCAAAATATCATATCATCATCCAGGGCCCAGTTGTCGTACCACCATATCATGCGCGTTCCCTAATAAATTGGGGTAGCGAGCCACCAATCTAATTAGAGCAGGACCCTTCCGTCCTACCAATGCCATGACCTTAACATGCTCATTGGATTTGTTTAACGACCCCCTTCCGAGTCGAGTACACAACTTTTCAAAGTAAAGTAATTTATCATGCAATTACTCATATATGTATATGCCTAAAGGTACTCTTAATCACTTCTCAAAGGGACACACCACACATTCGGGTGCTCTTGATCCCCTAGGGACACACCACGCATTCGGGTGCTCTTGATCCCAGTTTCAATAGAGTATCTCCTTTTTAGGCATATTATCAACCACATCTCAATCACATCATATTCATGTCATAGGAGTGCCCCATGGGCTATAAGGCATGCTTTTATACCTAACAAGATAGGTCACATAATTTATACACATATCACATATGTAATAGCATGCTTCATGGTCTCATTAGGTACTTCCCAACCCTAGGACTAGGGTTGGCCGAAACATACAAGTAAGGAATTTGGTTTTCCCACCAAGCATTCATTCAAGCATTCTTACAAACACTTCACTTATATCATTAAGCATGGATATATCATAGGGAAAATCATTCAACCTTGAACCCTAATTTCCCTAGGGGTGGCCGAAACCTTGTAGAGTAGGCTAGGCTAGATTTTTTTGACATCCAAACTTCACACACAATTATACAAACACCTTGTATACAATATTATTCCATACCCTAAGCATGAATGTTTTCTAGGATAACTCAACTCTCACTAGCCCCTTTTTCAATACCTTGGCCGAAAGTCATATAGGGTGCTAAACCCTAATTTTGTCTTCTCAAAAATTGGGAAACAACACATATGAGAAATAAGTCCCTAGGGTTACTAGTATGCATCAAGTTTGATAAAAAAAACTCTTCTCTTGGACCCCTTACAAGGGGTGGCCGAAACCCTCTACAAAGCAAAACCCTAGGTTTTGTTCTTGACACCATGAAGAAACATCCATCTACATGTATACCCTACGTTTCTAGGCATCTCCTCATGCAATAAAAAGTAACCAAGCCCTACTTCATGGTGGTGGCCGAAAGTCTTATAAGGAATGGTCCTTGTGATTTTTTTTTCAAAAGAATGAAACAAGTACATTCAATAGCAATTATGCTACAGGCGAGAGGATACTTACATCCTAGCGCTGGAATTTATCCTTCTCTTAAACTGTAGGGTACCCTACACTTGGAGGGTATGCAAAGATCTTTTCTTCCAAATCTTCTCTCTAAGATTCCTTGGTCTTGGTAGATGACAAGATCACTTGGATTTTCCCTCTTGAAATTGCCCTAGGGTTAGAACCCTTGCCTAGGGTTTTCGAAAATGGAAAGAAGGAAGAAGATGATGGAGGTTTCGGTTGGGAGAAGTGAAGAGGAAGAAGAAAAGAAATGGAAGTTATTCCAACTTCCCATATTTATACCTTTCTCATGAAAAGACATGTCTCTTCACTCTTACCCACTTAACAAGCATGTTCCTTTCTCCTTCTACATGAAATATTGCTTGGTTCATTGGTTATGACATGGTGAGTGCAACTAGGAGGTCCAAGGTTCAATCCTTGCTTCCTCCACTTTGCACTTTCTTTTTAGCACCATTCATTTCCAAGCCCAATAAACCAAGCCCATCATGAAATTTCATAATGTGAATAATATTTTATGAATTCAGAATATTTCATAATATTCCAAAAATATTATTTCATAATATTTTTAATATTCCATATTCATGAATATAATATTTCATGATAATATTTCATGATAATACTATTTCATTAATATAATATTTCATGCATTCCTAACATTTCATGGCATGTGATTGAATGAAATTCATATCATTTCATTATAACCATTTTCATACATTGTCATGATTTTACATTGACAAATTTGGGGTGTTACAATCCTCCCCCTCTTATAGAAAGTTCGTCCCGAACTTAAAACAGTTCCGGGTACTTTGATCGCATCGCATCTTCCCGTTCCCAGGTGGCTTCTTCGAACTGCTCGTTCCGCCACAGAACCTTTACTAAGGATATTTCCTTGTTCCTTAGTCTCTTAAATTCCCGATCAAGAATCTGGATCGGTCGGCGTTCAGAACTAAGACTCTCTTGTTCTTGCACTGGTGGGGGTTCTATCATTTGACTCGTATCAGGGGTACACTTCCTGAGCATCGACACATGGAAGACGTTGTGGATAGCCGCCATTTCTGGCGGTAACTCCAGTTCGTAGGCCACCTTGCCTACTCGTCTCAAAATCTGATAGGGTCCCACGTATCGCGGACTCAGTTTCCCCTTCTTTCCGAATCTCATCACCCCTTTCATAGGGGCTACCTTCAGAAATACCGAATCCCCAACCTCGAACTCGAGCGGTCTGCGTCGCTTATCAGCGTAGCTCTTTTGCCGACTCTGAGCAGTCTCTATCCTCTGGCGGATATTCTTTATGGCCTGAGTGGTCTCATCAATAATATCAGTCTGGAGTCCCATCTCCCTCTTTTCACCACTCTCATGCCAGCATAAAGGAGATCTGCATTTCCTTCCGTATAGTGCTTCGTACGGTGCCATCCCGATAGTAGCCTGATAACTGTTGTTGTAAGCAAACTCTGCCAGGCTCAGGTATCGACACCAGCTTCCCTTGAAGTCCAAGGCGCAAGCTCGCAACATATCTTCTAGTATCTGGTTTACTCGTTCAGTCTGCCCGTCAGTCTGGGGGTGGAAGGCTGTACTGAACTTCAGCTTCGTGCCAAGGGCCTTCTGCACGTGTCCCCAAAAATCAGAAGTAAATCGACCGTCTCGGTCAGAGACGATGGTCTTGGGAACCCCGTGTAGACGGACAATCTCCTTGACGTACAGTTGAGCCAACTGCTCCACTGAATAAGTCATCCTGATAGCCAGAAAATGCGCGGACTTGGTCAGCCGGTCCACAATCACCCATATACTATCATATCCATTCGTAGTCCGAGGCAGCCCGGATATGAAATCCATAGATATGTCCTCCCATTTCCACTCGGGAATAGGTAGAGGCTGCAGAACTCCCCCAGGTCTCTGGTGTTCTGCTTTGACCCTCTGGCAGGTCAAACACATGCTAATATAGTGGGCTACATCTTTCTTCATGCCGGACCACCAAAATTTGCCCTTCAGATCTTGATACATCTTGGTAGACCCAGGATGCATCGCATAAGGTGTGCCGTGGGCTTCCTCGAGTATCCTCGTCCGTAAGTCGGAGTCATCGGGAACGCATAATCGATCCCGGAGATATAAGACTCCACTATCGGAAATCCGGAATCCCTCGTCCTTGCCTTCAAGAATCTCTTGCTTGATTCTCTGAAAACTCGGATCAAGATTCTGCTTCTCCAGAATACCATCAAATAATGTCGGCGCAATCTGTAGAGTAGAAAGCTGTCCCGATATAATCTCGATTCCGAAATCCATAATCTCTTTCCCTAATGTTTGTGACAAAGCCGACAAAGACAACAATGCAGCACAAGATTTTCTACTGAGAGCATCTGCTACCTTGTTGGCTTTTCCCGGATGGTACAGGATCTCACAATCGTAGTCCTTGACCAACTCGAGCCATCGGCGTTGTCGCATGTTCAGGTCTTTCTGGGTGAAGAAATACCGCAGACTCTGGTGATCAGTAAAGACCTTGCACTGAGTGCCATACAAATAATGCCTCCATGTTTTCAGTGCAAAGACCACCGCTGCTAATTCCAAATCATGGGTAGGATAATTCTTTTCATGTTCCTTCAGTTGCCTAGAGGCATAGGCAATTACCTTCCCATTTTGCATAAGTACAGCTCCGAGTCCCAGTTTGGATGCGTCGCTGTACATATCGAAACCTGTATCATTTTCCGGAAGAGTCAATATAGGAGTGCTAGTCAGCCTCCTTTTCAGTTCAGAGAAACTCTTCTCACATTCCTCGGTCCAGGTATATTTCTTATCCTTCTTTGTAAGAGCTGTCATAGGGGCTGCAATCCGAGAGAAATTCTCTACGAATTTTCTGTAATATCCGGCTAACCCCAGAAAACTTCTGACCTCACTGGCATTCTTGGGTCTGGACCAGTTACTTACGGCCTCAATTTTAATTGGGTCGACCATCACTCCGTCCTTGGAGATGATATGTCCCAAGAATGACACTTGATTCAGCCAGAACTCACATTTCGAAAATTTAGCATACAGTTGTTCTTTCTGAAGAATCTGTAATACTAAACGCAGGTGCTCTGCATGCTCTTCGGAAGTCCTCGAATAAATAAGGATGTCGTCGATGAAGACGATCACAAATCTGTCGAGAAATGCCGAGAAAATCCGATTCATAAGATCCATGAATATTGCCGGAGCATTAGTGACTCCAAACGGCATCACTACGAACTCATAATGTCCGTATCTCGTCCGGAAAGCAGTTTTGGGTATGTCCTCATTTTTCACCCGGACTTGATGATAACCAGACCTCAGATCGATCTTAGAGAAGACCGTAGCTCCCTTTAACTGATCGAACAGATCATCTATCCTGGGTAGAGGGTACCTGTTCTTTATGGTCACATTGTTTAATGCCCGATAGTCGATACACATACGCATCGACCCATCCTTCTTCTTGACGAACAGTACGGGAGCTCCCCAGGGGGAATGACTAGGGCGAATAAGTCCCTTGTCGAGAAGCTCTTGTAGCTGTCCTTATGTGTCGCATGATCAATATTGGATAGATGAGATTTTATTTATTGTACCAACCAAAATTTTATTTTATTCATTCTTATAAGTCTACATATAGACTAGTCCACTCAGTGAGCGAGACGGGCTGCTGTGATGCCCAACATAAAGAATAACATAGCGACGCCTACTATCTCCTCGCTCATCACTCTCTGGGCCGCCTCAGGATCCTCAACTGTCCCCATCGGGTCCTCATCTTTAATCTCGAGAATTTCCTCGTCTGCTTCGAGGTCTTCCTCGAACATCTCCAGCAGCGCTGGATCCTCCTCGAAGAGTTCGGGGTCTTCCCCGAAGGGCTCAGGATCCTCCTCAACCGGCTCGGGATCCTCCTCATAGGGCTCAGGATCCTCCTCAGGGTCCTCCTCGGACGGCTCAGGGTCCTCCTCAGGGTCCTCCTCGGACGGCTCAGGGTCCTCCTCCGAGTCTCCCAGGTCTGCTGGGAACTCATGGCGGAGGAGCTGCCTGCGCAACTCCGTATAGGGGATACGGCATCTGTGCTGTCCCCAGATCTGATGCGCCACCTCTCTGGCCCGGTTGGGCAAAGCACGGAGTAAGGCTCCGATCCTATGATCGTCCGTGGCTGGAAACCCTTCCCGCTCCAGTTTCCAGAAGAGTCGATCCAGGAATCCTATGGTGCCTTGAATCCCCAGAGTCGGCCAATCCCTAACCGTCTCTATCTGCTCCAGCAGCTCGCGGCATCTCTCAGGGTACTCCTCATGCAACATCTGGAATTGAAGAAAAAAATGACATGGTTAGTACGAAACCATTCCTTTTTCAATTCGCAAATATGTACAGAGGAACACACACCTAATCGGTGTGGTTTACCCTAGTGATTACTATATGTAACCACCCTCCTACCCTAAATTCTAGGTCATGAATAAATGCACATACGTTCACATATTTTACATACGTTCACATATTCTTATCCTAGACAGTAAATGCTACATAAGCATTAATTCTATCTTCACTTGTTATGCAAGTATTAATCATCTCATATAGTAGTACTGTACATGAAATAAACAAAGCGAGTTTAGGATTTCTTACTTGGAAGCGGCAGTAGGAAGCTTGATGTGTGTGTGATGGAGGGGAAATCTGCTCTGATACCAACTTGTAACGCCCGACCTTATATCTACCCTAAAGGCGGGGTTACGGGTCCACACATTCATATCATGCAATCATGTTAAACATGTATATCCAACAAAACAGTTACAATACATGAACTAGTAATAAGCATGCTTATTGAACACTAAATTACCAAGCAAGGTTTTCCATTTCATTTATATCTACATGCATTTACAACCTAATATGGAAATCATTTAACACACTATAGCATGAAATCTCAAGTAAGCATATAGCAAAAGTTATCTAGTCTTAGATGCATGCAAAAGAAACATTCATAGGCAACCGAAAATAGTAAACATCTAGCATTTTACTGAGCATGCATACTATAGGAATTTGACATTAATAATAGTATTATCTAACATGACTTAGGTTCCATATCCCTAACAGTAGAGTAGTCACAATCATCATATATTCAGAGTATAGTAATACATTTCAATCTTTAATCGGAAGCAGTTAGATTCTAGATAAACTAAGGTAGATAGAATCTTTCATCCTTTCCCGAGCCATCACCACACACATCCTCCAACCTTCCCTCTGCCTTTTCCTTTAGTTCGAGTATTTCTTACCGCTATCTGCAGCATAAGAAAAATAACAGGAACTAGTAAGCAAAACATGCTTAGTAAGAATCCGGGCCTACTCGCAAAATCCATATCAATGCATCATATCATGTACACCATAATCAGATAGAATTATCAGCATCATAAGCATCTCATCAAAGCATCATAAACATCACATCAATTTATCTCTAAGTACTTTACGGAACAAAATCACATAATGAGAAATGTTTTTCAAAAAGGTTCCATAATGGTAAGTACTTCAAAATATCATATCATCATCCAGGGCCCAGTTGTCGTACCACCATATCATGCGCGTTCCCTAATAAATTGGGGTAGCGAGCCACCAATCTAATTAGAGCAGGACCCTTCCGTCCTACCAATGCCATGACCTTAACATGCTCATTGGATTTGTTTAACGACCCCCTTCCGAGTCGGGTACACAACTTTTCAAAGTAAAGTAATTTATCATGCAATTACTCATATATGTATATGCCTAAAGGTACTCTTAATCACTTCTCAAAGGGACACACCACACATTCGGGTGCTCTTGATCCCCTAGGGACACACCA
This sequence comes from Boesenbergia rotunda, assembly GCA_024364735.1. Taxonomy (NCBI): domain Eukaryota; kingdom Viridiplantae; phylum Streptophyta; class Magnoliopsida; order Zingiberales; family Zingiberaceae; genus Boesenbergia; species Boesenbergia rotunda. Next base: position 637,403 of record JAGFNQ010000184.1, read on the forward strand.
CGCATTCGGGTGCTCTTGATCCCAGTTTCAATAGAGTATCTCCTTTTTAGGCATATTATCAACCACATCTCAATCACATCATATTCATGTCATAGGAGTGCCCCATGGGCTATAAGGCATGCTTTTATACCTAACAAGATAGGTCACATAATTTATACACATATCACATATGTAATAGCATGCTTCATGGTCTCATTAGGTACTTCCCAACCCTAGGACTAGGGTTGGCCGAAACATACAAGTAAGGAATTTGGTTTTCCCACCAAGCATTCATTCAAGCATTCTTACAAACACTTCACTTATATCATTAAGCATGGATATATCATAGGGAAAATCATTCAACCTTGAACCCTAATTTCCCTAGGGGTGGCCGAAACCTTGTAGAGTAGGCTAGGCTAGATTTTTTTGACATCCAAACTTCACACACAATTATACAAACACCTTGTATACAATATTATTCCATACCCTAAGCATGAATGTTTTCTAGGATAACTCAACTCTCACTAGCCCCTTTTTCAATACCTTGGCCGAAAGTCATATAGGGTGCTAAACCCTAATTTTGTCTTCTCAAAAATTGGGAAACAACACATATGAGAAATAAGTCCCTAGGGTTACTAGTATGCATCAAGTTTGATAAAAAAAACTCTTCTCTTGGACCCCTTACAAGGGGTGGCCGAAACCCTCTACAAAGCAAAACCCTAGGTTTTGTTCTTGACACCATGAAGAAACATCCATCTACATGTATACCCTACGTTTCTAGGCATCTCCTCATGCAATAAAAAGTAACCAAGCCCTACTTCATGGTGGTGGCCGAAAGTCTTATAAGGAATGGTCCTTGTGATTTTTTTTTCAAAAGAATGAAACAAGTACATTCAATAGCAATTATGCTACAGGCGAGAGGATACTTACATCCTAGCGCTGGAATTTATCCTTCTCTTAAACTGTAGGGTACCCTACACTTGGAGGGTATGCAAAGATCTTTTCTTCCAAATCTTCTCTCTAAGATTCCTTGGTCTTGGTAGATGACAAGATCACTTGGATTTTCCCTCTTGAAATTGCCCTAGGGTTAGAACCCTTGCCTAGGGTTTTCGAAAATGGAAAGAAGGAAGAAGATGATGGAGGTTTCGGTTGGGAGAAGTGAAGAGGAAGAAGAAAAGAAATGGAAGTTATTCCAACTTCCCATATTTATACCTTTCTCATGAAAAGACATGTCTCTTCACTCTTACCTACTTAACAAGCATGTTCCTTTCTCCTTCTACATGAAATATTGCTTGGTTCATTGGTTATGACATGGTGAGTGCAACTAGGAGGTCCAAGGTTCAATCCTTGCTTCCTCCACTTTGCACTTTCTTTTTAGCACCATTCATTTCCAAGCCCAATAAACCAAGCCCATCATGAAATTTCATAATGTGAATAATATTTTATGAATTCAGAATATTTCATAATATTCCAAAAATATTATTTCATAATATTTTTAATATTCCATATTCATGAATATAATATTTCATGATAATATTTCATGATAATACTATTTCATTAATATAATATTTCATACATTCCTAACATTTCATGGCATGTGATTGAATGAAATTCATATCATTTCATTATAACCATTTTCATACATTGTCATGATTTTACATTGACAAATTTGGGGTGTTACAACAGGGTTCAAAAGTTAAGTCTTACTTGATATCTAACATGTCACTTGAGTGTGCAGAGTAAAAAGCCCTAGCGAAGGACTGCTAGGCACTAGCGAAGGAATGCCAGGGTAAAAAACCCTAGCGAAGGACTGCTAGGCACTGGCAAAGGAATGCCAGGGTACAAAGCCCTAGCGAAGGACTGCTAGGCACTGGCGAAGCAATGCCAGGGTGAAAAGCCCTAGCGAAGGACTGCTAGGCGCCAGGCGAAGGACAGCTTGGGACTGAAGCCCTAGCGAAGGAATACTAGGCACCGGGCGAAGGACAGCTTGGTATCCAAGAGCTGGCAAAGGACCGCCAGGCAAAAGTCCAACCAGAGGAGCGGTTGGCATCAGGTACAATCTCTCGAGAGGAGTAGGTGAGGACGCGTTCCCCGTCGAGGGAACAGTAGGCGTCGGTTCGACCTAGGGTTCCATTTTGGAAACCCAAAGTTAGAACCAAGACAGCTAAGGCTGTATAAAATAATATAATACTGCTTTTTGGACTAACCTTGGATGCAGGATCGAAGGACTGAGTATCTGCAGCTCAGAGAGCCTCAAAGGAGTGAGGCAGAAGCTAAGCAGGGTGCCCCGGATGTTTCGGGCGCGCCCAAGGTCAACCCAAGTCAGCAGGAGTGAAAACACGCCTCGACAGTTATATGTCGGGGCGCCCCGGATTCTCCGGGCGCCCCGCCTGTCGCGGGCGCCCCCAGTGCCAGCTGCCGAAGCACACCCTCGGGAAGCCAAAAGGATGAAGACTTGACCCGATCAATGCGGGCACCCCGAGCGCTCCGGGCGCCCCGGTCAAACCTGATCCCGATTTTGAAGGGATCAGATGTTGACCGCGCTGGAGACGGATTGATCGCCATGTGGTGCGGTGCCCCCGACGTCTTGGGTGCCCCCAGGCCCTATATAAAGGGCCCTCGACCCCAGGCTTCAAGCAACATTTTTCAATCAACGCTTCTACGCTCTTCTGCTCTCGCGCCTCGCTCCGGAAACCTCCCAACTCGAGCCGACGACGTCCCGCTGCTCCGAAAAAGACAACCTACATCGGGCGTCGGTAAAAGAAGAGTTTTTCTTTTTAATTGTTAAATTTACTGTGCTATATTTGTAAATCAATCTTTGTAAACTATTATTGCGCCTCATATAGAATTGCCCAAAGTAAACGGTCAACGACTGTGGGCCTTGGAGTAGGAGTCGACCTAGGCTGCGAACCACGTTAAAATTACTGTGTTCGCGTGTTTGTTTTTATCTTCCGCTGTGCAATTTCTCTTTCCCTAAATCCGAACGATTTTCGATATTCGCCCCCCCTCTATCGGTTCTCTCAATCCAACACTAAGTACGTGAATTTTCTAAAGACTTGACTACAAATACAAAATCTTTTTCCAAAATTGCACAATATCCTTCAAAGCAGAGTTTTTTTGGTGCAATTTAAGCTGTGTGCTTTCAGAATTATACTAAGTATTTCTTTTCAAAACTCATAAGCTCTGATACACACATTTTTTAAATTTTCTTTCAAAAAGTTCCTTATTGATATATGTCCAAGAGAGAGAAATTTTTAAATTTTATCTTGTTTTCACTAAGTATTTTTAAGTGCTTTAAAATTTTTGACAAATGTTCCTAAGCAAAGTTTTCTTAGTAATCAAATCTATGTTTCAGCAAAAACGTGTCTATTTAAATATTTTTCCAAGTAAAAATGGTTTTTAATGCATAAAATATGTTCCAAGGAAATTTCTCTATGAGTGCAAATGTTGAACCTTTTTAAAGGAAAACCTGTTTCCAAAATATTAGCTAAGTAAGTTACTGTTAAGTTTTTTTGAAAACTATGTTGCAAGTTTTTTTAAATATAAGGAGAAGAGTTGTCACATTAAGGGGGAGCTTCATGTATTTTCAAAACATCTATTACTTTGAACATCATTTTTGTTAAACCATTACTTAAAGTTTTTAAACTATGTTTTTATTTTGGTAAAACTCTAAACTCCCTATTAGATACCTTGTTCGCCCATGTAAGTTTTTGATATATGTCAAAGGGGGAGGAAAGGTCAAAGTTAAGGGTGATATAACACAAGTATTCAGGGTTTTAGGGGAAGTATAGAAAATAAAGGATTTTTTTTATCTACACTTATACTATTCATACTCCTTCTTTTCTTAACTGTTATATGTTTTTACTTAACTTTGAATTGTGTTGCCATAAATCAAAAAGGGGGAGATTGTTGGTGCAGGAAGCACCATATCGAACCTTGTTTTGATATTGACAAAGGGTTCAAAGTTAAGTATTATTGGTGATCTAACAATGTTACTCAAGTGTGCAGGAAAAGTCCTAGCGAAGGGATGCTAGGCACCTGGCGAAGGGCCGCCAGGAAACAAAGTCCTAGCGAAGGGCTGCCAGGAAACAAAGTCCTAGCGAAGGGCTACTAGGCACCTGGCGAAGGGCTGCCAGGAAACAAAGTCCTAGCGAAGGGCTGCTAGGCACCTGGCGAAGGGATGCTAGGAAACAAAGTCCTAGCGAAGGGCTGCTAGGCACCTGGCGAAGGGCTGCCAGGAAACAAAGCCCTAGCGAAGGACTGCTAGGCACCTGGCGAAGGAATGCCAGGATACAAAGCCCTAGCGAAGGACTGCTAGGCGCCTGGCGAAGGACAGCTTGGGACTGAAGCCCTAGCGAAGGAATGCTAGGCACCGGGCGAAGGACAGCTCGGTATCCATGACCTAGCGAAGGACCGCGAGGCAAAAGTACAACCAGAGGAGCGGTTGGCATCAGGTACATTCTCCCGAGAGGAGTAGGTGAGGACGCGTTCCCCGTCGAAGGAACAGTAGGCGTCGGTTCGACCTAGGGCTCCATTTTGGGGCCCAAAGTCAGAACCAAGACAGCCAAGGCTGTATAAACATAATAGTCTATTGTTCTATATTGTTTTGGACTAACCCTGGATGCAGGACCAAAGGAACGTGTGTCTGCAGCTCAGAATGCCCAAAGGAGAGAGGCAAGTAGCTGAGCAGGGCGCCCTCAGTGTCCCAGGCGCCCCCAGGGGCAACACAAAATAAGCGAAGCAACAAAGGCTTCGGCTGACCACTTGCCGGGGCGACCCCAGTAGCCAGGGCGCCCCTAGCAGCCAGGGCACCCCGAACGCCCAGGGCGCCCCCAGTGCCCAGGGCGCCCCGCGCCTACGCCAGCGAAGCCGATTACCCTTATCCAGCCGAGAAGCTCGCGCTGAAGGAGTCAAGCAGGGCGCCCCCAGCGTCCAGGGCGCCCCTAGTGTCAAACATCATACCTATTCGAGTGGGATAGAGGTTGACCGAGTGAAGCTCGGATCGCGTGACACGTGGGGGGCGCCCCCGACGTCCAGGGCGCCCCGAGGTGCTATAAATAGCACCCAACACCCAGGCTTTCGACAACAACTTCGATTCAACGCTTCTATGCTCTTCTGCTCTCGCGCCTCGCTCCGGAAACCTCCCAACTCGAGCCGACGACATCCCGCTGCTCCGAAAAAGACAACCTACATCGGACGTCGGTAAAAAAGAGCGTTTTATTTGTTAAGTTTACTGTGCTATACTTGTAACTCAATATTGTAAACTAATTTGCGAACTTATAGAATTGCCCGCAGAAAACGGTCAACGACCGTGGGCCTTGGAGTAGGAGTCGACCTAAGCTCCGAACCAAGTAAAAATCACTGTGTTTGCGTGTTTTGTTTTTAATCTTCCGCTGTGCAAATTCTCTATCTTAAATCCGAACGCTTTCCGATATTCACCCCCCCTCTATCGGTTCTCTCGATCCAACACCAACATGTTTATGATTTACAGCAACATGTTTAAGTTATGAATTGTTAGTTCAGTAAATAGCAAAATTTTTAAATTCTCCCAGTTGGTTTAGCATCCGGAAATCAGTAATCAGTCAGCCAGTTAGTAGCGATCCGCCTTAAAACTTAGTACCAGAAGACGGGTCGTTACAGAGTGGTATCAGAGCAGGTTCCATCTTTCCTCCACACACACATCCAGCATCGTACCTGCAGCTTCCAAGTAAGAGTACCTCTCACATTACTTATTTTTTCTTGCTTTTTCATTTCCTACTTAACTGAAGCATGTTTATAACTCATGGCACTTTAATATAGTTATAGTAAATATGTAAGTCTTCTGTTATTCAGATAATGGCTAGAGGATGCCCAACTAGAAGGGCACCAACTACTGAGCCTCAACAGGAGGCAACTGACACAGTGACTCCACCTAATCTCGAGGAGATAGTGGCTCAGCTCCAGAGACAGATAGCTGAGCAGCAGCAAGAGATAGCCACTTTAAGGGCTAATCAGCAGAGCACACCTACTGCTATGCCAGGACCAATTGTGGAAACCCCAATAGTGACAGAGTTCCACCTAGAGTACCAATCCCACCAATAGCACCAGATGCCCCAGCAGTAGGGGCTAGAGGAGAAGCATATCTGGTTCAGTGGCAGAAACTCAAACCAGAGACCTTTTAAGGCACTAGTGAACCGTGGGAAGCACAAGCCTAGTTCAAAATCCTGGAGAGTACCATGGAGCTTTTGGACTGGCCAGAACATGAGAAAGTAAAGTGCGCATCCTTCTGCCTAGCAGGAGATGCTAGAATATGGTGGGAAAGGGTGAAGGCCAAGCGAGACATAAATCAGATGACGTGGGTCAACTTCGAAGCTGAGTTCTTCGAAGAATTCTTTCATATGCGAGTTACTAACTGACATTATGATGAATTCACTGAATTTCATCAAGGTAACCTATCAGTAGAGGAATCCATGAAGAGATTCAATAGATAGGCTCGCCTGTGCCCTGAACTGGTCAGCACTGAACGAGAGCGAGTCGGGCTAATGCTCAAGATACTAAGGCCAGAAATAGCATTGAATGTGGCCCATAGGCCGCAAACCCCAGAAGAACTAGTTAGCAGTGCTCTAATCACCGAGCACTACCTGAACAGCATGCAACAACAGAAGTCAGTCATGATATAAAGTAAAGGCCAAGGCAGTTCAGGAACTCAGAATCCCCAGGGCCACAACTCTAGCTGGAAAGGAAAGAATCAAGGCAAAAGAAAGCAGCGGAACAATCCGAAAGGGGAGCCAACCAACAAGCTAGCCAAGTATCCCACTTGTCCCACATGTGGGAGACAACACCTAGGGGTCTGCCGCAAGGGCACCCGTGGGTGTTATAACTGTGGTCAAGAGGGGCACATGGCCAAGAAGTGCCCCACCAAGAACAGTCTGCCTACTTCACAGCCTACTTAGTATGGAGGCAAACCTGCACAGCTACATCAGATGCAGGCAGCACTAGATGGTCCCCATATCAGTCAGGACAGATTAGAAGCTCCATCAGCCACTACCAATGCACGGATCTTCTCACTGACCAGAGAGAATGTAGCGAACACCTCGACAGTTGTGACAGGTCAGATATATATTTTACAGCAAAATGCAACTGTCTTATTCGATACTGGGGCAACCCATTCATTCATATCCAGGGCGTTCGCAGAGAAGTTAGCTATACCTCTAGATGTACTCAGTGGCCAGTTCTTAACCACCCTACCTTTAGGAGAGATTATGACATCCACGCACTGGCTCCGTGCAGTGCCAGTCAGTATAGCAGGCAGAGAGCTTTATGGTGATTTGATCGTGCTGGATATGACTGATTATGATGTCACTTTTGGAATTGACTTCCTAATCAAGTATGGTTCCTCCATAGAATACCGTAAAAGGAAAGTCATATTCCAACCTGAAGTAGGAGTGTAGTTTGAATACATCGGAGAACCCAAGAGAAAAGCCAAGAAATTTCTCTCAGCTCTAAAAGCACAGAAACTGCTGAATTCAGGATGTACCAGATTTCTAGCACATGTAGTCAATACCGAACAAGAGATGAACCAAAAGCTAGAAGAGGTCCCAGTGGTATGTGACTACTTAGCAGTCTTCCCTGACGAGTTACCAGGCTTAGCGCCAGATAGGGAGATAGAGTTTGAGATAGATCTCATTCCAGGTACCAACCCCATTTCAAAAGCACCATACCGTATGGCTCCAACAGAATTAAGAGAACTTCAAGAACAACTACAGGAGCTACTCGACAAGGGCTTCATACGCCCTAGTCATTCACCTTGGGGAGATCCCGTATTATTCGATCAGCTAAGGCGCTTCAAGAACAAGTATCCCTTGCCAAGAATTGACGACTTGTTCGATCAGCTAAAGGGAGCAGCAGTGTTCTCAAAAATAGACTTGAGATCGGGATATCACCAGGTGAAAGTTAAAAAAGGTGACATCCCCAAGACAGCTTTCAGAACAAGATACGGACACTATGACTTTGTAGTTATGCCTTTTGGCGTAACGAACGCTCCAGTGACTTTCATGGACCTCATGAACAGAGTGTTCTGAGAATATTTAGATAAGTTTGTTATCGTCTTCATCGATGACATTCTGATATATTCTAGGACGCAGAAGGAACATGCAGAACACCTGAAAATAGTATTAGAAATTCTTCAGCGGAGCCAACTCTATGCGAAATTCTCCAAGTGTGAGTTTTGGCTCGATCAGGTATCTTTTCTGTGTCACATCATCTCCAAGGATGGTGTGATGGTAGACCCAGCAAAATAGAAGCAGTAAGTAACTGGGTTAGACCGAAGAATGCTAGTGAGATCAGAAGTTTTCTGGGTCTAGCCGATTACTACAAGAAGTTTGTAGAGGATTTCTCCAGAATAGCCTCCCCATTGACAACTCTTACCAGAAAGAACAGAAAGTTTCAGTGGACAGAGGACTGCGAGAACAGTTTTACAGAATTAAAGAGAAGATTGACTAGTGCTCCCATCCTGACTCTTCCAGAGACCACTGACAGCTTTGACATATATAGTGATGCTTCTAAATTGGGACTTGGAGTAGTGCTGATGTAGAATGGCAAGGTTATCGCCTATGCTTCTAGACAACTCAAGGATTATAAGAAGAACTACCCTACTCATGAACTTGAGCTAGCTGCAGTAGTGTTCGCTCTCAAGATCTAGAGGCATTACTTATACTGAGCTCAGTGTAGGATTTTCACAAATCATCAGAGTCTAAAGTATTTCTTAACTCAGAAGGATCTGAACATGAGGCAATGTAGATGGCTTGAGCTGGTCAAGGATTATGACATTGACATCCTCTACCATCCAGGTAAAGCTAATAAGGTGGCAGACGCACTTAGAAGGAAATCTAGTGCCACCCTACTAGCTTTGTCTACGATGTCACAACCCCTTCGGAAGGAAATATCAGAGTTCGGACTGGAAATTATAGTTAGACAGCTCTCCACTTTAACATTAGTGTCAACCCTGCTTGAAGACATCCAGATAGCACAGGATCAAGATCCTGACCTTCAGAAAATCAAGCAGGGGATAGCTGAATCAGAAAATGGGGAGTTTCGCCTATTAGATAGTGGGATACTGTACTGCGGTGACCGCTTATGTGTTCCGAACCAAGAAGAGCTCCGAAGGAAGATCCTAGAGGAAGCACATGGATCTCCTTATGCGATGCATCCTGGTTCCACCAAAATGTACCAAGACCTCAGGGGACGTTTTTGGCGGCCTGGGACGAAGAGAGATATCGCCAGATATGTCAGTACCTGTTTGACATACCAGAGGGTCAAGGCAGAACATCAGAGACCAGGTAGAGTTCTGCATCCTATCCAGATTCCAGAATGGAAATGGAAAGATATTTCCATGGATTTTATAGTGGGACTACCCAGAACAACGAATGGATATGATGCAATCTGGGTAATAGTTGACAGATTGACTAAGTCTGCCCACTTCCTAGCTCTCAGGATCTCCTATTCAATGGAACAGCTAGCTCAGTTATACCTCAGGGAGATCTGTGCTGTCCCCAGATCTGATGCGCGACCTCTCTTGCCCGATTGGGCAATGAACGCAACAGAGCTCCGATCCTATGATCATCCACGACTGGAAACCCTTCCTGCTCCAGTTTCCAGAATAGCCTATCTAAAAACCCCATGTTGCCTTGAATTCCAAGGGTCGGACTATACTCAACCGTTTCTATCCGCTCCATCAATACGCGGCACCTCTCCACGTAGTTCTCATGCGACATCTAGAATTGGAAAAAAAAAATGACATAGTTAGTACCCTAAGCCAGTACCAAAACCACTTCTTTTTTTTTTCAATTCGCAAACACACCGAGAAAACACACGCAAACCCATTTCTTCTACCCTAGTGATTAAAATATATAACTACTTTCCTACATTTCTAAGTATCTAATTCCTAAAATAAGATAAAGTATCATTCATCGTTACATATTGTAACGTACATTTCATTATAAATATCATTCATACTGGCATACCTTAACATCATAAAACATCTTAATACTATCAGATATGTAAAGAGGTACTTACTTGGAAGCGGCAGGAAGAGAGCTTGATGTGTGTGTAGTGAGATGGTTACGGCTCTGATACCAACCTGTAACGCCCGCTTTTTTCTTTCCTAAGCGGCGTTACGTTAACATACTTAGGGCATGTAGACATCATAAGGCAGCGGATTATAACTTTAACTTATACATGCCCTACTAACATTCTTAACTTAATGACATAGGAACCTTAGCATATTGACCTTAGGAACCTTAGCATATTAACATTCATATCATGTCATACATAACCTTATATTATAAGGTTCACTTTGAACTTAGGCATCATATCATGTCATATCATAGCATAAAGTTCCATGAGTCATTATTCAAGCATAGAGATGTCAAAAGTAAAGTTCTGGCATAAACGGTAAACATATGATTTCCTGGGCCAAGTCACTATCACACACATTGTTCTTGCCCTCCTGCTGCTTCCTTACTGTCCCCTTGCATGATCTGTGGTATAAGGGAAAAAGACTATAAGCGCACAGACTTAGTAAGACTCTTTCCTACTCACTAAAACCATTCGTCTTTCATTCATAATCATAAGAAACATAATCATCATTAAGTCTTAAACATGAAGCATCTACATAAACCTACTTAAACTTTACATGGCATGGTACATGGCATAACCATAAACATAACTAAACATTCCTATCATGGCATAAAGCATAAACATAAGCATAGACATGATTAAACATTTTTATCATGGCATAAAGCATAAACATAAGCATAGACATAATTAACATTCCTATCGTAGCATATAGCATGGGATAAACATACTCATCATTAGACATTCCTAACATGACATAAAACATGGTATAAACATAAACATAAGGTATAGATCAACCTATCTAGCATATCATGAGCATACTTTCCATTATAGCATATGGGCATCTTCTTAACATAATCATGGCTTAAATCATTTACTATCATACCCATTTCTTAACATGAATCATAAGCATAAGACATTATCATCATAGCATAATGCATAACATGAATGAATGCGTGGGTGGAAAGCATATGTATATATATATCTATAGATGCTTAACTTGTAAAACATACTTTTAAATACTTAAACATAATCATCACTTTGTTAGGGTCCCCCGCTTGTACCACATACATACATCATGGCGCGCATCCCTAAGTAAATACAAGGTAGCTAGCCTCGACCTACTAGGGTAAGGACAGCATAGTCGGTAGTCCTCGAACTGGGGCGTTCTTAAGGTGCCCATCCCTATTGCACAGCTTCGGTAGTGCCAGAACCGTGGACAGCTTCGGTAGTCCAGAACCGGGGCATTCTTAAGGTACCCATCCCTTGGACCCATACTTCGGTCCGGTACAAGCCCCATTCATAAAGTAAAATACTTTACATGCTTCATCATTCATAAGACATTCATGGCATATTTAAACATGGCATTACTTGGTGACATGAAGCATGACTTAAAACATGCTTGATCATCATGATGCCTGGAAGGCATGAGCATTATCTTTCTTCATAAACATGGCATGCATCTTTATTCATAACATGGCATGCATCATTATTCATATCATAGATTGCATCTTCATTCATAACATGGCATGCATCCTTATTCATTAACATGGCTTGCATCATTATTCATAACATGGCATGCATCCTTATTCATAGCAACATGGCATGCATCCTTATTATCATACGTAACAGAACATGGTTCTTAACATAACATGAACATATAACATAGCATGGTTCTTAACATAGCATGAACATATAACATCACATGGTTCTTATCATAACATAAGTATTCATAGGTAGGATTTCCATAAACATGATTCCAACTATCCAAGTGCATGACATGGAACATAAGACATTCATAGATAACCCTATTAGACATGGCATCCAAATCATAAGCATACATACATATACATGGTACTTAAGGTTAGGGTTATAGGTAACTTAAATTCCTACCACATGCTTGAACCCTTAGGTATTCTTCATAATGAACTATAAACCATCATTCTTCAAATCTTAACTCCATCAAACCCTAATTACCTAGCCTTGGCCGAAACCTACATAGAAGGTTTCCATCATTCCCATAAACATATAAGATGGCACAAGGTAAAGGAACATCCATACATTGGGGGTTTGGATTTAACTCTACCCATGAGTTCATGGGTTGGCTGAAACCCTAGGGGACCCTAGGGTACCCTAAAAATTCCCCAAAATTATATTTAATCTCTAAACATCATAAGGGAACCTTAAATAACATTATACAGATTTTTTTAGCATCATCATGGACCCTTAAACATTGTGGCCGAAACCCTAGGGTATCCTAGGGTGCTTGCTTTGCTTCTTCCATGTTGGCCGAAACCCTAGGGTATCCTAGGGTACTCCAAAAATTCCCAAAAATTATACGTAACCTCTAAACATTATAAGGGAGCAATAAATAACATTATACAGATTTTTAGCATCATCATGGACCCTTAAACATTGTGTCCGAAACCCTAGGGTATCCTAGGGTGCTTGCTTTGCTTCTTCCATGTTGGCCGAAACCCTAGGGTATCTTAGGGTACTCCAAAAATTCCCAAAAATTATACTTAACCTCTAAACATCATAAGGGAACAATAAATAACATTATACAGATTTTTAGCATCATCATGGACCCTTAAACATTGTGGCCGAAACCCTAGGGTATCCTAGGGTGCTTGCTTTGCTTCTTCCATGTTGGCCGAAACCCTAGGGGTATCCTAGGGTACTCCAAAAATTCCCAAAAATCATACTTAACCTCTAAACATCATAAGGGAACAATAAATAACATTATACAAATTTTTAGCATCATTATAGACCTTAAAATCCTTGTGGCTGAAACCCATAAACCTAGGATTCCTGATTTTCTTTCCTTTCAACATCAAATCTAAAAACCAACCAATATATCATGCTAAAAATCATGGAAATCATCAGGAACTATTATACCACAGGTGAGGGAGTCTTACCTTGAGTTTCTTAATTTTTTGAACCTTGGAAGAAGAAGAAGATTGCAAAAGCTTTGGATCCTTGCCTCCTTGTCCTTGTATCCTTGGGAAAACTCTTAGATCTTTGGAGATAAGACCTCTTGTGGAGCTTTTCCATGGGAGAACCCCTCCTTGGGTATTCGGCTAGGATGAGGGAAGGAAGAGTTTTTGAAATGCAAGTGATGGGAAGAAGAGGTAACTCCCAAAACCCCCCCCCTTTAATAGCCCATTAAGGAGGCAAATGAAGAGTCTCTCCATGACTCTTCATCTTCTTCTATGCCTTAACCAATATCCACTTCATTCCCTCCTAACAATACCTTGCTAGGTGAGTTGGTTATACATGGTTGTACAAGAGGTCCAAGGTTCAATCCTTTGCTCATGCACCTTTATTTTTATTTTATTTTTATTTCTTTTATTTTATTATTTTTATTTTCCTAAATTCCGAAAATCTCCTAAAATCCCCCATAATTATGCTAATATTCCAATATAAAATTCTTTTATATTTATATTAATTTTACCTAATTAATACCCATTTTTGGAGCCCCTTTAAAGCTCATTAGTACCTAATTTCTCTAATTTCTCCATTAAAATAGGAAAAATTAGGCCAAGACTTACCCATTATCATGTTAATATGCCTAATTAAATCCTATTTATATTTATACTAATTATTCCCTAAAATCCCCCTATAATCATGGTACTAAAAAGCCCACATAAGGCCCATTAGTACTTAGTTTTCTCAATTTAAATGAGAAAACATGGATTTTCTAGACCAAAGTTTGCATTGATATTCCTAGGTTCCTTGGAAAATTATCTAGACATGCTCAATATTTTAAATAAATATTAAGAGAATATTCTGGGTCGTTACAAGATCTCCTATCTACTGGTACGAGGGTGGTGACATATTGTTATTACCTGTCCATATTCAATTCCCAATCCATATTGTTATTAGGGGCATTAATTTGGTTTTCTCTTTCAATTAGAACAAGTGGGTCTAGATCCATTTTAAAATACCTAAGAATCACAACAATCACACACTTTAGTTTTTGAAAATAAATTGACTCCTCAAAAAATAAATTTTCAAAAACAACCAACACCTCAAAACACCGAGAATATCGCATGCCACGTTAGTGTGGACGTATACGAACTCTACATTTGTGAGAGGAGGTTTTACCCATTAATTTTACTATCTTGTCATCCTAACTTTTTGACAAGTAAAATTAATAGTTGATCCTCTTCGGCCCTACAAATAATAGCTGTGACTCCGTTGGGGAGGATACTAATATTTGTATCTATGTGTTAACCATTACACGATACTAAAAAAAATTATTTCCGATTATGTGTCTTCCATTGGGGAAGTACACATACTCTTTAATAATTTTCTATAATCTTTTCTAACCCAGTGATCCACAGAACAAGTCTATCCGTTGTGGAGGAAGGCACTCAGAGTCGACTTGTTCACATCACTTGTTAGATTGTAATGGAGGCCATGGGACCCTTAGGGTCCCTCTCCCACTTAGTTATTTACGTTGAGATTTTTCACATGCACACACACACGAAAAACACATAAACCAATATAATAGGCAATGAAAAAATCCAAGATTTTTTCAACTATTATGGCCTTGGTCTCTAATGCGCCTTCAGTCGTGTCACCACCTCGTCCACTCCATCCTCTCCATGCGCAAGACACCATGAAGGAGTCCTCGAGCCAAGATGACTAGCTTACTTATTTACATCCATTGATCCTATACTCCACAAAGGAGTGTACATGTTGTCTAGATCAAAAGTAAATAAAAGCTTAGCTAAACAAGTGCCATATTTAATTACAAAAATTAAATAACTTATTTAGCCTGGTCAACCCCGAGGATTCAATTAATTTACAACACACACAATCAATCATATACATAACCTATTAATGCCATAATAGTTGGAATCTAGTGCCTGCAACAAAGAGTTAGCCTACGCACATCAAAAAATTATCCAAAATAAAGCACATGATAATGTGCAGAAAAATAATCGAATCCTAAACATACAAAACCGAAAACCTAGCTCTGATACCAATTGTTGGGTGTAAAAACCCTTGGATGACTTTAGGATTTCGTACGCAAACACAGGGTCAAACATGAGAGAACTCTCTATGCCTACGGATTAAAATTTAATTCAAATAGAGACCCATCTCCCGAACGACCGTCTCATTGTCATGTTAATTAATCCAAGTCATAACTTAGCCAAAACCAAGGTTAAGGCCTTGTAACATTCCAGATTAATCAACCGCGAAAAAGATGACGAATGGATCGCCGGTTTTTGTGTTTATAATCGGGGTCCATAACATATTTAATTATTATATTAATTAACTAATAATTAACTCATGATAATTAATTAAACACATGCAAATAAAAATAAGCATGAAATAATAATGAAAACAAGAGGAGCTAGGGAGAGGTATACCTCGCCTTTTACCTCGCAATCTTCTACCTTATAACCCTCCCCTCCTGGACGTCGTGTGGGCGATGAGCTACCAAGACGCGGAGTCACCAAGGCTTGCCAATTAATCCTTCTTCTTGTCATTTCCTTTCTTTCCACCAACCAAGAGGAAACCCTAGAGTTAGAGTTTCAATACCGCCGGCCACCCATCAAGGAAGAAGAAGACCTTGTGGAGAAGAAGAGCTCCTCTTCTTCACACACACCCTAGCCAACCCTTCCTTCCTCTTACTATCTCACGGCAGCAAGCCCGCAAGGAAGAAGAGCTCCTCCACTTTGTCCCTTTTTCGGCGACAACACCAAAAAGAAGAACCTTACCTCACCGCCGGCCACCCTTTTCTCAACTTGATTCCGCACACCACAAAGGAAGAGGACACCTCTCCTTGTCCAGCGAGCATCAAGAGGAAAGAAGAAAAGCGTGCGAAGAAGAGAAGTGAAGAAAACCAATGGTTTTCCTCACTTCCACCGCCGGCGCCACCTTTCTCCCTTGCGCCGAACCGCAACTCCTCCCTCCTCGTTGCACACCAAAACTGGTAGAGGAGAGCTCAACCAGTAGCTGTTGGTTGCTGGCAACGATCTGGAAGAGAAGAGAAGAAGAGAGGAGGAAGAAAATCCCTCCTCCTTCACCGCTGGGTTTGCCCTAGGGGAGAAGTGGAAGAGAAGAGAGAAGGAGAGAGAGAGAGAGGTTTTTAGGGTTTTTATTAATTGGAATAATTTCTAATTAAATGTGGATTAATTATTAGCCTTGTATCATGACTCCTATGGGGTATTTATAGGGCTAAGGTAGGGACCATGAGGAGGAGTTGGTTCTTGGCCCGCTAATGGATCCAAACCCGATCCATTAATGAAGATCCATTCCACTAAAGGATCCCATTAAACTTCTTCACCAACCCCCATATTTTCATATGGGCTCCACCTATTATGAGTCGTCCATCTCCCCGTGTTTATGATATTGAATGCCCGATAATTAATTTTAATTTACTGACAATTAAATTAATTATCCTCTTAATCCTTGATTAGTACCACTCAACCTTTTCATCATGTCGGACCATAATCTACTTGCAAGATTTGACATGACGATCTTTTTGAGCTCATCAAGGGGGCATCAACATCCGGACTCACCAGGACACGTATTCCGTCAATAATCAACGACATACCATATAATTAATATTATTTCCCAATCTACAGGCCTATTGATTTAACAGAATAAATATCGCCCATTGGTAAGTCAAAGAAATAATAATTAATTATACGTCCCGTTATTATTTTAGGATTAAGAGATCATACTCCATAATATATATCCGAGGTCTAATCCAATTTATGAAGTCAGTACAAAATTGGATGACCTCTCTTTTAGTCCTACTCAATGCACACAAAGTGCACTAGTGTAATTCTATGGTTAAGACAAACCACACCTAATTACACTACAACCATCCCGATGATTTGTCCAACTCCATCTCGGTTGTGAGCCTCTTTCTTATACTTTTGCAAGGAACTTGATAACATGATCTTCTGTGCGACACCACGCACCATGTTATCTACAATGCCAAGTATGAGACATGTTGTGCACATGCTAATATAAATATGCACTGTGTGATTTTGCGATTCTCTTTAAAATATAAATGTTTTCTAACCAAAAGCAAGATTTTTAGTATACATCCTAACAGAAAGGTGGTTTATTTTATAGTCCTAAGGATCAGAGGGTGATCGTTAGCATGAATGCCTGATTCTTAGAGAAAGACTATGTGATGAATCATAAGCCCATGAGTAGGATTATTCTTAAGGAATTAAGAGGAGACATTCCGACCTTAGTACCAATGGTACAAGAGAATATACCACAAGTCGCTGCACTGCATGTCACTGAAGATACACAGGTGGTATCTCGTCGTAGAGGAAGGGTTGTTAGATAACCTGAGAGATTCATGTTCTTAGGAGAGTCTTCGGACTTGGCCCTTGGTAAACATGAACCTTATCCCTGGACCCATGATGAGAAACATCCGCTTTGATGAGGTAATCCAGTCATATGGATTCATTCAAAGACCGGATGAATCTTGTGTATATAAGAGATGTGACGGAAATGTAGTGGTATTTCTTGTACTATACGTAGATGATATTTTGCTCATTGGCAACAATATCAAAGTATTATCAGACGTAAGGGTATGGTTGTCCAAACAATTTGATATGAAGGACTTGGGAGAAGCAGGGCACATCCTTGGGATCAAGGTTATAAGGGATCGCCAGAAAAGGATGTTGTGCTTATCCCAAGCTTCATACATAAACACTGTCCTAGCTCATTTTAGCATGGAAAACTCCAAGAAAGATTTTCTACCTTTCAGGCATGGAGTTCCTCTATCTAAGGAGATGTGTCCTAAAACATCAAAGGAGGTAGAGGAGATGAAGGCGGTTCCTTATGCTTCGGCTGTAGGAAGCCTCATGTATGCTATGCTGTGTACGAGACCAAATATCTACTTTACCGTGGACATGGTTAGTAGATATCAGAGTAACCCAGGTTAGGGACATTGGACTGTGGTAAAACATATACTGAAGTACCTGAGATGGACTAGGGATTATATACAGGTTTACCAGGTAGACTAATTACTCCCTATGGGTTATACAGATTTAGACTTCTAATCAGATAGGGACAAAAGTATGTCTACCTCGGGGTTTGTGTTTATTTTAGGAGGTGGAGCCATAGTATGGAGGAGTGTCAAGCAGAAATGCATGGCGGACTCTGTTGGATCGAGAGAAACGATAGAGGGGGGGGTGAATATCGTAAAATGTTTCGGATTCGAGATTAAGAGAATTAGCAGCGGAAATTTAAATCACAATGCAAAGAACTCAAGCGATTTACTTGGTTCGGAGTCGCGGTCGGCTCCTACTCCAAGGCCCACGGTCGTTGACCGTTTACTGCGGGCTATTCTATATGTGCGCAAAAAGGTTTACAGACAGATATTACAGATGAAGTACAGTAAACATAAAAAGTCAGCTCTTTGTTAACGACGCCCGGTGTGGATTGTATTTTGGAGCAGAGGGACGTCGTCAGCGCTTGTATCTCGAGTTGGGAGGTTTCCGAGGTAGAGCACTTGAGTAGAAGAGCGTATTGGCGTTTGAAGAAGTGTTGTACGAAGCCTTGGGGTCGAAGGGATATTTATAGCCTCCTAGGGCGCCCGGAACGTTGGGGGCACCCCCCACGTGTCAGCCGATCCGAACAAGTCTCAGTCAGCTCTAATCCCTCCAAAATTGGGATCGAGCTTTGACGGGGGCGCCCGGGAAGCAGGGGGCGCCCGGGTTGACTAAGTCTGCTGGCTTCTCGCTGGCATGAACCTTATCTGCCTCGTTGGCTTGGACCCAGGCTGCCCGGAGCATCCGGGGCGCCCGGGTGCACGGGGGCGCCCGGGAGCATGGGAGTGCCCCGCCCACCCAATGAACTGTCGAAGCACATGTTTGCTTACCTTGTTTTGCGTTGACCTTGGGGGTGCACGGGACACTGGGGCGCCCTATTCAGCTGTTGCCTCTCTCCTTTGAGGTGTTCTGAGCTGCAGAAACTCATTCCTTCGGTCCTGCATCCAGGGTTAGTCCAAAACAACACAAAGCAATCATGTATTAGGTTTATACAACCTTAGCTGTCTTGGTTCTGACTTTGGGTCTCCAAAATGGAACCCTAGGTCGAACCGACGCCTACTGTTCCCTCGACGGGGAATGCGTCCTCACCTACTCCTCTTAGGAGAATTTACCTGTTGCCAACCGGCTCCTCCGGTTGGACTTTTGCCCAACAGTCCTTCGCTAGGTCATCAGTACCAAGCAGTCCTTCGCCTGGCGCCCAGCAGTTCTTCACCAGGTCTTCGGTTCCAAGCAATCCTTCGCCTGGTGCCTAGCAGTCCTTCGCTAGGGCTTTGTATCTTGGCATTCCTTTGCCAGGTGCCTAGCAGTCCTCACTAGGGCTTTGTATCGTAGCATTCCTTCGCCAGGTGCCTAGCAGTCCTTCGCTAGGGCTTTGTATCTTGGCAGTCCTTCGCCAGGTGCTTAGCAGTCCTTCGCTAGGACTTTGTTTCCTGCCCACTTAATGAGCATGTTAGATAAATATTACATCTTAACTTTTGAACCCTTTGCCATTATCAAAACACAGGTTCGACTTGGGTGCTGTTTGCACCAACAATCTCCCCCTTTTTGATTTATGGCAACCCGATTCAAAAAGTTAAGTTAATCAAGACAGTTGATATAACAGTTTTAGTTCCCTCTGTAACGCCCCAAATTTTAGGCTTGCTTCCGATTGTAAAAAGGGCACAAAAATATCGATATATATTATCAGATTATATGACATTTAGTTCATAAATGAATAAAATTACCTTTTTATGATTTCATGATTTAATGTTATGTGATTTCATTAGAAAAGATTAGGAATATGTAAATTGCATAAATTAGAATATGTGATTTCATGAATTGGAATATATGATTGCATAAATGTGATTTGAGAATATGAGAGTGAATTGGGCTAATGGGCTTTGCAAAAGTGAAAACCAAAGAGGAGCAAAAATATGCTCTTGCCGAGGATCGAACCTTGGAACTCTTGGTAAGCAAAGCCTTGAAAAGCAACGAAGTAACCAATTCACCCAGCAGGGGATTGCTGAGAGAAAGGAAGGGAAATTCTTGTTAAGGGTTAGGGAATGTGAAAGGGTAGAGGAAGAGGCTCTTGATGAGAAACCCCTTGGTGAAGGGACACTTGGAGAAGAGGCACTTTGTCTCTTCCCTTAGTATAAATAAGAGGGAGTGCTAAGGGGTTAACCATCATTGTTGCAAACCCCTCACTCACTCTCCCTCTTCAATTTTCGAAATCCTAACTCCCCTCTTCCTCTTCAATTTTCGAAATCCTAACTCCCCTCTTCCTCTTCAATTTTCGAAATTCAAACTCCTCTTCCTCCTTGAGATTTTCGAAAATCCAAGGGAAGGGTCTCATCCCAAGGGACACTCCCAAGACCCCATTGAAGGTTTGAATCTCTTGCAAGGCAAGAAGAAGTCAAGGACCTCAAGAGCAAGGACAAGCACATCCCCTCCGAACTAAGGGTATACCTTAAGGATATTTAGCGAAAGAAGTAAGTGCCCCTCACCTGTAGCATAATTGCTGTGTATGATTTCCTTCTTCTTTTAGTTTGCGAAAATGGGGATTTGCCCTAGGTAAGTTTCGGCCACCCCCTTAAGGGAAAGCCTTGGTTACTTTTTGATACATGAGAAGACCCCCTTGGAACTTAGGGTATACCTATATGTTGATTTCCTTCAAGTTGTGATAACAAAAATTAGGGTTTGCACCCCCTACAAGTTTCGGCCAAGACATGGAAAAATTAGGGATTCAAGGGTTGAATTACTCTATGATGTATCTTATGTTAGTGTATGACATGATATTGTAGATAAGGTGTTTGTATAAATGGTTGTGTGAATGTTTGATTTCAAAAACCCTAAATCCCCCTACCCTACACTTTCGGCCAACCCTAGAAGAATTAGGGTTTAGGGTGCATGATTAACCTATGATGAAATCCATGTTTAATAATGTTGCATAATATGTATGTGAGGTGTTTGTGTAAATATTTGTGTGAAGGTTTGATTTCCAAAAACCCTAATCCCCCCTACCCTACACCATTCGGCCAACACCCTAAAGTTAGGGTTTGTAGAGGATAAACTACCCTATGAGATATGCTTATGTTTGGGATGATGATATGTATATGCAAGTGATGTTTAAATGGAATGTTTGATTGGAAAACTTAATTTTTCCCTAGCATGTGATATTCGACCAAAGCATGGAACATTAGGTTTATGAAGGTTGATTACCCCATGAGGTATGCTATGCTTAGTATGATACATGATGTATAATACTTGTATGGGATGTTTGATGTCAAAAACCTAAGCTACCTCCACCCTTAACTTTCGGCCAAAAGGGCCCTATACTTGGGATTGGATTAATAAATACTATGCATGATAATGATCTTGTGTAGGATATGACATGCTTGTGTGATTCTTGATATGTTGATTGGAATGCATGCTAGCCAAATTACAACTTTCGGCCAAGAGAGAACTCTTGGACCCTAGCCTTGGTTGCTCCCATGAAATGCATGCTTTATACTATGCTAGTTATCAAGATTATGAATGTATACATATGTATAAAAATGAGCCCTATAGGGCATGGACGAAGAAGGCTTAGGGCCTAAAGAATGCTTACCTAGAAGGTTGGGACTAAGAGCATACTTTATGAAAATGAAGAACATGATAACTATTTTATTTTGTAATGGCTTGTACTATAGACTCTTAAAGCGAGTCAAATGATTATGATACTAGGCTGAAGGACTTTTGAGAAGGCCTAGTAAACCCTAGTGGTACGGGATTAGCTACCTCGTTCCTATTCAGGGGCGCGCGCAAAACATGAAGTACAAGCCGGGCCCTAATGATTATGCTATGTTCAAGTATTATGTTTATATGTTTTAAAAAGAACCTTTCTATGAAGTTAACATGCTTAGATGTTTAAACATGCTTAAATGCTTACCATGCTTGAATGTGATATATTCTCTTACCTTTTCATGATATCCGGTTTTGTGAGTAGGACAGGGTCTTACTAAGCTATTGCTTATCGTTTAGTGTTTTCCCTTATGCTACAGATAAAGGACGCTAAGCTATGGAGGCTGCGGGAGAAGGGCAAGTGTGTGTGTGATAGTGCTGGTGGATAAAAAGGATCTTGCTTTTAGTTGCTTCAAGTTTTGGAACTTGTCATGTTAAACCCATGTTATGTTTTTCTTTTTATATACATGCTATGTTTGAAGATGAATAAAAATAATTATGCTTCCGCTACATGAACCTTGCATGCTTAAATGATACATATGCCCATGCATAGATTAGATAGAAAAAAAATATGAATGCATGCGTGTGGTTGTAATGTACGAAAATTAAAGTAGCGCCGCCGAATCCCTAGGAGATTAAGGGCGGGCGTTACACCCTCCCCCTGGAATGAATCTCCCCCTAGGTTTTTCAAGGGTTCGTGGGGTTTGAAAAATTTCTAAGTCAAAATATTGGAATTAAGTTTTCAAAGATTAGAACATTTTTCAAAAGAAGTTTTAGAAAACTTAAACCAAATTTGGTTGAGCACTTTGGAAAGTTAAAAATTTCCAGTCAATAATTTAGAAAATTTTCTAAAGAATTTTCAATCTCTTTAGTACTTTAGAGGCTTTATACTTAGAAACTTTTCTATTAGAGAAGTTTAGAAATAAGTACTTAGAGAATTTTTGAACATAGCTTAAGTACTTAGAAAATACTTTTGAAAACTACTTGGGTCAAGTACTTAGAATCAATTTTGAAAACAATTTTAGATCATGTACTTTTGAACCAGTTTTGAAAAAAAATTTAAGTATTTTGAAAACAGCTTTGGGAAAAAATTTAGCTTAAGTATTGAAAACAGCTTTGAAAAAAATTTAGCTTAAGTATTGAAAACAGCTTAAGTTTAAGTACTTTTTGAAGAAAGGATAAAGTTTTGAAATTTTTGAATTTAAAAAAAAATGTAAAATTTAAAGCTTCTCTCCTTTTCCTATCTCTCCCCCTTTGCCATATATCAAAAACAAGACAATATAGCAGAAAAAATAAACTGCATAAGTATATAACAGAATAATGTGCTGTACTGAACCAATTCAAGATATAAACTGAATCAAAGCAATTTCAATTATCTCTGTAGGGTCCTGTCTAACCCAATTAGCTACTTACTAACTGTTATAAACAGTAGTTTTCGCTAGGGTTAGTCAAGTTAGGTGTTCTGTTCAAGTTAGATTTTCTAACTTGACACTTAACCTGATTGCTGTTTAATTTGTATTTAGTGCCCCAATTACTGCAGATGCACTGATCTACATCTTGAATTAAGGCAAAGACCTAAGCATCTCAACCCATTCTAGGTTATCAGTCAAAAGTACCCTAAGGTGCTTGTGAGATGTTGGCTTCTAAATCTATAGGTGCATGCAGTTCTAGGGTTAGGGCCTAGGCTAAGTCCATTTGCGAAAAAACCCTAGTTTTGAAGGGGGTAGTTTTTGAAAAAAAACTAAGTCGAAAAAGATTTTTCAAACTAAGTAAAAGTTGATTTTGAAATTAAGTAAAGCAATTTTAAAATTCTTTTAGAAACTGATTTTCAAATCAAGTAAAGCAGTAAGAAAACCAAAAGTAGAATTAACCTATTCTACTAAGCATAATCCTAACAAAGATCAGATAATCATGAAAAAGCAAATAGTTAACTCCATAAGTCAGCTGGTATGAGAGAGAACCAGCACAGTCATACAAGTCAAACATGAGTCAACCCTACTGAGTAGGGGCAGTCAAACAGTCACTAGTACAATGCTAATCAAATCTAGGAGGAGGGACCAGGATGATCAGAAGAGCCTGGCTGCCAGGATCGAAACAGCACCATCATCTCGTGATATCGTGCGTCACTAGTATCCCTATCGGCTCTGAGGGCACTCATGTACTCAGAGTAATAGGCCTGATTTGCCTCTATTTCTTCTGCATGATTTGCCTTCACTTCCTCTCGGAGCCTCTGGACCTGTGTCTCGAGCCGTGTCACTCTCTCGTATAGTGTCGGTGGTGGGGGCTCGTATATTTGCCCATGAACCTCGGCTGCCAGATCTGCGACGTCGACCTCAACATCCTCGTCAGATTCGATCGGTGGTCCGGCTCGCTGGCGTCTCCACGACAAAACCCCGGTAGCCGAGACCTCTATACCAGCTACGGAAAAGTTCCTAAATCCTATCTCATCGAAATCGGTCATCGCGGTCATTTCACCTACAGTAATGTTACGACCATGGTGATGAAGGATAGAGGAGATGATGTGGCAGAAGGGGGTGTTGGATTGAGAGAAAACGATAGAGGGGGGGGGTGAATATCGTAAAACGTTTCGGATTGTAAGATAGAGAATGTACAATGGAAATTAAAACTAAACAACACGCAAACACCAAAATTTTACTTGGTTCGGAGTCGCGGTCAGCTCCTACTCCAAGGCCCACGGTCGTTGACCGTTTACTGCGGGCAATTCTATATGTGCGCAAAACAGTTTACAGAAGGATGATTACAATAATAGTGTAGTAAGGAAAAAGACAGCTCTTCGTTACCGACGTCCGGTCTGGAATGTATCTCAGAGCAGAGGGACGTTGTCAGCGCTTGTATCTCGAGTTGGGAGGTTTCTCTAGCAGAGCGCCTCGAGTAGAAGAGTGTGAAAGCGTTGGAAGAAGTTCTTGTTGAGAAGCCTTGGGGTTGGGTGCTATTTATAGCACTTCAGGGCGCCCTGAACGTTGGGGGCCCCCCATGTGTCAACCGATCCGGAATTGTCTCGGTCAGCCTTTATCCCACTCGAATAGGGTTGAGGATTGACTCTGGGGGCGCCCTGGTTGACCCTTTTAGCGAGCTTCTCGGCTGGATAAAAGTTATCCGCTTCATTGGCTTGAGTGCGGGGCGCCCGGGAGCACGAGGGCACCCCGCCCAGTGAGCTTCCGAAACGTTTCTTGCTCAACATGTTTTGCCTTCACCTTGGGGGCGCCCGGGACACTAGGGGCGCCCTGCTCAGCTGCTGCCTCTCTCCTTTGAGGCGTTCTGAGCTGCAGAGACTCGTTCCTTTGGTCCTACATCCAGGGTTAGTTGCAAATACAATAGAGCAAGAATATGTTATGAGTATACAACCTTAGCTGTCTTGGGTCTGACTTTGGGTCTCCAAAATGTAGCCCTAGGTCGAACCGATGCCTACTGTTCCCTCGACGGGGAACGCGTCCTCACCTACTCCTCTCAGGAGAATTTACCTGTTGCCAACCGGCTCCTCCGGATAGACTTTTGCCTAGCGGTCCTTGGCCAGGTCTTGGATACCAAGTTGTCCTTCTCCCGGTGCCTAGCAGTCCTTCGCCAGGTCTTCGGATCCTGGCAATCCTTCGCCAGGTGCCTAGCGGTCCTTTGCTAGGTCTTGGATACCAAGCTGTCCTTCGCCCGGTGCCTAGCAGTCCTTCGCTAGGTCTTCGCATCCTAGCAGCCCTTCGTCAGGTGCCTAGCAGTCCTTCGCTAGGTCTTGGTATCCTAGCAGCCCTTCGCTAGGTGCCCAGTTGTCCTTCGCCAGGACTTAGGGTTTCAGTGTCTAGCATTCCTTCGCTAGGTGCCTAGCATTCCTTTGCTAGGACTTCAATCTGCACACTCAAGCAGCATGTTAGATAACAAATAAGACTTAACTTTTGAACCCTTTGCTATTTATCAAAACACAGGTTCGACTTGGGTGCTGTCTGTACCAACAATCTCCCCCTTTTTGATTTATGGCAACCCGATTCAAAAAGTTAAGTTTATACAGTTGATATAACAGTTTAGTTCCCTCCCCCTGGAAGGAATCTCCCCCTAGGTTTTTCAAAGTTTCGTGGGGTTTGAAAAATTTCTAAGTCAAAATAATGGAATTTATTTTTCAAAAGAAAAAAAAATTTATACTTAGAAATTTTAGAAAAACAACTTAGTGAATAAGTTTCTAAAACATCTTTTGAGTTTTTGAAAGTACTTTTATAAGTTTTCAGTACTTCGAAACATTTCTAGAGAAGTTTAGAAATAAGTACTTAGTGATATTTTGAATAGCTTAAGTTTAAGTACTTAGAAAATGCTTTATTTTGAAAACAATTTAGACTAAGTACTTTTGAAAACAGTTTTGAAAAGAAATAGGTTAAGTACTTTGAAAGAGGAAATAGAGTAAGTACTTTTTTTGAAAACACTTAGAGTACTTTTTGAAGAAAGGATAAAATTTAGAGTAAGTACTTTTCGAAGAAAGGATACAATTTTTGAAAAAAATTTAGAGCTTCTCTCCTTTCCTATCTCTCCCCCTTTGCCATATATCAAAAAAACAAACCAGTATAGCAAAAAAAATTACAACTAACTTGCATGATGATATAATAGAATAATGTGCTATACTGAACCAATGCAAGATAAACTGAATCAAACTAATTTAAATGTTCTCTGTAGGGACCTGTCTAACCTAATTAGCTACTTACTAACTGTTATAACCAGTAGTTTTTGCTAGGGTTAGTCGAGTTAAGTGTTCTGTTCAAGTTAGATTGTCTAAACTTGATACTTAACTTAATTACTGTTTAAGTTGTATTTAGTGCCCCAATTACTGCAGATGCACTGACTTAAAGCATCTTGAATTAAGGAAAAGACCTAAGCATCTCAACCCATTCTAGGTTATCAATCAACAGTATCCTAAGGTGCTTGTGAGATGCTGGCTTCTAGATCTATAGGTGCATGCATTTCTAGGGTTAGGGCATAGGCTAAGTCCTTTTGCAAAAAAACCTAGTTTTGAAGGGGGTAGTTTTTCAAGAAAAACTAAGTCGAAAAATAAAAAGCTGTTATGAAGATTTTTCAAAAAAATTGATTTTGAAATTCAGTAAGGCAGTTTTAAAACTATTTTAAAAGCTAATTTTTCAAATCAAAAGAAACCAAAAATAGAGTAAACCTATTCTACTAAGCATAATCCTAACTGTCTTCTTAGTGAGCTGAACTCAGATTCAGGTAGGGGTTTGGTGAATATGTCAGCTAAGTTAGATTTAGATTCTACATGTTTAAGGATTATCTCACCCTTGACTACGTGATCTCTTACAAAGTGGTGTTTAACTTCTATGTGTTTAGTTCTGGAGTGTTAGATTGGATTTTTAGTTAGATTTATTGAGCTTATATTGTCAATGTAGACCTGAGTTTGAGTGTAGTTAAGCTGGAAGTCCTTAAGAGTGTGTATTATCCATAGTAATTATGCTACACATTCTCCTAAGGCAACATACTCAGCTTCAGTTGTGGATAGAGCTACACAGTATTGTTTTCTGCTGCACCAACTTACTAGATTATTTCCTAACAGTTGGCAGCTTCCACTTGTGCTTTTTCTATCTAATTTTCAACCAGCGTAGTCAGAATCCGAGCATCCTGATAAGTCAAAGATTGAGGTTCTAGGATACCAAATCCCTACATTTAAGGTGCCCTTTACATATCTTAGTATTCTTTTTAGGGCTGCTAAGTGCATTTCCTAAGCACGGGTTTGGTATCTAGCACACATTCCTACAGTAAAAAGGATATCAGGTCTGTTGGCTGTAAGATACAGTAGACTTCCAATCATACTTCTATAGAGCTTAAGGTCTACTTGTTTACCATCAGGGTCACTATCTATTTTTACATTTGTGGCCATGGGGGTACTTATACTTTTAGAGTTATCCATTTTAAATTTCTTTATTAACTCTTTAGCATATTTGAATTGATGGACGTAGTTTCCATCCCTAGTTTATTTAATTTGTAACCCTAGGAAAAAGTTGAGCTCACCAACTAGGCTTATTTCAAACTCGTTTTCCATTATTTTCATGAATTCTTTTAAAAAATTAGAGTTTGTGGATCCAAAGATTATGTCATCGACTTAGATTTGGGCAATAAAGATTTCTTTTCCTAAGGTTTTAATAAATAGGGTTGAGTCAATTTGTCCTTGTTTAAATTCTTCAGAAATTAGGTAAGTTGATAAGCGTTCAAATCAGGCCCTAGGTGCTTGTTTTAGTCCATAAAGTGCTTTGGTAAGTTTGTAAACATGGTCAGGTCTTTCTAAGTCCTCAAAACTAGGGGGTTGTCCTACTAGACTTCTTCCTTCATGAATCCATTTAGAAAAGCTGACTTTACATCCATTTGGTATAGTTTGAATCCTTTATGGGATGCAAAGGCTAATAACATCCTAATGGATTCAAGTCTAGCTACTGGGGCATATGTTTCGTCATAATCTAACCCTTCTACTTGCTGAATCCTTTCGCTACTAAGCGGGCTTTATTCCTGACTATTTCTCCTTGATCATTTAACTTGTTCCTAAAAATCCACTTAGTGTCAATGACGGATTTACCCTCAGGTTTAGGTACTAATTCCCAGACTTGGTTACTTTCAAATTGGGCTAACTCTTCTTGCATAGCTATGATCCAATCAGGATCAGGTAGGGCTTCCTCTATAGTCTTAGGTTCTATTTTTGAAATCATTGCTATCTGACTGAGGTTTCTATAGGAAGACCTAGTTCTGACTCCTAAAGTTGGATCACCCACAATTTGATTAGTTGGGTGGCTATGTCTGGGTTTCTTGGTTTTTCTTGAACTTGGTTCAGCCTCAGGTCCGGCTGGTCGATTTTGTTCAATATTTAATTCAACATTCGGTTCAACATTTGGTTCAATTGACTCATTAGTTGGTTCAATGGATAGTTCATTTAAGGATTCAATTAAGGGTTCAACAGTTTGTTCATTATCTTCTTGATCAGTATTTGATGAAGTTTGATTTGGATTATCAGGTTTTGAGTTAATTTCTTCATCAAATATTAAATTGATTGTTTCTTCAATTTTCTTAGTTTGTTTGTTGTAAACCCTATAAGCTCTACTTGTGGTTGAATATCCTCGGAAGATGCCTGGGGTTGACTTAGATTGGAACTTTCCTAGATAGTCTTTGGTGTTTAGGATATGGACTTTGTATCCAAAGACCCTTAGGTAATGTAGATTTGGAAGTCTATGGTAGTATAATTCATAGGGTGTTTTGTTGTGTCGCTTGTTAATCAGGACCCTATTTTGAATGTAGCAAGCTGTACTAACTGCTTCTGCCCAATATTGGTTGACTAGGTTGAATTCGTTGAGCATAGCCCTAGCGGCTTCCTGTAGTGTTCTATTCCTCCTTTTGACTATCCCATTTTGTTGGGGGGTTCTAGGACACGAAAATTCATGTATGTATCCATTTACCTTACAGAATTCCTCGAACCGTTGATTTTCAAATTCTCCCCCGTGGTCACTCCTAAGTCTTTTGATGTTAGTATCGTTTTGATTTTCAATTAACTTACAGAATTCATTAAATAGGTTTAGGGTTTCATCTTTGGTCTTAAGAAACCTAACCCAGGTAAACCTAGAGTAATCATCAACTATTACTAAGCAGTACCGGTTTCCGCTTAGTGACTTGGCTCCATGTGAATCAATTAGGTCAAGGTGCAGGAGCTCAAGTGTGGTTTGAGTTTGATCAGATTGGATTAGTTTGTGATTAGACCTGGTTTGTTTGCCTTGATTACATGATTCACAAATTAAGTTGTCATGATTTTTGATTTTAGGGATACCTTTAATTAAGCCAGGTTGGGTGATTTTTGAAATAATTCTCAGATTAGTGTGACCTAATCTCCTATGCCAGAGGTTTGATTGTTCTAACTGAGTTAACATACATTTAGGTACTAGGGGTAGGTTTATAGTGTAAATATTATTTTTTCTAGTGCCCTTAAGCATGATTTCCGAGTCTTGCAGGTTTCTAATCAGGCAGTTAGAATTGTTGAAGGTAACTACATAACCAGAATCACACAACTGACTTATGCTATGCAAGTTAAAATTGAAATTTTCAACCAAAAGAACCTTCTTAATAACAAAGTCAGATTTAAGTTCAATATTACCTGACCCAATTACCTTGAGTGTAGCATTGTTGCCAAATGCCACTGAGCTTAGGTTCTTGAACTTGAGTTTGGTGAATTTCAATTTATCTCCAGTCATGTGTCTGGAGCAACCGCTATCCAACATCCATTGGTCCAAATCTTTATATTCCTACACATAAAGAGTTTTGTTGATTTGGATCCAATTAGAATCAGGATTAACCTAAATTTGTAGCGACCCGCCTTCTCTACCTTAGACGGATCGTTACTTTCTCTACTATCTTGACTCTAATGCACGACTAAGAATGCGGAACTTCTTTTTTTTTATCCATCTAGGGATGATATTCTAACTCTAATAGTCATGCATGATACAATGGCACGCTTCTTTTCATCTGTAGCACTTCTCTGCATTGGTACCAGTCGACAGCGATCTAACCAGTCGACTGGTATCAGCTACAGAAAGTTTTTGGGCACGGCACCAGTCGACTGGCCTCTTGGCAGTCGACTGATGCATCGAACAAAAGCTACTATTCGATAGGGCAGTTGACTGATTTTGAACCAGTCGACTGGCACGCCTGAAAATCTGAAATTCAAATTCGAAACCTTGTCTCAATGGTCCACCAAACTTATAGTTTCAAGCCATACAAAGACACAACACCATTTCTATACTCTATACTAGTTTCCTAAACATTTTAGCCAATCAAAACAACTTCATAAACTCGAAATTAGAACTTTTGCGGAAGTAATTAAGTTATGAAAATCTATATGAACTTTTAACTAAAGTTTTGTACCAAACTTAACTCCTATGCATTCATAATACCAAAACACATGTTCTACACCTCACTAAAGCATGTTGGGATGTAATGCAACTTCTCTAAGAATATTTATAGCAATAATAACTTGATTCAAAGGGAAACTCTCAATATCTTGGCATATGCATCAAATAGCTCCATCAAGTATCAATATTCAAAACTACTCATACTTATACTCATCCAATGCAATCATAAGGATATGTATGCTAAATAAAATGACATGGAATCTTTACTCATGGTTTTAGGATATGCAAATTATTTAAAACGCAAATACTTGGATAAATGCTATAAGCTCTAACTTAAACTAAGACTTTATGATAAATGCACTTTAAGTCCTTCCTTCATCTTGTCCCAAGGACCTCTCCAAGGTCAGCCACCACACACACGTCACTCAGCACCGCCTTGTCGTCTTCCTTCAGAATTGCTTGCCTTTACCTTTACCTGCAGTAAGAGGAAATGCAACTAATAAGCAAAAAGCTTAGTAAGTACTATCTAGCTCACAAAATCTCGAAAATGTGCAAACATGCTTTTTAAACAATGTGAAATCACATGAGATACTTTTATGCTTCAAAGAAAACTAAACCATGTATACTCAAGCATTAATAAGTCTCAACTTACTTGTTCTTGGCTTACCTTGAAACTTTAGAAATTCTTTAACTTTAAATCTTTCTTTAACTTTTAGAAAACTTTCTTAAACTTTAGAAAAACTTTGCTAAAGCATATACATGAAAATAATATCTCACTTGGATCCACTTAAGACGTAAGTACCATCTTATGCGCGTTCCCTAAAAGGTTGGGGTAGCGAGCCGCCAATCCTAATAGAGAAGACCTTGGTCTACCAGGGCCAAGACCTTGGAATTGGACACCTGGATTTCTTTAACGACGCCCTTGGACGCCGGGTACTGGCCTTAGAAAATAAAATAGCTTTTCTTTCTTTTCTTTCTTATCTTTAAATGCCTTGGCATTTCATCGAACACCTTGTGTGCCTAAAATCCCTAAGTCTTGACTTTTGGGGATTTCGTAAGGCCTTGGCCTTCTCTTTTCTTTTTCTTTATCTTTCTTTTCTTTTCTTATAGATTTCTTAGACCCTACACTCACATAGGGTACTCTATCAAATATATATATAAGCATATAATGAACTAAGATCACATGCAAAATCTTAAACTAAAAGTAAATATCTCTTTTAAAACTTTTAAGGGAAAATTCTTGCGAAAAACCGCCTCTTACTACAGGTGAGCAGTACTTACCTTGGTATCTTGGACTTACAATCAAAATTGACGTCTAGGGCTCGGGAGAAACTTGAGATCTTGATGAACCGTTCGCGCCTATGCGTTCCTCTCGTCGAGACGAACGAAACGCTCCGCACCCCTTGGTTTTTCCTTGGCCGGCCACCGGAGGAGAGCCCTAGGGCTTGGTGTGTTTTCGCCTAAGGGAGGAGAGAGGGACGGCGTGAGGGTTTGGGTGAAGAAAATAAAACTTCTCTCCTTAATTATTTATTTATACTTATGGGGGCGAATTTACCTAATTATACCTTATCTATTGTTTCGCTCAATCTGTTTCAACAAAACAAACCAGCGCAGCTGGTCCGCCCGCTCGTCTCTCACAGCGTAGGTGAAGGGTTTGAATCCCACCTACGCGATTTTCTGTTTTTAACCCTTTTTGCCACTTTCGTTTACGGAAAAATTCTATAAAAATATCCATTAATTTGGAATAAATTCTAAGATATTTCTAAAATTAGTTTCGAGAATTTTCGGGCGTTACAATCCCCCATACCTTATAAAAAGTTCGTCCTCGAACTTAGAATAATTCTGGATATCTTTCTCTCATGCTGTCTTCACGTTCCCAAGTAGCTTCCTCATGCTTTTGATTCTGCCAGATGACCTTCACTAGTGGCACTTCTTTATTTCTTAATCTTTTAACTGCTTTGTCCACTATCTGTGTCGGTCTGCTCTCATAGCTAAGATCTTCTTGGATCTGTACTGACTGAGGCTGAATCACTTGGCTAGGATCGTGAATACACTTCTTTAGCATAGAGACATGAAATGTACTGTGGATAGCTGACATATTCTCTGGCAAGTCCAGCTCATAGGCTACCTTCCCAACTCTCTTTATAATCTTGTAGGGTCCTATGTAGCGAGGACTCAGCTTGCCCTTCTTGCCAAATCTCATCACTCCCTTCATAGGAGCGACCTTGAGGAATACTGAATCTCCAACTTGGAATTCCAGTGGCCTACGGCGTGTGTCAGCATAACTTTTCTGTCTACTCTGGGCAGCCTCAATCCTCTGGCGGATCGTCTGGATAGCCTGAGTGGTCTCATCTATAAGCTCAGTCTGGCTGCCTAGTTCCGACTTCATCTCTTTCTTCTCACCAGCTTCTTGCCAACATATGGGTGATCTGCATTTCCTGCCATATAATGCTTCATAAGGTGCCATTTTGATAGTGGCCTGATAGCTATTGTTGTAGGCAAACTCAGCTAAACACAGGTACTTGCACCAACTGCCTTTAAAATCTAGTGCACAAGCCCTGCGCATATCTTCTAAAATTTGATTTACTCTTTCTGTCTGTCCATCAGTCTGGGGATGGAAAGCTGTGCTGAACTGAAGTCTGGTGCCTAGGGCGTCCTGAACACACCTCCAAAAATGGGAGATGAACCGCCCGTCTCTGTCAGAAATGATAGACTTCGGAACTCCATGAAGCCTGATCACTTCTTTCACGTACAGCTGTGCTAACTGCTCTACCGAATGCGATAACTTGATGGCTAGGAAGTGGGCAGACTTGGTCAATCTGTCCACTATCACCCATATTGCATCGTGTCCATGGGTGGTTCTTGGGAGACCTGTGATAAAATCCATGAATATCTCTTCCCACTTCCACTCTGGAATGGGAAGAGGCTGCAGAACTCCTCCTGGTCTCTAGTGCTCTGCTTTGACTCTCTGGCAGGTCAAGCAGGTACTGATATATCTGGCCACGTCTCGCTTGAGTCCAGACCACCAGAATCTTTTCTTCAAATCTTGGTACATCTTGGTAGAACCAGGATGCATAGAGTACGGGGTACTGTGGCCTTCTTCTAAAATATTCTTTCTTAGTTCCTCATCATTGGGGACGCAAAGGCGGTCTCCAAGATAGAGGATGCCACTATCTGATACTTGAAACTCTGAATTTTCCGCCTCTTGGACCTCCTGCTTGATCTTCTGGATCTCTGGGTCTTGACTTTGCTTTCTTTGTATATCCACAAGCAGGGTTGACTCTAGAGTCAATGCAGAAAGTTGCCCAATTATTACCTCGACTCCAAAATCCTCTATTTCTTTCTGAATTGGTAGAGACAGTGATGATAGAGACACCAGTGCTGCACAGGATTTTCTGCTCAGTACATCTGCCACTTTATTAGCTTTACCTGGGTGGTAGAGGATTTCACAGTCATAATCTTTGACCAACTCTAGCCACCTGCGCTGCCTCATATTCAGGTCCTTCTAAGTGAAGAAGTACTTCAAACTCTGATGGTCTGTGAAGATTTTGCACTGCACTCCATACAGGTAGTGTCTCCAGAGCTTCAGTGCGAAAACCACAGCTGCTAGCTCAAGGTCGTGGGTAGGGTAATTCTTCTCATAGTCCTTGAGCTGTCTGGAGGCATATGCTATTACTTTACCGTCTTGCTTGAGGACAGCTCCAAGGCCCATCTTGGATGCATCACTGTAGATGTCAAAGGCCTTGTCACTCTCTGGAACAGTCAGGATGGGAGCACTAGTCAATCTTTTCTTCAGTTCTAGGAAACTGTGCTCGCATTTATCTGACCACTCAAACTTCTGGTTCTTTCTGGTCAGGGCTGTGAGTGGAGAGGCTATTCTGGAAAAGTCCTCCATAAATTTTCTGTAATATCCTGCTAGGCCTAAGAAGCTTCTGATTTCACTGGCATTCTTGAGTCTACACCAGTTGCTGACTGCTTCGATCTTGGCTGGATCAACTTGAATGCCTTCTTTGGATACAATGTGACCTAGGAAGGTCACATGATCTAGCCAAAACTCACACTTTGAGAATTTTGCATAGAGCTTCTCCTGCTGAAGGATCTGCAGCACTATCCTCAAGTGTGTAGCATGGTCCTCTGGAGTCTGTGAATATATGAGAATATCATCAATAAATACAATGACGAATTTATCGAGATACTCCCTGAAGATGTGGTTCATCAGCTCCATGAAGACTGCTGGAGCATTGGTTACTCCAAAAGGCATTACTACAAATTCGTAGTGGCCGTATCTTGTCCTGAAGGCCGTCCTGGGGATGTCACTTTCTTTAACCTTTAGCTGATGATACCCAGAACGCAGATCTATCTTCGAGAACACTGTAGCCCCTTTGAGTTGATCAAATAAATCATCTATTCTGGGGAGGGGGTACTTGTTCTTGATGGTCACCTTGTTCAAAGCTCTGTAGTCTATGCACAGGCGCATAGACCCATCCTTCTTCTTAACGAAAAGTACAGGAGCTCCCCAGGGTGAATGACTCGGGCCGATGAAGCCCTTGTCTAGTAGCTCCTGAAGTTGCTCTTGTAATTCTTTCAGCTCTGCAGGAGACATACGATATGGGGCTTTTGAGACCGGACCGGTACCTGGCACCAGCTCAATCTCAAATTCCACCTCCCTGTTGGGCGGTAGTCCAGGTAGTTCTTCTGGGAACACTTCTGGATATTCGCAGACTACCCGTACATCCTCCTGCTTGAGTTCTTTCCTTGCTTCTGAGTCCACTACGTGTGCAAGAAAACCAGCACACCCTTGCTCTAGCATCTGGCGGGCTGCCAAGGCTGAGAGGAATTTCTGAGTCTTCCTCTTTGGGGCTCTTTGAAACTCGAATGGTGGTTCTCCTTCTGGGCTGAAAACCACCTTCCTTTAACGGCAGTCCACTGAAGCGTTGTACTTATTGAGGAAATCCATGCCCAGTATGATGTCGAAGTCTTGCATCGCAAGGACTATCAGATCGACATATAGCTCTCGGTCTGAAATCTTGATTGGCACAGCCCGGAGCCGCTGGGTGGATTCCATGATTTCCCATGAAGGGAGAGTTGTCAGGAATTTGGACTCCCAACTCTCTGCAGGCACCTGTAACTTACTAGCAAAAGGTACTGATACGAAAGAATGGGTCGCCCCAGTGTCAAACAGTGTAGTAGCTAAATGCTGAAAAATAACTATTTGACCTGTTACGACCGTGGAGGCGCTGGCAGCTTCTTCCTTCGTGAGGGAAAAGACTCTGGCATTGGTTGGAACTGGTGCTGCTTCCAACCCTCCCTGACTGATCTGAGGTCCCTCCAGTATAGTAGGCATGTAATGTAACTGAGGCTTGCCTCCATACTGTACAGACTGCTGAGGAAGTACCTTAAACTTGGCTGGGCAGTCTCTGGATCTGTATCCCTCTTGTCCACATGAGTAGCATCCAGTTACACCCAAAAGGCATGCTCCTGGATGGGTCCTCCCACACTTAGGACAAGGTGGGTACCTAGCTTGCTTGTTCTCTTGGTTTCCTTTTTGGCTGCCAGGCCATTGCTTCCTTTTGTGGTTCTTGTTCTTCCAGTTCTGGTTATTTGGCTGAGGCTTCTGGCCTCCTGTTGTCTTGTTCTCAATCAGGACTGGCTTCTGCTGCGTTTGCTGTGCCTTGATGCTATTCAGATAGTGCTCTGAGATTAGAGCACTACTGACCAACTCCTCGCTGGTCTGGGGTCGGTGCGTCCCGCTGTTCACGTTGAGTGCTATTTCAGGGTTCAGCATGCGGAGCATCAGTCTGACTCGCTCCTTCTCTGTGTTGACTAGCTCTGGGCAGAGGCGAGCTAGTCTGTTGAACTTCGCGACTGCTTCTCCCACTGGTAGGTTACCTTGTCTGAACTCCATGAAGTCCTCGTAGTGCTTGTTGGTAACCCGCATGTGGAAGAACTCCTCATAGAACTCTTGCTCGAAATCTGCCCAGCTCATCTGGTTGACTATCCTCTTACTCTTGACTCGCTCCCACCACATACGAGCATCTCCAGTTAGGCAGAAGGAGGCACATTTGACCTTCTCGACTTCTGGCCAGTCAAGAAGCTCCATTGTGCTCTCTAAAGTCTTGAACCAAGCCTGGGCATCCCAGGGCTCAGTCGTGCCTGAGAAGCTTTCGGGTTTCAGCCTCTGCCACTGGACGAGGTATGCTTCTTGTCTTCGGTTCACGGCAGGGGTCTCCTGTGTGACTGGTGGAACTTCAGCCACCACTGGAGTTTCCACTCCTGCTGTGGGTGGTGTAGGGGGCTCTGGGTGCTGATTTGCCATCAGTGTGGCGATGGTCTTCTGTTGTTCTGAAATCTGAGCTTGCATTTGAGCAATGACTGCCATCAGGTTTGGCTGTTCTATGCCAGGCTCATTGTTATCTTGAACTGGAGTTCCGTTCCTTGCATTAGGAGCTCGGCCTCTTCTTGCCAAGTAGAGTATACTTGACCTTATTAGAGTTGGCTTCCCTAACGTACTATCATTTCACCTCCACCCAATACTATGTTGTCAAATTTCAGTTAAGTTGGTTCAGTCCTTAAACTAACCATTCCTAAGTCTAAGCTTGGTAAATTGCAGGAATTAAATAAACAATCAATCATGCAATTTGAAAACAAAAATTGAATTTTATCTAACAATAAATATAGTTTTTAATTTGGCTCCCCCTGGACTAAAGTCATGATAATGGTTAGGCAAGATGTGAATCTTGTCCTTGGGGATCCAATACTGATTTGATCTAATTTGTTTGTTCAGGTATAGTTTGGGTACCCATGCCTGAGCTTTAGGTCTGGACTGGTTCAGTACAGCATAGTAGGATCTTTGTCTAGATTTGGTTCTGTAGCCTAGTCCGGATTGATTTAGAACCGACTTCTATTTTCCAAGAATCATATCAAGACCCTTGGAACCAGAAGTGAATCGTTCTAATGCAGCTCTAAGATCCATAACTTGAGTTTTCAAGAAAGAGTTCTCTATTTCAAGTTTTTCAACTTGAGCAGAGGTTCCTTCTTGAACCTTCTCAGTTAAGGGTCTAGAGTCACCTCTCTCTTTCAGGAGTTTTACTTCCTGTCAGAGAGATTCGACTCAGAGTTTAGCTTTTTCCATATCTCGAGAAAGATAGGAAATTAACTCATTTAATTGAATTCTTGAAAAACCACTTACAGTTATTTCGCCGTCCTCTGAGAATGTAAGTTTGCCGTCGTCCAGCTCCAACTCTGACTCTGTCTCGATTTCTTCTGAGGTGGTTAGTGCGAGCAGGTTCGACTGTGTGACCTCTTCTTCTTCTTCGGAGGAGGACTCGTCCCACGTTGCCTGAAGTGCCTTCTTCTTTCTTGTCTTCT
Source organism: Boesenbergia rotunda (assembly GCA_024364735.1). NCBI lineage: Eukaryota > Viridiplantae > Streptophyta > Magnoliopsida > Zingiberales > Zingiberaceae > Boesenbergia > Boesenbergia rotunda. The sequence continues at coordinate 675,480 of JAGFNQ010000184.1, forward strand.
TTGTTTCCTTCAGATTGGGGCATTCAGTCTTGTAGTGGCCCTTCTTCTTGCACTCGTACCAGGTCACGTTGGGTTTGTTCTTTTCATTTGAGGGTTCAGCTGGTTCTTCCTTTCTTCGGCTGGCTTTCCTTCTATTGGTCTGGTTCTTTAGTTCTTTGTAGTAGTCTCGGGCTAGCCGAACCAACTTAGGTCGATTTCCCTCGCTTTCTTTTGAGTCTGAATCTGAGTCAGACTCGGGTGCAGGTTGAGGCTTCTTCTTGGTTGTCCTTCCAGTGTTACCTGCAACAAAGGCAATACCTTTCTCGGCCAGATTGTTGTTAGTCTGTTCATGTAATTCGAGTTCAGAGAAAAGTTCATCTAACTTGATTTTGGAAAGATCCCTAGAAACATTGTAAGCATCTACCATAGATGCCCACAAGGTGTTTCTTGGGAAAGCGTTAAGAGCGTACCTTATTAGGTCACGGTTTTCTACCTTGTGACCAATGGTGTGTAGACCGTTCATCAGCTCCTAAATTCTGGCGTGGAGCTGAGCTGCTGATTCGCCTTCGTTCATCTTGATGGTGTATAGCTTGTTTAGCAGAAGGTCTCTCATACTGATTCTAGTATCTGAAGTTCCTTTGTGTAGTTCGATTAGCTTGCCCCAGAGTTCTTTGGCGCTATTGAATGGACCCACCCGGTTTAGCTCCTCTTTTGTTAGACCGCATTGGAGGGTCTGGGTCGCTTTGGCATCGGCTTCAATCTTCTTTTTGAGTGCGGTATCCCACTCAGTGTACGACTGTGGCACCCCTTCAGCGTTCTTTGGAATCTCCAGTCCAGACTGGATGATTAACCACATGTCGACTTGAGTTTTCAGGTTGACCTCCATTCGACTTTTCCAGTAGGAAAAGTCTTCTCCACTGAAAAGTGGAGGTCTGGCTGTGCTGAATCCTTCTTGCATGGCCATTAAAAATTTTATCTGAAAAAGAGAGAAAAGAAAGGAAAACTCTGTCCCAAGACTTGGTCTTGGATTAGTATTGCGGGATAAAGAGAATTAAATATCGAGGGGTGTTGCACCGGTCTCGATTAACAATAAGAATTCGTAAGAAGTAATTCGACAAAAATCCGAAAAATTCTCAAACTGGTGGTTGCACCAAATTTGAGCTTCCCCGCTCTGATACCACTTGTTGTATCGAGAGAAAACGATAGAGGGGGGTGAATATCGTAAAACGTTTCGGATTGTAAGATAGAGAATGCACAACGGAAATTAAAACTAAACAACACGCAAACACCAAGATTTTACTTGATTCGGAGTCGCGGTCGGCTCCTACTCCAAGGCCCACGGTCGTTGACCGTTTACTGTGGGCAATTCTATATGTGCGCAAAATAGTTTACAGAAGGATGATTACAATAATAGTGCAGTAAGGAAAAAGACAGCTCTTCGTTACCGACGTCCAGTGTGGAATGTATCTCGGAGAAGAGGGACGTCGTCAGCACTTGTATCTCGAGTTGGGAGGTTTCTGTAGCAGAGTGCCTCGAGTAGAAGAGCGTGAAAGCATTGGAAGAAGTTCATGTTGAGAAGCCTTGGGGTTGCGTGCTATTTATAGTACTTCGGGGCGCCCTGAACGTTGGGGGCGCCCCCCATGTGTCAACCGATCCGGAATTGTCTCGGTCAACCTTTATCCCACTCGAATAGGGCTGAGGATTGACTCTGGGGGCGTCCTGGTTGACCCTTTCAGCGAGCTTCTCGGCTGGATAAAACTTATCCGCTTCGTTGGCTTGAGTGCGGGGCGCCCGGGAGCACGGGGGCGCCCCGCCCAGTGAGCTTCTGAACCGTTTCTTGCTCAACTTGTTTTGCCTTCACCTTGGGGGCGCCCGGGACACTAGGGGCGCCCTGCTCAGCTGCTGCCTCTCTCCTTTGAGGCGTTTTGAGCTACAGAGACTCATTCATTTGATCCTACATCCAGGGTTAGTTGCAAATACAATAGAGCAAGAATATGTTATGAGTATACAGCCTTAGCTGTTTGGTTCTGACTTTGGGTCTCAAAAATGCAGCCCTAGGTCGAACCGACGCCTATTGTTCCCTCGACGGGGAACGCGTCCTCACCTACTCCTCTCAGGAGAATTTACCTGTTGCCAACCGGCTCCTCCGGTTGGACTTTTGCCTAGCGGTCCTTCGTCAGGCCTTGGATACCAAGCTGTCCTTCGCCCGGTTCCTAGCAGTCCTTCGCCAGGTCTTTGGATCCTGGCCTAGCGGTTCTTTGCTAGGTCTTGGATACCAAGCTGTCCTTCGCCCGGTGCCTAGCAGTCCTTCGCTAGGTCTTCGTAGCCTAGCAGGCCTTTGCCAGGTGCCTAGCAGTCCTTCGCTAGGTCTTGGTATCCTAGCAGCCCTTCGCTAGGTGCCCAGCTATCCTTCGCCAGGACTTAGGGTTTCAGTGCCTAGCATTCCTTCGCTAGGTGCCTAGCATTCCTTTGCTAGGACTTCAATCTGCACACTCAAGCAGCATGTTAGATAACAAATAAGACTTAACTTTTGAACCCTTTGCCATTTATCAAAACACAGGTTCGACTTGGGTGCTGTCTGCACCAACAGGGGGTGCGTACCCGACCCTGAGTGGTAACATTGGAGGCATGTAGGATGGCGTGGAACATGTGAAGGCCAATGTCAATGTGTAGGTGGTGGATCAACGTATACAATAAGAATATGTGAAATGGTCGCATGGCCACGACGTCCCTGGTGGATAAAGGTAGGATGCAGCGGACCAAAACTCTATACAGGGCGTAGTCCTAGACCTGAAAGTCAACCGACTGAAATAGTCTAGCTACGGGATTTCTAGCTTCCTTATAGAAGTAGGAGTGGAGAGTGTCTAGGGTAATGTGAGAGTAGGGAGCATCAAATGGAGGATCCCTAGGAGGATAGAAACAAAAGGTGGACTGAGAGAATCGTAGTCCAAGAAATCGGTTAAGCAAGGAGGGTGTGATGGTTAGAGGCATCCCTTGGACTGTGGTGACAAAGCTAAGCTGATCTTGTCTGACTATATTATTATAGAATTCTACACATAAGGTTGTATTAATAGGATGAGTGCAAAATACGAGGTTATCAAGTTGGTAAAAGTTTATACCATTCATTGCCAAGGGACAAGATTGGGTGAAGAATTGTCTGTTTAAGTAGCTCGTTTTTATAGGCTTGTATGTCGTTTGAGCAAACTTATTACAAAGTTCTAAAGTTGGGAACCTAGGATCGGGACTAGGTTCGGTACCGGGGTTTGCTTGGTTTGCTCGGCGTTTTCTAACATTATGAAGGAATTGCATTAAAGAAAATTAAAATTAATTTAAATGCAAATAAACTATACCGGGTGGCAGCTCGGGGAGGCATTGTAGAGGATGAGAGCTCGAGAAGGTTGCAAGGTCACTTTGGAAGGAAGGGAGTTGGAGAGGAGAAGAATTTTGGGTGTGGAGAGAAGAATGGGGGGATGGAGCCCTTTTATAGGCCATTCCCGGGCGCCCAGGAGGGAGAGGGCGCCCCGGTGTAGGAGGGCGCCCGGGAGGGTGAGGGCGGCCCCCATAGGGCTGAGCACTGGGCTGCAGTTGCTTTTGGCAGCTTTCTATTTTTGACAGCTTGTATGGGGGCGCCCGCGAGGACTCGGGCGCCCTGATCAGCGAGGAGTGGCAGACTTTCTGCCATTTAGTGAGCCTCGAGGTGCCCGAAAGGGTCTAGGCGCCCTCAATAGCTGCTTTTGCAGCTTTTTGTCCTTAACGATGGAAGGAGAAGAGGGAGGGGGCGCCCGGTGGGTCATGGGCGCCCATGACCTGCTTTTTAACTAGTCTTAATCTGATTTTGACCAATTTGACTAGGTTTGACCAGGTTGACCATCTTTGACCAGGTTTGATTAGGTTTAACTAAACAATAGTCAAGTCACTTTAGTTCCAACTTGCAAGAAAAAAAATCAAATGAGCTTTGGTTAAATTAAACCTAGTTGTCTCATCCAATCTAGAGTTGTCAATCACGTTTGCCTTATGAGTTTTGTGAGACAGGTTTTGGTAGATAGAATTAAATTAATTTTGAAAACAGTTGTTCTTGAGTTTATTTAAAAATAATGTTTGAATCTACAATTAACTGAAAATTTGTGTTAGATTCGAATTTTGACAATGAATAATTTGAATTTGAATTTCAAAAATTGGCTTCCAGGTCTTGGGGAGGCACTAGGCCTTCTTGGGCCGTAGCCTTATTCGATCATCAACCCTTTCCTTGACAAAGTCTTTTAATGAAATTTCATTTTCAAAATTATTTTTTGAAAAATTCTGATCTAACTAGTTTGGGTCTTGGATCGGTAGCTTCGGCTAGTTTCACCAGTCTAAAGAGACCAAGTAGAGTATACTTGACCTTATTAGAATTAGCTTCCCTAACATACTATCATCTCACCGCCACCCAATACTATGTTGTTCAAATTTCAGTTAAGTTGGTTCAGTCCTTAACTAACCATTCCTAAGTCTAAGCATGGTAAATTGCAGAAATTAAATAAACAAGCAATCATGCAATTTGAAAATAAGAATTAAAATTTATCTAACTATAAATATTGTTTTTAATTTGGCTGCCCCTGGACTAAAGCCATGATAATGGTTTGGCAAGATGTGAATCTTTTCCTTGGGGATCCAATACTGATTTGATCCAGTTTGTTTGTTCAGGCATAGTTTGGGTACCCATGCCTGAACTTTAGGTCTGGACTGGTTCAGTACAGCATAGTAGGATCATTGTCGAGATTTAGTTCTATAGCCCAACCCGGATCGATTTAGAACCGACTTCTGTTTTCCAAGAATCATGTCAAGACCCTTGGAACTAGAAGTGAATTGTTCTAAGGCAGCTCTAAGATCCTTAACTTGAGTTTTCAAGAAAGAGTTCTCTGATTTAAGTTTTTCAACTTGAGCAGAGGTTCCTTCTTGAACCTTCTCAGTTAAGGGTTCAGAGTCTGTTCTCTCTTTCAGGAGTTTTACTTCCTGTCTTAGAGACTCGACTCGGATTTTGGCTTTTGCCAAATCTCGAGAAAGATAAGAAATTAATTCGCATAATTGAATTCTAGAAAAACCACTTACAGTTATTTCGCCATTTTCTGAAAAAGTGAGCTTGCCGTCATCCGACTCCGATTCTGACTCGGTCTCGATTTCTTCTGAGGCGGTTAGTACGAGCAGGTTAGATTGTGGGACCTCTTCTTCTTCTTCGGAGGGGGACACGTCCCACGTTGCTTGAAGTGCCTTCTTCTTTCTTGTCTTCTTTGTTTCCTTCAGGTTGGGGCATTCAGTCTTGTAGTGGCCCTTCTTCTTGCACTCGTACCAGGTCACGTTGGGTTTGTTCTTTTCATTTGAGGGATCAGCTGGTTCTTCCTTTCTTTGCTGGTTTTTCTTCTTTTGGTCTGGTTTTCTAGCTCTTTGTAGTAGTCCCGGGCTAGCCGAATCAGCTTAGGCCGATTTCCATCGTTGTCTTCTGAGTCTGAATCTGAATCATGTTAGTGATATGAGAGAAGTGTCCTAAGGCAATCGACTTATGATTGTAATCATTTACTTTAATAAATGATAATTCACTATTTGAGTATACATGTTTGTGTATTTGATTGGGATCTTAAACTCATCTACTGAATGTCCGCAATACAACTCACAGCATAAGAGAATTTGTGATGGGATCACAACTAGTGATTATCTCTAAATGTGCAAATGTGAAGTATTGAAAATATCCCTAGTCGATGAATTGATAAAACGGACACTATCAATTCTGTTGAGACTAGCATGGGTTATTCTCTAATCAGCTGATTCTCACTGGCTGGTGACATTGGGATGTCCAGAGATAAACATGGATGCTAGTTAAGGGAACTAGTTCATTGGAGTGACTAGCTATGAGACTTCATATGGTAATCTATATAGATATGTCAATGAAGTTCTTACTGCGGCTTAACTGCGATGTTCCTTTGACTTGCGGTGTTCAAGTCATCTTGGTCATGGAGACTTATACTTTAACATCTTAAGCAAGCATCTCCTAGGAGGTGTGGACCCAGGATGATTGGGTATAAGCCGAAGTGCCCGAAGATGTTTAAGCAGCCTACAAAGGATTCACCACTCCTTGCGAGGAGATGTATACCCAGGCCTATCGTCGGATTGTTACTCAAAACCTCTGGCCAGAGTATATCATGTTTAGAGTGCGAGTCTCTAAAATACATGAGAGTAATTAGAAATCCAAAGGACGAGAAAGACACTACTTGGGCTAGGTGTGACGTAGTCAGCCTAGTGGGGACTGACACCATAGACCGTGTCCTGAACCAAGTGGGTATAAGGTGGTGAAGGGAATGGGGCACGATTCATTAGAGCTGCTGAAGGGTTTCAGAATAATTTCTTCTGAGGTCAAACCGTTGATCTTTCGATCAATTGGGGATCATGATGTACTACTAGGTGCCACTCATGATCGTTCTATAATTGGTTGATTATAGACGGCCAACATAAATCGAAAGCCTATTTAGTCACACGCACTACGAGTAATCCGAGGGATTTAAAACGAGTTGAAAATTAGATTTTTCGATCAAGAGAAATAAGTCGAATCTGAGTTAATCAGAGGCGCAATGGAAGCTAAAAATGGCTAAGTCTTTTGAAGGCTTTTTGAGCGAATTAAATGAGTTTAATTCGCGTTGGTTCGGCTCGGTTTGGGCCGGCCAAAGAGGGTGCTAACCCTCCTTGGTTGGCCGGCCATTAAAAGGAAGAAAAACCAATTTAATTGGTTTAATTAATAAAATAAATCTAGTGCGATTTATTTTATAAATTATGGATAAATAAATTTGTATAAAGAAATTTATATAAATAAAATTTATAGAAATTTATTCTTTTATGGAAGATTAAAATAATCCATGAATTGGTTTATTTTAATTTTATAAAATCAATTATGAATTGATTTTTTCATAATAAGAAAGTTTATAAATTTCTTATAAAATTTATTCCATAATTTAAAAGAGAAGAAGAATTAGTTTTATTATAAATTAGTTTATAATAAAGACTCGGTTTAAACGGAATAATTAATAAGAAAATTTATAAGATAAATTTATTATAACTAATTCCGTTAATTTCGTTAATTCGGTTTAGAGGGAGACTTAGCAAAGGAGTTGTTACTATATAAAGGAACCAAAGGCTAGCCCTTAATTCCCAATCAAGAGATTAGTAACTTCCTCTCTCTCTATCTTATTCTCCCTCTCCCTCTCTTCCCTTTAGGGCCGACGCCCTCCTCGGTGATGTAGGGTCGGCGCCAACATCCTCGAAGAAGGTGATGGTGAGAAGTTGTAGTGGATTTTCCAAAAACGACGCAATTTTCTCCATGCATGAAGCCTACACCGAAAATAGCTTCTGCTAATTTTTCCATGCATGAAGACGGCGCCGTTTTTCTTTTCCATGCATGAATACGGTGCCATTTTTCTTCATGCATGGGTGCGGCGAATACGGCGCCAACTTTCTCCATGCAAGAACTTTCTCCATGCAAGAAGTTTTCCATGCATAAATACGGCGCCAACTTTCTCCATGCAAGAAGCCATCACCGAAAATAGTTTCTGCCATTTTTCTTCATGCATGGGTGCGGCGCGATGCATGCATGAATAGTAAAGAATTGCAATTTTGCAATTCAACAAAAACGAGCATGGAGGATTAGTTTCCCTTTCCTCTCTTGATCTTCCTTGTTGTGCCTATAGAGAATCTAGTAGTTCTCTTCGGCACAAAACTCGTGACTTTGCGAAGTCATCCCGAAGAGAACTCGGCGTGGACGCGAATAGAGGCGGAGCTTCCAAGGGACGCTACGGTTGGATCTCGTCCCTTTTCTTCGAGTTACGCGAGGTATAAAAGTAAATTAGTTTACTTTTCGCAAAATTGTATTGTATGATTATGTTAACACACCATAGGGTTGCATGCTAGATACGAAGTTAAAATAATTTAGGAAATTATTTTATGCAAACTCTTCCGCTGCACGTAAAAATTTTAAATTTTACGAACTCGTATCCTTGTCGACATGCACCCGGTCCCAACAGTGGTATCAGAGCGCCGGTTAGTATTCGACATTATCATATAATTGTTTTGCGGAACACTTTGTCATGATCTCAATTTCGGAAAAAATTTTCAATTATGGAAACTTTCAAATTATAATAGATTTTAGATTTAGAAATTTCAAAGTTTGGAAATCCTCATGAAGTTTCGCAAACGTTTGGAATTTTCTAGTTTCTAAAATTTTATGATACTTGTGAAAACTTCCCATCTTTGGAAACTTTCCAAATTTTGGAAATTTTTCTATTTTAGAAATTTTCCAATTTTTGGAAATATGTATGTTTTCATTTTACCAGAAACTTACAATTATTCTGAAAAATTATTTTTGAAATCTCGCAATTTTGGGCACTTTCTTTTGAGAAAGTCTAGACAAATTCATGGACAGTTAATTGACAATTAAATTTGAATTGGTTTTAAATTGACAACAAAATTCTTTATTTTGGATTGAGCCTCGGGGAGCCGTCCAATTTAAAGTTAGTTGTTGTAATTTAATTTCCCAATTTTTAATTGAAATTGTCATGTTTGATTTGGATTGAGCCTCGGGGAGCCGTCCAATTGGATTTACAACAAATTACTTTTCTTTGGGTATCTGAGCCTCGGGGAGCCACCCTTAGAAAACGATTTGTTGTAATTAATTAAATCCATGAATAAAATATGTTTTAAGAGGTGATGCTCTTACATATTGTTGTCTCCAAAATTAATTAGGAAAATGGTTTCCTATAGAGTATTCTTAAATAAGATTTTCATGAAAATAATATGTAGTTGAATTAAGGGATTTGTGTCTTAATTTAATAAGATTTGATTTAGAGAAATCAAAGTCTTGAACATATTATTTCCGAAATTAATTATGATAATTTAGGAAATTATTTCCCAAAACAATTCCTTCAATAAAGTATGAAATTATAATTAGGAAATCCGGTTCCTAATTTAATTCATGAGACTTGATAAATTAAGTCACATACATACTTTATTAAGGAAATCGTTAGTCATGACATATGTCATGAATGTGCTTAGAAAAGATGAGACCCAAAACCCCTTACAAAATATTAAGGCTAACACCTTCCATTAATATGGTTAGAACCGGAGTTTTGTTTCTCGTTTGGGTTGATGGACACATCCATGCCCAACTTGAACCTCAACATGTTCAAACCATGGAATTAGTTTATGAATAATATAGTTGGAGTCAGAGGTCAATCCTTAGTTTTGGTTGTTGGACACATCCAAGCCTGACTAAACGGTTGAATGAGCTCCAACCATATTAAAACTATTTCTTGATTAATGGGTCAGCCTTAAGCTTGGAGCATCGATTTGTTGTGCCACAGGCAAGGTCGATGTAAAGAGAGGTGCAGTTGGGTGCTATGTAAAATGTTACATACTTATTAATGAGTTAACAACCCAATGATTTATGCAAACAATCAATTAGTTGATAGCATAAAGTGATAGTTACATATATGTGATGTGTAATCGGTATAATTACCTACCTTCATAGCTAAGAAAGACTTGATGGCCACAGTCATGGTTGCTCTTATCTATGGATGGATATCAACCTATTTGGAGATGTTCCTACGATCTCCCGAATTGATAATAAGGGTGACTCAATTCGTAAAATAAATAGGATTTAAATTTATGTATGTTGATACATTCTTTATCAATCTTCTCACATAATCTCAATTTGTATTTCTAGGATAATCACTCGATCATGTCTTCCCTAAACTTGCGTTCCATTTTGGACACCAATAAACTGACTGGGGCGAACTTCATGGACTGGCTTCGAAACCTGAGGACAGTCCTCAAGGCAAAGAAGCTTGCTAATGTCCTTAAAGATCAACTTCCCAACCGTCCTCCCGAAAGTGCAACTCCAGACCAGTTTCCTGAGTTGCTCAACCTGCTGAAGACTTTAAAGCCTTCTGTGAAGCAGGATCTAAAGACGGTACTGTCAGTTGGTTCCTCGAAGAAAGGTTCTAAGAGGAAGGCCAAAGAACAGAATAAGGGAAAGGAGAAAAAGGCCAAAGAGACTGAAAATACCCTAAAAGGCACTTGCCATCACTGTGGCAAGGAGGGTCACTGGCGAAGAAACTACAAGATTTATCTTGAGTCCTTGAAAGAGAAGGCATCTGATGCCCCATCCTCTTCAAGTATCTTCATTATTGAATGTCACTCTATTTCCTCAAACACTTGGGTACTTGATACTGGGTGTAGCTCACATATATATAATGACATACTGGGGCTAAGGAATAGAAGAAGACTCGTCAAAGGAGAAGCGAATTTGCGAGTTGGAAACGGAGCAAAGATTGCTGCTGTTGCCATCGGAACATATTTGCTAAAGCTCCCCACTGGACGTGTCTTAGAATTGGATAATTGTTATTTCGTTCCTTCGTTAATAAAGAACATTGTATCTATTTCATGCTTAAATGAAAAGGGTTATCATTTAACTTTTAGTAACAATTGTTGTTACATAACTTTAAATGTCGTTCTTTATGCGAATGGAACTTTGTGCAATGGCATCTACACGTTAGATTTATCCAGTGCGTTTTCAATATCGAAGTTAGCAACAAACGTGCTAGAATAGATAATCGAATAGACTCCTACACTTGGCATTGCCGTCTTGGCCATGTAAGTAAGAAACGCATGACCGAATTATACCGATGTGGAATTCTGGAATCATTTGAACCCGGTTCATTTGATACATGCGAATCATGCTTAAAAGGCAAGATGACCAAATTACCCTTTTCCGGAAAAGGTAATCCAGTGGGAGAATTGCTTGGTCTAATACATACTGATGTATGTGGACCAATGTCAACTCTTGCACAAGGAGGCTATAGCTATTTCATCACCTTCATCGATGATCACTCACGATTCGGGTATGTGTTCTTGATGAAACACAAATCTGAAGCCTTTGAGAAATTCAAAGAGTTCAGAAATGAAGTAGAGAAACAGCTTGGCAAAAGTATTAAGATACTTCGATCCGATCGGGGTGGTGAATACTTAAGTCAAGAGTTTCAAGATTATCTTAGGGACAATGGGATATTGTCCCAATGGACTCCGCCGTATACACCACAGCATAATGTTGTATCTGAGAGGCGCAACCGAACCTTGATGGACATGATTAGGTCGATGATGAATCATGCAACTCTTCCAAAATCCTTTTGGGGCTATGCACTAAAGACAGTTGTTTACTTGCTAAACAGAGTCCCGACCAAGGTAGTCTCTACTACTCCATATGAGACATGGAATAGTAAGAAACCTCACTTAACTCACCTTAAGATATGGGGTTGTCCCGCTTATGTGAAGCGGACTGTATCAGACAAATTGGATGCTAAGTCTGATAAATATCTATTTATTGGATACCCTAAGGAAACAAAGGGTTACCAATTCTATCATCCCTTGGAACAAAAGGTGTTTGTTTCAAGGCATGCTGTATTTCTGGAAAAAGAGTTTCTTTTACAAGAAAACAGTGGGAGTGGCATTGAACTTGATGAAGTTCAAGAAACTCCAATAGACATTACAGAGACACCTAGTCTAGACCCACAACCAATAACTCATAATGATGAGCTATCAGTTGAACCTAAAACAACACCACCTCTTCGTAGATCTGATAGGACACACAATATTCCAGAGAGATACGGATTTCTCATAAGTGAATCGAATGACGTGTTACTCATAAGCGATGACGAACCTATCAGTTATGAAGAAGTTCTGAAAAGTTCAAAAAGGGACAAATGACTTGAAGCCATGAAGTCGGAAATGGATTCCATGTACGAAAATCAAGTATGGGACTTGGTTAACCCACCTGAAGGGATTAAGCCCATAGGGTGCAAGTGGGTTTTCAAGAAGAAAACTGACATGGAAGGTAATGTAGTTACCTTTAAGGCTAGATTAGTGGCAAAAGGATATCGTCAAAAACAAGGAATTGATTATGACGAAACCTATTCGCCAGTAGCTATGCTTAAATCCATTCGGATGCTCCTAGCCATAGCAGCTCATTATAATTAGGAGATATGGCAAATGGATGTGAAAACAACTTTCCTTAATGGAAACCTGCTTGAGGATGTATACATGATACAACCTGAAGGTTTCACATCGGTTGATAAAACCAAAGTATGCAAGCTTCGACGATCCATATATAGACTGAAGCAAGCATCTAGGAGCTGGAACATCCATTTTGATGAGACAATCAAAGAGTTTGATTTCTCACAAAATCCTGACGAACCTTGTGTGTACAAGAAGGTTAGTGGGAGTGCAGTCGTATTCTAGTATTATATGTCGATGACATCTTACTTATAGGAAACGATGTATCAGTCTTACAGACAGTTAAAATTTGGTTGTCCAAAACTTTCTCCATGAAAGACCTGGGAGAAGCAACCTACATCCTTGGGATTAGAATCTATAGAGATAGATCAAAACGGTTGCTTGGTCTTTCGCAGTCTACATATATAGACCGAGTGCTAAATAGGTTTAGCATGTCGGAATCCAAGAAAGGTTACCTTCTCATCAGGCATGGGATCAACCTTTCAAAGTCTATGTGTCCGCGCACAGAAGACGAGAGGATTTGCATGAATAAGATTCCCTATGCATCCGCGATAGGATCTATCATGTATGCTATGTTATGTACTAGGCCCGATGTATCGTATGCTTTGAGCGTCACAAGCAGATACCAGTCGGATCTAGGAATGGATCATTGGGCGGCTGTCAAGACAATCCTTAAGTACTTAAGAAAAACTAAGGATGTGTTCCTAATATATGGAGAAGGAGATATGGTAATACGTGGGTATACAGATGCCAGCTTCCAGACAGATAAGGATGACTCCAAATCTCAGTCTGAATACGTATTTACTTTGAATGGAGGCGCAGTAAGTTGGAAAAGTTCCAAACAAGACACCATAGCGGATTATACCACGAAAGCAGTTTGGATCAAGAAGTTTGTCTCGAAACTTGATGAGGTTCCAACCATTGATGAAGCAGTGCCGGTTTACTGCGACAACAATGGAGCTATTGCACAAGCAAAGGAACCAAGGTCTCATCAACGATCCAAACACGTGCTTCGCCGCTATCATCTTATCAGAGAGATTATAAGTAGGAATGACATACAAATTGAGAAAAACCCCCACTGAAAGGAATTTAGTGGATCCTTTAACTAAGGCCTTGCCTCAAAATAAGTTTGAGGGTCATGTAAGAGCCTGTGGTATTGGATACCGTAGCGATTGGCATTAGGCCAAGTGGGAGTTTGTTAGTGATAAGAGAGAAGTGTCCTAAGGCAATCGCCTTATGATTGTAATCATTTACTTTAATAAATGATAATTCACTATTTGAGTGTACATGTTTGTGTATTTGATTGGGATCATAAACTCATCTACTGAATGTCCGCAATACAACTCACAGCATAAGAGAATTTGTGATGGGATCACAACTAGTGATTATCTCTAAATGTGCAAATGTGAAGTATTGAAAATATCCATAGTCGATGAATTGATAAAAACGGACACTATCAATTCTGTTGAGACTAGCATGGGTTATTCTCTAATCAGCTGATTCTCACTGGCTGGTGACATTGGGATGTCCGGAGATAAACATGGATGCTAGTTAAGGGAACTAGTTCATTGGAGTGACTAGCTGTGAGACTTCATATGGTAATCTATATAGATATATCAATGAAGTTCTTACTGCGGCTTAAGTGCGATGTTCCTTTGACTTGCAGTGTTCAAGTCATCTTGGTCATGGAGACTTATACTTTAACATCTTAAGCAAGCATCTCCTAGGAAGTGTGGACCCAGGATGATTGGGTATAAGCCGAAGTGCCCGAAGATGTTTGAGCAGCCTACAAAGGATTCACCACTCCTTGCGAGGAGATGTATACCCAGGCCTATCGTCGGATTGTTACTCAAAACCTCTGGCCAGAGTATATCATGTTTAGAGTGCGAGTCTCTAAAATACATAAGAGTAATTAGAAAACCAAAGGACGAGAAAGACACTACTTTGGCTAGGTGTGACGTAGTCAGCCTAGTGGGGACTGACACCATAGACCGTGTCCTGAACCAAGTGGGTATAAGGTGGTGAAGGGAATGGGGCACGATTCATTAGAGCTGCTGAAGGGTTTCAGAATAATTTCTTCTGAGGTCAAACCGTTGATCTTTCGATTAATTGGGGATCATGATGTACTATTAGGTGCCACTCATGATCGTTCTATAATTGGTTGATTATAGACGGCCAACATAAATCGAAAGCATATTTAGTCACACGCACTACGAGTAATCTGAGGGATTTAAAACGAGTTGAAAATTGGATTTTCCTATCAAGAGAAATAAGTCGAATCTGAGTTAATCAGAGGCGCAATGGAAGCTAAAAATGGCTAAGTCTTTTGAAGGCTTTTTGAGCGAATTAAATGAGTTTAATTCGCGTTGGTTCGGCTCGGTTTGGTCCGGCCAAAGAGGGTGCTAACCCTCCTTGGTTGGCCGGCCATTAAAAGGGAGAAAAACCAATTTAATTGGTTTAATTAATAAAATAAATCTAGTGCGATTTATTTTATAAATTATGGATAAATAAATTTGTATAAAGAAATTTATATAAATAAAATTTATAGAAATTTATTCTTTTATGGAAGATTAAAATAATCCATGAATTGGTTTATTTTAATTTTATAAAATCAATTATGAATTGATTTTTTCATAATAAGAAAGTTTATAAATTTCTTAAAAAATTTATTCCATAATTTAAAAGAGAAGATGAATTAGTTTTATTATAAATTAGTTTATAATAAAGACTCGGTTTAAACGGAATAATTAATAAGATAATTTATAAGATAAATTTCTTATAACTAATTCCGTTAATTTCGTTAATTCGGTTTAGAGGGAGACTTAGCAAAGGAGTTGTTACTATATAAAGGAACCAAAGGCTAGCCCTTAATTCCCAATCAAGAGATTAGTAACTTCCTCTCTCTCTATCTTATTCTCCCTCTCCCTCTCTTCCCTTTAGGGCCGACGCCCTCCTCGGTTATGTAGGGCCGGCGCCAACATCCTCGAAGAAGGTGATGGTGAGAAGTTGCAATGGATTTTCCAAAAACGGCGCAATTTTCTCCATGCATGAAGCCTGCACCGAAAATAGCTTCTGCTAATTTTTCAATGCATGAAGACGGTGCCGTTTTTCTTTTCCATGCATGAATACGGTGCCATTTTTCTTCATGCATGGGTGCGGCTAATACGGCGCCAACTTTCTCCATGCAAGAACTTTCTCCATGCAAGAAGTTTTCCATGCATAAATACGGCGCCAACTTTCTCCATGCAAGAAGCCATCACCGAAAATAGCTTCTGCCATTTTTCTTCATGCATGGGTGCGGCGCGATGCATGCATGAATAGTAAAGAATTGCAATTTTGCAATTCAACAAAAACGAGCATGGAGGATTAGTTTCCCTTTCCTCTCTTGATCTTCCTTGTTGTGCCTATAGAGAATCTAGTAGTTCTCTTCGGCACAAAACTCGTGACTTTGCGAAGTCATCCCGAAGAGAACTCGGCGTAGACGCGAATAGAGGCGGTGCTTCCAAGGGACGCTACGGTTGGATCTCGTCCCTTTTCTTCGAGTTACGCGAGGTATAAAAGTAAATTAGTTTACTTTTCGCAAAATTGTATTGTATGATTATGTTAACACACCATAGGGTTGCATGCTAGATACGAAGTTAAAATAATTTAGGAAATTATTTTATGCAAACTCTTCCGCTGCACGTAAAAATTTTAAATTTTACGAACTCGTATCCTTGTCGACATGCACCCGGTCCCAACAAATCAGACTCGGGTGCAGGTTGAGGCTTCTTTTTGGTTGTCTTTCCAGCTTTACCTGCAACAAAAGCAATGCCTTTCTTGGCCAGATTACAGTTAGTCTGCTCATGCAATTCTAATTCAGAAAATAGTTCATCTATTTTAATTTTAGAGAGGTCCCTTGAAACCTTGTATGCATCTACCATAGATGCCCACAAGGTGTTTCTCGGGAAAGCATTAAGAGCGTACCTTATTAGGTCATGGTTTTCTACCTTGTGACCGATGGTGTGTAGTCCGTTCATTAACTCCTGAATTCTGGCGTGGAGTTGAGCTGTTGTTTCGTTGTCGTTCATCTTGATCGTGTACAGCTTGTTCAGAAGGAGATCTCTCTTGCTGATTCGAGTATCTGAAGTTCCTTCGTGTAGCTCGATCAGCTTACCCCACAACTCCTTTGCACTGTTGAATGGTCCTACCCGATTCAACTCTTCCTTGGTCAGGCCGCATTGAAGTGTCTGGGTTGCTTTGGCATCAGCTTCAATTTTTCTTTTCAGAGTGGTATCCCACTCAACGTAAGACTGTGGCACTCCTTCAGAATTCTTTGGAATCTCCAGTCCAGACTGGATGATTATCCACATGTCCACCTGAGTTTTCAGGTGGAACTCCATCTGACATTTCTAGTAGGAGAAGTCCTCCCCACTGAAAAGTGGTGGTCTGGCTGTGCTGAATCCTTTTTGCATGGCCATTTATCTGAAACTTAAGAGTAAAAAGAAAAAAAATATCCCAAGACTTGGTCTTGGATTAGTAGTGCGGGAAGAAAGAAAGAAAAAAAATATTTATCGAGGGGTGTTGCACCAACCTCGATTAACGATGAAAATTTGAGAAAAAAAATTTAAAAAGAAATTCGAAAAAAATTCTCAAATTGGTGGTTGCACCAGATTTGAGCTTCCCCGCTCTGATACCACTTGTTGGATCGAGAGAAATGATAGGGGGGGTGAATATCGTAAAACGTTTCAGATTCGAGATTAAGAGAATTAGCAGCAGAAATTTAAATCACAACGCAAAGAACTAAAGCGATTTACTTGGTTCGGAGTCACGGTCGACTCCTACTCCAAGGCCCAGGTCGTTGATCATTTACTGCGGGCTATTCTATATGTGCGCAAAAAGGTTTATAGGCAGATATTACAGATAAAGTACAGTAAACTTAAAAAGTCAGCTCCTTGTTACCGACGCCCGGTGTGGATTGTATTTTGGAGCAGAGGGACGTCGTCGGCGCTTGTATCTCGAGTTGGGAGGTTTCCGGGACAGAGCGCTTGAGTAGAAGAGTGTATTGGCGTTTGAAGAAGTGTTGTACGAAGCCTTGGGGTCGAAGGGCTATTTATAACCTCCTGGGACGCCCAGAACGTTGGGGGCGCCCCCACGTGTCAGCCGATCCGGACAAGTCTCGGTCAGCTTTAATCCCTCCAAAATCGGGATCGAGCTTTGACGGGGCCGCCCGGGAAGCAGGGGGTGCCCGGGTTGACTCAGTCTGCTGGTTTCTCGCTGGCTTGAACCTTATCTGCCTCATTGGCTTGGACGCAGGGTGCCCGGAGCATCCGGGGCGCCCGGGAGCATGGGGGCGCCCCGCCCAATGAACTGCCGAAGCACATGTTTGCTTACCTTATTTTGCCTTGACCTTGGGGGCGCCCGGGACACTGGGGGCGCCCTACTCAGCTGTTACCTCTCTCCTTTGAGGCGTTCTGAGCTGCAGAAACTCATTCCTTCGGTCCTGCATCCAGGGTTAGTCCAAAATAACACAAAGCAATCAAGTATTAGGTTTATACAGCTTTAGCTGTCTTGGTTCTGACTTTGGGTCTCCAAAATGGACCGACGTCTACTGTTCCCTCGACGGGGAACGCATCCTCACGTACTCCTCTCAGGGGAATTTATTTGTTGCCAACCGGCTCCTCCGGTTGGACATTTGCCCAGCAGTCCTTCGCCAGGTCTTCAGTACCAAGCAGTCCTTCGCCTGGCACCCAGCAGTCCTTCGCCAGGTCTTCGGTTCCAAGCAATCCTTCGCCTGGTGCCTAGCAGTCCTTCACTAGGGCTTTGTATCCTGGCATTCCTTTGCCAGGTGCCTAGCAGTCCTTTGCTAGGGCTTTGTATCCTGGCATTCCTTCGCCAGGTGCCTAGCAGTCCTTCACTAGGGCTTTGTATCCTGGCAGTCCTTCGCCAGGTGCCTAGCAGTCCTTCGCTAGGACTTTGTTTCTTGCACACTTAATGAGCATGTTAGATAAACATTACATCTTAACTTTTGAACCCTTTGCCATTATCAAAACACAGGTTCGACTTGGGTGCTGTCTGCACCAACAGACTCCACTATGGAAGCTCAGTATGTGGCAGCCTCTAAGGCGACCAAGGAAGCTGTATGGCTCAGGAACCTCATGATGGACTTGGATATGATTCCTGATTTGCCCAGAGCTATCACAACTTATTGTGATAACATTAGTGTAGTTGCAAACTCGAAGGAACCACGAACCCATAAGGTGAGTAAACACATAGAGTGGAAGTACCACCTAAGCGAGGAGAAGTTGTTGTCACTTAGATTACATTAGAGGACAACCTAGCAGATCCTTTCACTGAGGCCTTTCCAGCGAGAGCTTTTGATAGGCAAGTCGAGGATATGAGAGTCAGATGCATGGCATTGTGAGGACAGTAGAGCCTTTGAGTATAAGTGGGAGATTATTAGGATGTATACTAAAAGCCTTGCTTTCTGTATAGACATCTGCTTTTTGAAATGAGAATCACAAGATCACTGTTTCCATTTTATATTAGTATGTGCATTTTGTCTGATACTTTGCATTATAGATAACATGGTGTGTGGTGTCACACAGAAGATCATGTTATCAATTTCTCGTAGAGTATACATAGAGGCTCACAACCGAGATGGATTTGGACAAACCATCGGGATTGTTATAGTGTAATTTGGTGTTGGTTTGTCTTGACCATAGAATTACACTAGTACACTTTGTGTGTATCGAGCAGGACCGGCATAGAGGTGATTCAATTTATACTGACTTTATAATTGAATTAGACCTCAGTTATTATGGAGTACATGCTCTGAATCCCGATATAATAATGGGCACATGTACTTAATATTTATTTCTTTGATTTAATAATGGGCGAGATTTATTGGTTAAGTCGATAGGCCCAGTAAGTTGAGAAATAATATTATTTCTATGGTGTGACATTGATTATAGACGGAAATCATGTCCTGGTGAGTCGGGTTGATGATGCCCCCTTGATGAGCTCATAAAGTTCATCATGTTAAATCCTACAGGTGGACTTGGTCCGACATGATGAGGATAAGTGGTACTAATCAAGGAGTTAGATGTTGATTAATTAAAATTGCCAGTAATTTAAATTAATCAACGGGCATTCGATATCTTAAACACGGGGAGATATTTGTACTTATAATAGGTGAAGCCCATATTTAAATATGGGGGTTGGTGAGGTAGTTCAATGGGATCGGGCCTTGATCCATTAGGTGGCCAAGACCCAACTCCTCCTCATGGTCTCTATTGTAGCCCTATAAATACCCCATGGAGTCATGAAACCAAGGCATCCAATTGATCATCCAACCCTAATCTCTTCTCCCTCTCTCCCTCTTCCTCCCACTCTCCTAGGGTTGTGGCAACAAGGGAAGGGTTTCTCCTTCTTCTTAGGTCGGCGACAACCAAGCTAGGAGGTGGACCATCTCTTCTCTACTTCTTCGATCTGGTGGTGTGTAAAACTCACGAGAAGTGAGGGGATAGCTCTTCTCATTGCTTTGTGGGTGCACGCAAGGTGAAGGAAGAAGGAGGAGGTTGGCACCGGCGATGTAGGTGGAGAAAACCTTTGGTTTTTCTTCCACTTCTCATCTCCTCTCCCTTCTTCTTTGCTTCCGGCGTTCACTAGTTAAGGAGGAGTGTTCTCCTCCTTTGTGGCGTGCGGAAGCAAGGGCAATGAAGGGTGGCCGACGGGCGGTGGGAGAATTCTTCTTGTGGTGTTTGTCGCTCAACTAGAGAGGGTGCTTGAGTTGTCTTATTCCTTGTGTGCATGGTGCCGCGAGAAAGGAAGAAGAAGGGGAGGTGTTAGATGTATATATTAAAAGACTTGCTTCTTTTTATATATGAGATCATCTATTTTTTCAAAAGAGAATCACAACAACACTAGATACTTATTTATATTAGTATATGCATAAAAGTCCTTTACTTTGCATTGTAGATAACATGGTGTGTGGTGTCACACGGAAGATCATGTTATCAGTTCCTTGCCTAGTATAAGTAGACGCTCACAGCTGAGAAGGAATTGGACATACCATCGGGATGGTTGTAGTGTAATTAGGTGTGGTTGATCTTGACCATAGAATTACACTAGTGTGCTTTGTGTGCATTGAGCAGGACTAAAACCAGAGGTCATCCAATTTGTATTGACTAAATAATTGGATTAGACCTCAGATTTATTATGGAGTAAAATCCCTAAATCTCGATATAATAACGGACACATATAGTTAATTATTATTTCTTTAATTTATCAATGTGTGAGATTTATTCTGTTAAATCGATAGGCCCGATAAGTTGGAAAATAATATTAATTATATGGTGTACCATTGATTATTGACGGAATCTATGCCTTGGTGAGTCAGGATGATGATGCCCCCTTGATGAGCTCAAAAGGTTCATCATGTTAAACCCTGCAGGTGGATTTGATCCGACATGATGATAAGGTTGAATGGTACTTGTCAAGGAGCCAGAAGTCGATTAATTAAAATTGTTAGTAATTTAAATTAATCGACGGGCATTCGATATCTTAAACATGGGAGAATGGATTACTCATAATAGGTGGAGCCCATATGAAAATATAGGAGTTGGTGAGGAAGTTCAATTAAGATCCTTTAGTGGAATGAATCTTAATTAATGTATTGGTTTTAGATCCATTAGTGGGCCAAGATCTAACTCCTCCTCTTGGACTCTACCTTAGCCCTATAAATACCCCATGAGATCATGAAACCAAGGCTTAATCCAAGAGTTGACACCCTAGGCTTTTCTCTCCTCTCCTCTCTCTCTTCTCTCTCCTAGGTTTCGGCTGGCACATTGAAGAAGAGGTCTTCTCCTCCTCTATTCTTCTTCCCTTCTCCACCAACTCTCGGCTGGGCCTCACAGAGACAAGGAAGGGTTCTTCTCTTCCTTTTGTGGTGCTCAGCGGCGGTGGAGGAGCGGCCGACGGCCAGTGGGAGGCGGCACAAGAGAACTTGCGGCGGCGCTAGAAGGTTGAGGGAAGGGAAGAAGTTCGGGCTGTTTGGGTGAGGAAGAAGGCATTTTCTCTCCTTCTTCATCTTCTTCACTCTCCTCTCAAGGGCTACTGAGGGTCGGCTAGACGTGGGTGGCTCACGGTGGCCAGCGGTGCAAAGGAAGAGGAAGAAGAGGCCGGCGGTTCCTAACCCTAGGGTTAGGGTTTCGGCTATTGGAAGAAGAGGATTTTTTGGTGCCTTGGTGATCTCGGTTCTCGTTAGCTCGTCGCCCACACGATGTCCGAGAGGGGAGGCACATAAAGTTGAAGGCTACGAGGTAAAGGAAGGTATAATTCTCTTCCTTAACTCCTATTGTTCCTTTGGTTCCTTATTGTTTTTGCTTCGTCATTTTATGTGTATTAATTAATTATTTTGATTTTGAATCATGGTTAATAATTAATTAATTGGACCCTGACCATAAACACAAAAACCTACAATCCACCCATCAACACTTCCGCGGTCGTTCGGTTAGAAGAATTACAAGGCACGATCCTTGTGATTGGCCAAGTTGTAATTCGTACCGAATGATACGATGACGAGATGGTCGTTGGAAGACGGGTCTCCATTCGGATTAATTTTTAATCCGTAGACATGGAGAGGTCTCTCAAGGATGACCAAGTATTCGCTAGGGAAACCCGCCAAGTCATACCCAACAGGAGGTTGGTTAGGGTTGTTGTGAGGGAGAAGAGCTCTTCTCTTCTTCTCCTTCACCTTCTTCTTCCTTTGAAAGGTAGCCGGTGGCAACCCTTGTGGCTAGGGTTTGGTAACTATGGTTTTTGGTATATCATCGTCCACATGACGTCCAAGAGGGGAGGGTCATACAATAGAAGATCGCGAGGTAAAAGGAAGGGTATAACCTTCTCTTTGACTCCTTTGTTTTCTATCATTTCATGTGTTGATAATTAATTATCTTGCTAATAATTCTTTGTTAATTAATTATGATGATTAATTATCATGGACCTCGATGATAAACACAAAAATCGGTGATCCGCTCGTCGTCTATTCCGTGGCTAATCGGTTGGACGAGATTGATCGCTAGAACAACTTGGTTGTTAAAGCGATCGCTCGAATTGAATAGCATGACGACGAGATGGTCGTTTGGGAGATAGGTCTCCATTCAGATTAAAAATTTTAATCCGTAGATATGAAGAAGTTCCCCATGAGCGACCCAGTATTCACCTAGGAAACCCGCAACCATCAGTTATCTACAATGTAAGGTAAAGGACAATATGCACACATATAATAAATATAAAATGCAAACAATGATCATGTGATTCTCATTCCAAAATATAGATGTTCATACAAAAGCTAGGCTTTTAGTATACATCCTAACAATCTCCCACTTATACTAAAGGACTATGCTATCATCAAACTGCTTACATTTGACTCTCATTCCCTCCACATGCCTATCAAAAGCTCTTGCTAGAAGGGCTTTAGTGAAAGGATCTGCCAGGTTATCCTTTGATGCAATATTGGTGACAACAACTTCTCCTCGCTTTACGATCTCTCGTATCAGGTGGTACATGTGCTCTATGTGTTTACTTGCCTTATGGGCTCGTGGTTCCTTCGAGTTTACAACTGCACCACTGTTATCATAATAAATTGTGATAGATCTGGGCAAACCAGGAATCACATCTAAGTCCATCAAGAAGTTCCTGAGCCATACAACTTCTTTGGTTGCCTCAGAGGCCGCCACATATTCAGCTTCCATGGTGGAGTCTGCAATGCATTTCTGCAAGATACTCGTCCATACTATGGCTCCACCTCTCAAAGTAAATACATACCCTGAGGTAGACTTACTGTTATCCCTATCTGATTAGAAGTTTGAATCCGTGTAACCCACTGGGAGTAATTGATCTGCCTGGTAAACTAGCATATAATTCCTAATCCTTTTCAGGTATTTTAATATATGCTTTACCGCAGTCTAATATCCCTGTCCTGGATTACTCTAATATATGCTAACCATGCTCATGGCAAAATAGATATCCGGTCTCGTACATAACATAGCATACATGAGGCTTTCTACTGTCGAAGTATAAGGAACCGCCTTCATCTCCTCTATCTCCTTTGATGTTTTAGGACACATGTCCTTAGATAAAGGTACTCCATGCCGAAAAGGTAGAAAACCTTTCTTGGAGTTTTGCATACTAAAACGAGCTAGGATAGTGTCAATGTATGAGGCTTGAGATAAGCACAACATCCTTCTTGCGTTCCCTTATAACTTTGATCCCAAGGATGTGTCCAGCTTCTCCCAAGTCCTTCATATCAAACTGTTTGGACAACCATACCCTTACGTCTAACAACACTTTGACATTGTTGCCAATGAGCAAAATGTCATCTGCGTATAGTACAAGAAATACCACTACGCTTCCGTTATATCTCTTGTATACACAAGACTCATCCGGACTTTGAATAAATACATATGACTAGATTACCTCATCAAACGGGATGTTCCAAGATCTTGAGGCTTGCTTCAATCCATAAATGGACCGATTAAGCTTACACACAAGATGCTCTTTGCCCTTTGCAATGAATGTTTCTAGTTGCTTCATATAGATGTTTTCCTCAAGACTACCATTAAGGAAAGCTGTCTTGACATCCATCTGCCAAACCTCATAATCCATATGAGCGACAATAGACAAGAGAATCCAGACAGACTTAAGCATGGCTACCGGCGAAAAAGTCTCCTCATAATCGATACCCTCTTTCTGAGTATACCCCGTTGCAACAATCCTTGCTTTGAAGGTCTCTACCTTCCCGTCTGATCCTCTCTTTCTTTTGTAGATCCACTTACATCCAATGACTTTTACACCATCGGGTGGTTCTACTAGCTCCCAGACCTGATTAGAATCCATAGATTCTATCTCAGAATTCATTGCCTTTTGCCAAGATACTGCATCTTTATCTTGGAGTGCCTCGTCATAGGTCCAGGGTTTAGGTTCATGTTCACCATGGACCAAGTCTGAAGACTCTCCCAAAAACATGAATTTTTTGGGTTGTCTAACAACCCTCCCACTACGACGAGGTACAATCTGTGTATTCTTTGTGACACGCAGTGCAGTCCTTTGTGGTATGTCCTCCTGTACTGTTGGTACTGAAGTATGAACTTCCCCTGCCAATTCCTTTAGAACAATCTTACTCATGGGCTTGTGGTTCATTACATAGTCCTCTTCTAAAAATCGAGCATTCGTGCTAACGATGACCCTCTAATCTTTAGGACTATAGAATAAACCACCTTTCGTTCCTCTAGGATAGCCTACGAACAAGCATACATCTGTACGATATTCCAACTTATCAGCATCTCCCTTTAGCACATGTGTTGGACTACCGCAAATCCGAATATGTCTAAGACTAGCCTTACGCCCAGTCCACAATTCTGTGGGAGTAGAAGGTACTGATTTAGATGGTACCAAGTTCAGAATGTACACTGTCGTTTCCAGAGCATACCCCCAGAACGAATCCGATAACTCAGAATAACTAATCATTGATCTAACCATTTCCATAAGAGTCCTATTCCTTTGCTCCGCCACACCGTTTTATTGGGGTGTACCAGGTGCGGACAACTGGGATTGAATCCCAGCCTCTAATAAGCAACTCCTAAACTCTCCCAAGAGGTACTCACCACCACGATCAGATCGTAGTGTCTTGATACTTTTATCATGACGTTTCTCCACATCAGCCTTGAATTCTTTGAACCTGTCAAAGCATTCAGACTTGCTGTAACGACCCGCCTTCTCTACCTTAGACGGCCCGCTACTTCTTCTACTTCTTGACTCTAATGCACGACTAAGAATGCGGAACCTTTTTTTTTCTTTCAAATCCATCTAAGGATGATATTCTAACTTTAATAGTCATGCATGATACAATGGCACACTTCCTTTCCCTCTCTTTTTTTTTTCAAAAAAACAAAACAACTTTCATTTTATTTGCTTTGCCAGGACTTGACCCCTAGACCTCTTAATTGTAACACTAAAGCATTAACCAGCTGCTCTATACCACTTCTCTTTAATGGTACCAATCGACTGCTATATAGCAGTCGACTGGCACCAGGCGACTGACCTTTTGGCAGTCGCCTGATGCATCGAACAGAAGCTACTGTTCGATAGGGCAGGTGACTGATACTGTACCAGTCGACTGGCACGCCTGAAAAGCTGAAATTCAGATTCGAAACTTTGTTTCAAAAGTCCACCAAACATATAGTTTCAAGCCATACAAAGACACAACACCATTTCTATACTCTATACTAGTTTCCTAAACATTTTAGCCAATCAAAACAACTTCATAAACTCGAAATTAGGACTTTCTGCGAGATTTAACAAGTTATGAAAATCTATATAAACTTTATGCTAGAGTTTGTACCAAACTTAACTTCTAACCATTTAAACTCATTCCACAAGGTTCTATAACATCACTAAAGCATTATGGAATATGAATGCAACTTTTCTAAGCATAATTGAGCAATAAAAACTTGATTCAAAGGAAACTCACAATATCTTGGCACATGTATCAAATAGCTCCATCAAGTATCAATAATCCAAACTACTCACACTTATACTCATCCAATGCAATCATAAGGATATGTATGCTAAATGAAATGATATGGAATCTTTACTTGTGGTTTTAAGACATGCAAAATATCTAAAACACAAGTACTTGAATAAATGTCATATGATCTAACTTAAACTAAGACTTTAAAACAAATGCACTTTAAGTCTTTTATTCATCTTGTCCCAAGGACCTCTCCAAGGTCAGCCACCACACACACTTTACTCAGCACCGCCTCGTCGCCTTCCTTCAGAATTGCTTGCCTTTACCTTTATCTGCAGCAAGAGGAAATGCAACTAATAAGCAAAAAGCTTAGTAAGTACTATCTAGCTCACAAAATCTCGAAAATGTGCAAACATGCTTTTTGAACAATATGAAATCACATGAGATACTTTTTATGCTTGAAAGAAACACTAAGAAACATGTATAACTCAAAACATGCATACTCAAGCACTAATAAGTCTTAACTCGCTTTTCTTGGCTTACCTTGAAACTTTAGCAATTCTTTAACTTTAAATCTTTCTTTAACTTTTAGAAAACTTCTTTAAACTTTTTGAAAACTTTGCTAAAGCATATACTTGAAAATAATAATCACTTGGATCCACTTAAGACGTAAGTACCATCTTATGCGCGTTCCCTAAAAGGTTGGGGTAGCGAGCCACCAATCCTAATAGAGCAGACCTTGGTCTACTAGGGCCAAGACCTTGGAATTGGACACCTGGATTTCTTTAACGACGCCCTTGGACGCCGGGTACTGGCCTTAGAAAATAAAATAGCTTTTCTTTCTTTTCTTTCTTATCTTTAAATGCCTTGGCATTTTATCGAGCACCTTGTGTGCCCAAATCCCTAAGTCTTGACTTTTGGGGATTTCTTAAGGCCTTGGCCTTTTCTTTTCTTTTCTTTATCTTCTCTTTTCTTCTCTTATACTTTTCTTAGTCCCTAACCTCATATAGGGTACTTAATCAAACTTACACAAGCATGAATTAATCTAGAGTTACATGCAAAAATCATAACTAAAGGAAAATTGCACTTTTAACTTTCTAACGGGAAAAACTTGCGGAAAAACCCCTCTTACTACAGGTGAGCAGTACTTACTTTGATATCTTGGACTTACAACCAAAATTGACGTCTAGGGCTCGGGAGAAACTTGAGATCTCGATGAACCGTTCGTGCCTACACGTTCCTCTCGTCGAGACGAACGAAACGCTCCGCTCTCCTTGGTCTTTCCTTGGTCGGCGCCCCCTTGGAAGAGGAGAGGAGGTTGGGTGTGGTCGGCGCACAAGAGAGGAGAGGGAAGTCGGCGTGCGTGTGTTTGGGCGAGGGTTTAGTGGAGAGGAAATAAACTTCTCTCTTTAAGTATCTATTTATACTTATGGGGCGGATTGACTTAACTACACCTTATCTATTGGTTCGCTTATTCTCTATCAACAAAACGAACCAGCCCAGCTGGTCCGCCCACTCCTCTCTCAAATCGCAGGTGACTGGTTCGATTCCCACCTACGCAATTTTCTGTTTTTACCCCTTTTTGCCACTTTCGTTTACGGAAAAATTCCATAAAAATATCCATAAATTCTAAGATATTTCTAAAATTAGTTTCGAGAATTTTCGGGCGTTACAATCCCCCATACCTTATAAAAAGTTCGTCCTCGAACTTAGAATAATTCTGGATATCTTTCTCTCATGCTGTCCTCATGTTCCCAAGTAGCCTCCTCATGCTTTTGATTCTGCCAGATGACCTTCACTAGTGGCACTTCTTTGTTTCTTAATCTTTTAACTGCTTTGTCCACTATCTGTGTCGGTCTGCTCTCATAGCTAAGATCTTCTTGGATCTGTACTGACTGAGGCTGAATCACTTGGCTAGGGTCGTGAATACACTTCTTTAGCATAGAGACATGAAAGGTACTGTGGATAGCTGACATATCCTCTGGCAAGTCCAGCTCATAGGCTACCTTCCCAACTCTCTTTATAATCTTGTAGGGTCCTATGTAGCGAGGACTCAGCTTGCCCTTTTTGCCAAATCTCATCACTCCCTTCATAGGAGCGACCTTGAGAAATACTGAATCTCCAACTTGGAATTCAAGTGGCCTACGGCGTGTGTCAGCATAACTTTTCTGTCTACTCTGGGCAGTCTCAATCCTCTGGCGGATCATCTGGATAGCCTGAGTGGTCTCATCTATAAGCTCAGTCTGGCTGCCTAGTCCCGACTCCATCTCTTTCTTCTCACCAGCTTCTTGCCAACATATGGGTGATCTGCATTTTCTGCCATACAATGCCTCATAAGGCGCCATCCTGATGGTGGCCTGATAGCTATTGTTGTAGGCAAACTCAGCTAAGCACAGAAATTTGCACCAACTACCTTTAAAGTCCAACGCACAAGCCCTGAGCATGTCTTCTAAAATCTGATTTACCCTCTCTGTTTGTCCATCTGTCTGGGGATGGAAAGCTGTGCTGAACTGAAGTCTGGTGCCTAGGGCGTCCTAAACACACCTCCAAAAATGGGAGATGAACCGCCCATCTCTGTCGAAAACGATCGACTTCGGAACTCCGTGAAGCCTGATTACTTCTTTCACGTACAGTTGTGCTAACTGCTCTACTGAATGCGATAACTTGATGGCTAGGAAGTGGGCAGACTTGGTCAATCTATCCACTATCACCCATATTGCATCGTGTCCATGGGTGGTCCTTGGGAGACCTGTGATAAAATCCATGGATATCTCTTCCCACTTCCACTCTGGAATGGGAAGTGGCTGTAGAACTCCTCCTGGTCTCTGGTGCTCTGCTTTGACTCTCTGGCAGGTCAAGCAGGTACTGATATATCTGGCCACGTCTCGCTTGAGTCCAGACTACCAGAATCTTTGCTTTACATCTTGGTACATCTTGGTAGAACCAGGATGCATAGAGTACGGGGTACTGTGGGCTTCTTCTAAAATATTCTTTCTTAGTTCCTCATCATTGGGGACGCAAAGGCGGTCTCCAAGGTAGAGGATGCCACTATCTGATACTCGAAACTCTGTATTTTCTGTCTCTTGGATCCCCTGCTTGATCTTCTGAATCTCTGGGTCTTTATCTTGCTTTTCTTGTATATCTATAAGCAGAGTTGACTCTAGATTCAATGCAGAAAGTTGCCCAATTATTACCTCGACTCCAAAATCCTTTATCTCTTTCTGAAGTGGTAGAGACAGTGATGATAGGGACATCAGTGCTGCACAGGATTTCCTGCTTAGTGCATCTGCCACTTTATTAGCTTTACCTGGGTGGTAGAGGATTTCACAGTCATAATCTTTGACCAACACTAGCCACCTGCGCAGCCTCATATTCAGATCCTTCTGAGTGAAGAAGTACTTCAAACTCTGATGGTCTGTGAAGATTCTGCACTGCACTCCATACAGGTAGTGTCTCCAGAGCTTCAGTGCAAAAACCACAGCTGCTAGCTCAAGGTCGTGGGTAGGGTAATTCTTCTCATAGTCCTTGAGCTGTCTGGAGGCATATGCTATTACCTTTCCGTCTTGCATGAGGACAGCTCCAAGGCCCATCTTGGATGCATCACTGTAGATGTCGAAGGCCTTGTCACTTTCTGGAACAGTCAGGATGGGAGCACTGGTCAGTCTCTTCTTCAGCTCTAGAAAACTGTGCTCGCATTTATCTGACCATTCAAACTTCTTGTTCTTTCTGGTCAAGGTTGTGAGTGGAGAGGCTATTCTGGAAAAGTCCTCCACAAATTTTCTGTAATATCCTGCCAGGCCTAAGAAACTTCTGATTTCACTGGCATTCTTGGGTCTACACCAGTTGCTGACTACTTCTATCTTGGCTGGATCAACTTGAATGCCTTCTTTGGATACAATGTGACCTAGAAAGGTCACCTGATCTAGCCAAAAGTCACACTTTGAGAATTTTGCATAGAGCTTCTCCTGCTGAAGGATCTGTAGCACTATCCTCAAGTGTGTAGCATGGTCCTCTGGAGTCTGTGAGTATATGAGAATATCATCAATAAATACAATGACGAATTTATCGAGATATTCCCTGAAGATGTGGTTCATCAGCTCCATAAAGACTGCTGGAGCATTGGTTACTGCAAAAGGCATCACTACAAATTCGTAGTGACCGTACCTTGTCCTGAAGGCCGTCCTGGGGATGTCACTTTCTTTAACCTTTAGCTGATGATACCCAGAACGCAGATCTATCTTCGAGAACACTGTAGCCCCTTTGAGTTGATCAAATAAATCATCTATTCTAGGAAGGGGGTACTTGTTCTTGATGGTTACCTTATTCAGAGCTCTGTAGTCTATGCACAGGCGCATAGACCCATCCTTCTTCTTGACGAAAAGTACAGGAGCTCCCCAGGGTGAATGACTCGGGCGGATGAAGCCCTTGTCCAGTAGCTCCTGAAGTTGCTCTTGTAATTCTTTCAGCTCTGCAGGAGACATACGATATGGGGCTTTTGAGACCGGACCGGTACCTGGCACCAGTTCAATCTCAAATTCCACCTCCCTGTTGGGCGGTAGTCCAGGTAGTTCTTCTGGGAACACTTCTGGATATTCGCAGACTACCCGTACATCCTCCTGCTTGAGCTCTTTCTTTGCTTCTGAGTCCACTACGTGTGCAAGAAAACCAGCACACCCTTGCTCTAGCATCTGGTGGGCTGCCAAGGCTGAGAGGAATTTCTGAGTCTTTCTCCTTGGGACTCCTTGAAACTCGAATGGTGGTTCTCCTTCTGGGCTGAAAACCACCTTCCTTCTACGGCAGTCCACTGAAGCGCTGTACTTACTGAGGAAATCCATGCCCAGTATGATGTCGAAGTCTTGCATCGCAAGGACTATCAGATCGACATATAGCTCTCGGTCTGAAATCTTGATTGGCACAGCCCGGAGCCGCTGGGTGGATTCCATGATTTCCCCTGAAGGGAGAGTTGTCAGGAATCTGGACTCCCAACTCTCTGTAGCCACCTGTAACTTACTAGCAAAAGGTACTGATACGAAAGAATGGGTCACCCCAGTGTCAAACAGTGTAGTAGCTAAATGCTGAAAAATAACCATTTGACCTGTTACGACCGTAGAGGCGCTGGTAGCTTCTTCCTTCGTGAGGGAAAAGACTCTGGCATTGGTTGGAACTGGTGTTGCTTCCAACCCTCCCTGACTAATCTGAGGTCCCTCCAGTATAGTAGGCATGTAATGTAACTGAGGCTTGCCTCCATACTGTACGGACTGCTGAGGAAGTACCTTAAACTTGTTTGGGCAGTCTCTGGATCTGTGTCCCTCCTGTCCACATGAGTAGCATCCAGTTACACCCAAAAGGCATGCTCCTGGATGAGTCCTCCCACACTTAGGATAAGGTGGATACCTAGCTTGCTTGTTCTCTGGGTTTCCCTTTTGGCTGCCAGGCCACTACTTCCTTTTGTGGTTCTTGTTCTTCCAGTTCTGGTTATTTGGCTGAGGCTTTTGGCCTCCTATTGTCTTGTTCTCAATCAGGACTGGCTTCTGCTGTGCTTGTTGTGCCTTGATGCTATTCAGATAGTGCTCTGAGATTAGAGCACTACTGACCAACTCCTCGCTGGTCTGGGGTCGGTGCGTTCCACTGTTCACGTTGAGTGCTATTTCAGGGTTCAGCATGCGGAGCATCAGTCTGACTCGCTCCTTCTCTGTGCTGACTAGCTCTGGGCAGAGGCGAGCTAGTCTGTGAACCTCGCGACTGCTTCTCCCACTGGTAGGCTACCTTGTCTGAACTCCATGAAGTCCTCGTAGTGCTTGTTGGTAACCCGCATGTGGAAGAACTCCTCATAGAACTCTTGCTCGAAATCTGCCCAGCTCATCTGGTTGACTATCCTCTTACTCTTGACTCGCTCCGACCACATACGAGCGTCTCCAGTTAGGCAGAAGGAGGCATATTTGACCTTCTCGACTTCTGGCCAGTCAAGAAGCTCCATTGTGCTCTCTAAAGTCTTGAACCAAGCCTGGGCATCCCAGGGCTCAGTCGTGCCTGAGAAGCTTTCAGTTTCAGCCTCTGCCACTGGACGAGGTATGCTTCTTGTCTTCGGTTCACGGCAGGGGTCTCCTGTGTGACTGGTGGAACTTCAGCCACCACTGGAGTTTCCACTCCTGCTGTGGGTGGTGTAGGGGGCTCTGGGTGCTGATTTGCCATCAGTGTGGCGATGGTCTTCTGTTGCTCTGAAATCTGAGCTTGCATTTGAGCAATGACTGCCATCAGGTTTGGCTTTCTGTGCCAGGCTCATTGTTATCTTGAACTGGAGTTCTGTTATTAGCATTAGGAGCTCGGCCTCTTCTCGCCATCTATTAATGCATAAGGGAACAAGAAATCACTACTACATCTATAGGTATAAACTTGTCTTCTTACTTAGAAATCTGATATCCATTCTAGGGATTAAACATGATTTCGTGATACTAAGGTATTAAACATTCTTCCTGTTCTATGCACATATGAGTAGTACCTAAGCATTTCTCTATACTGCAATTAAATAAAGGAGCAATAGAAAAACTGAAACTTAAAACTTTCTTACTTGAAGACGGCAAGGTTGATGCTGATGTGTGTGTGATGCTGGAGAATGGGAACTGCTCTGATACCAACTGTAACGACCCGCCTTCTCTACCTTAGACGGACCGCTACTTCTTCTACTTCTTAACTCTAATGCACGACTAAGAATGCGGAACCTTTTTTTTTCTTTCAAATCCATCTAAGGATGATATTCTAACTTTAATAGTCATGCATGATACAATGCACACTTCCTTTTTCTTTTTTTTTTCNGACTGGCACGCCTGAAAAGCTGAAATTCAGATTCGAAACTTTGTTTCAAAAGTCCACCAAACATATAGTTTCAAGCCATACAAAGACACAACACCATTTCTATACTCTATACTAGTTTCCTAAACATTTTAGCCAATCAAAACAACTTCATAAACTCGAAATTAGGACTTTCTGCGAGATTTAACAAGTTATGAAAATCTATATAAACTTTATGCTAGAGTTTGTACCAAACTTAACTTCTAACCATTTAAACTCATTCCACAAGGTTCTATAACATCACTAAAGCATTATGGAATATGAATGCAACTTTTCTAAGCATAATTGAGCAATAAAAACTTGATTCAAAGGAAACTCACAATATCTTGGCACATGTATCAAATAGCTCCATCAAGTATCAATATTCCAAACTACTCACACTTATACTCATCCAATGCAATCATAAGGATATGTATGCTAAATGAAATGACATGGAATCTTTACTTGTGGTTTTAAGACATGCAAAATATCTAAAACGCAAGTACTTGAATAAATGTCATATGATCTAACTTAAACTAAGACTTTAAAACAAATGCACTTTAAGTCTTTTATTCATCTTGTCCCAAGGACCTCTCCAAGGTCAGCCACCACACACACTTTACTCAGCACCGCCTCGTCGCCTTCCTTCAGAATTGCTTGCCTTTACCTTTATCTGCAGCAAGAGGAAATGCAACTAATAAGCCAAAAAGCTTAGTAAGTACTATCTAGCTCACAAAATCTCGAAAATGTGCAAACATGCTTTTTGAACAATATGAAATCACATGAGATACTTTTTATGCTTGAAAGAAACACTAAGAAACATGTATAACTCAAAACATGCATACTCAAGCACTAATAAGTCTTAACTCGCTTTTCTTGGCTTAACTTGAAACTTTAGCAATTCTTTAACTTTAAATCTTTCTTTAACTTTTAGAAAACTTCTTTAAACTTTAGAAAACTTTGCTAAAGCATATACTTGAAAATAATAATCACTTGGATCCACTTAAGACGTAAGTACCATCTTATGCGCGTTCCCTAAAAGGTTGGGGGGTAGCGAGCCACCAATCCTAATAGAGCAGACCTTGGTCTACCAGGGCCAAGACCTTGGAATTGGACACCTGGATTTCTTTAACGACGCCCTTGGACGCCGGGTACTGGCCTTAGAAAATAAAATAGCTTTTCTTTCTTTTCTTTCTTATCTTTAAATGCCTTGGCATTTATCGAGCACCTTGTGTGCCCAAATCCCTAAGTCTTGACTTTTGGGGATTTCTTAAGGCCTTGGCCTTTTCTTTTCTTTTCTTTATCTTCTCTTTTCTTCTCTTATACTTTTCTTAGTCCCTAACCTCATATAGGGTACTTAATCAAACTTATACAAGCATGAATTAATCTAGAGTTACATGCAAAAATCATAACTAAAGGAAAATTGCACTTTTAACTTTCTAACGGGAAAAACTTGCGGAAAGACCGCCTCTTACTGCAGGTGAGCAGTACTTACTTTGATATCTTGGACTTACAACCAAAATTGACGTCTAGGGCTCGGGAGAAACTTGAGATATCGATGAACCGTTCGCGCCTACGCGTTCCTCTCGTCGAGACGAACGAAACGCTCCGCTCTCCTTGGTCTTTCCTTGGCCGGCGCCCCCTTGGAAGAGGAGAGGAGGTTGGGTGTGGTCGGCGCACAAGAGAGGAGAGGGAAGTCGCCGTGCGTGTGTTTGGGCGAGGGTTTAGTGGAGAGGAAATAAACTTCTCTCTTTAAGTATCTATTTATACTTATGGGGCGGATTGACTTAACTACACCTTATCTATTGGTTCGCTTATTCTCTATCAACAAAACGAACCAGCCCAGCTGGTCTGCCCACTCCTCTCTCAAATCGCAGGTGACTGGTTCGATTCCCACCTATGCGATTTTTTGTTTTTACCCCTTTTTGCCACTTTCGTTTACGGAAAAATTTCATAAAAATATCCATAAATTCAGAATAAATTCTAAGATATTTCTAAAATTAGTTTCGAGAATTTTCGGGCGTTACAATCCCCCATACCTTATAAAAAGTTCATCCTCGAACTTAGAATAATTCTGGATATCTTTCTCTCATGCTGTCTTCACGTTCCCAAGTAGCCTCCTCATGCTTTTGATTCTGCCAGATGACCTTCACTAGTGGCACTTCTTTGTTTCTTAATCTTTTAACTGCTTTGTCCACTATCTGTGTCGGTCTGCTCTCATAGCTAAGATCTTCTTGGATCTGTACTGACTGAGGCTGAATCACTTGGCTAGGGTCGTGAATACACTTCTTTAGCATAGAGACATGAAAGGTACTGTGGATAGCTGACATATCCTCTGGCAAGTCCAGCTCATAGGCTACCTTCCCAACTCTCTTTATAATCTTGTAGGGTCCTATGTAGCGAGGACTTAGCTTGCCCTTTTTGCCAAATCTCATCACTCCCTTCATAGGAGCGACCTTGAGGAATACTAAATCTCCGACTTGGAATTCCAGTGGCCTACGGCGTGTGTCAGCATAACTTTTCTGTCTACTCTGGGCAGTCTCAATCCTCTGGCGGATGGTCTGGATAGCCTGAGTGGTCTCATCTATAAGCTCAGTCTGGCTGCCTAGTCCTGACTCCATATCTTTCTTCTCACCAGCTTCTTGCCAACATATGGGTGATCTGCATTTTCTGCCATACAATGCCTCATAAGGCACCATCCTGATGGTGGCCTGATAGCTATTGTTGTAGGCAAACTCAGCTAAGCACAGAAATTTGCACCAACTACCTTTAAAGTCCAATGCACAAGCCCTGAGCATGTCTTCTAAAATCTGATTTACTCTCTCTGTTTGTCCATCAGTCTAGGGATGGAAGACTGTGCTGAACTGAAGTCTGGTGCCTAGGGCGTCCTGAACACACCTCCAAAAATGGGAGATGAACCGCCCATCTCTGTCAGAAACGATCGACTTCGGAACTCCGTGAAGCCTGATTACTTCTCTCACGTACAGCTGTGCTAACTGCTCTACCGAATGCGATAACTTGATGGCTAGGAAGTGGGCAGACTTGGTCAATCTGTCCACTATCACCCAAATTGCATCGTGTCCATGGGTGGTTCTTGGAAGACCTGTGATAAAGTCCATGGATATTTCTTCCCACTTCCACTCTGGAATGGGAAGGGCTATAGAACTCCTCCTGGTCTCTGGTGCTCTGCTTTGACTCTCTGGCAGGTCAAGCAGGTACTGATATATCTGGCCACGTCTCGCTTGAGTCCAGACCACCAGAATCTTTTCCTTAGATCTTGATACATCTTGGTAGAACCAGGATGCATAGAGTACGGGGTACTGTGGGCTTCTTCTAAGATGCTCTTTCTCAATTCCTCGTCATTGGGGACGCAAAGGCGGTCTCCAAGGTAGAGGATGCCACTGTCTGATATTCGAAACTCCGAATTTTCTGCCTCTTGGACCCCTGCTTGATCTTCTGGATCTCTGGGTCTTGATCTTGCTTTTCTTGTATATCTATAAGCAGGGTTGACTCTAGGGTCAATGCAGAAATTGCCCAACCATAACCTCGACTCCAAAATCTTTTATTTCTTTCTGAAGTGGTGGAGACAGTGATGATAGAGACATCAGTGCTGCACAGGATTTCCTGCTCAGTGCATCTGCCACTTTATTAGCTTTACCTGTGTGGTAGAGGATTTCACAGTCATAATCTTTGACCAACTCTAGCCACCTGCGCTGCCTCATATTCAGATCCTTCTGAGTGAAGAAGTACTTCAAACTCTGATGGTCTGTGAAGATTCTGCACTGCACTCCATACAGGTAGTGTCTCCAGAGCTTCAGTGCAAAAACCACAGCTGCTAGCTCAAGGTCGTGTGTAGGGTAATTCTTCTCATAGTCCTTGAGCTGTCTGGAGGCATATGCTATTACTTTACCGTCTTGCACGAGGACAGCTCCAAGGCCCATCTTGGATGCATCACTGTAAATGTCAAAGGCCTTGTCACTCTCTGGAACAGTCAGGATGGGAGCACTAGTCAAACTTTTCTTCCGTTCTAGGAAGCTGTGCTCGCATTTATCTGACCACTCATACTTCTGATTCTTTCTGGTCAGGGCTGTGAGTGGAGAGGCTATTCTGGAAAAGTCCTCCACAAATTTTCTGTAATATCCTACCAGGCCTTAGAAGCTTCTGATTTCACTGGCATTCTTGGGTCTACACCAGTTGCTGACTGCTTCTATCTTGGCTGGATCAACTTGAATGCCTTCCTTGGATACAATGTGGCCTAGGAAGACCACCTGATCAAGCCAAAACTCACACTTTGAGAATTTGGCGTACAACTCCTTCTGGTGTAAGGTTTGCAACACTATCTTCAAGTGTTCTTCATGTTCTTTCCGAGTCTTTGAATACACTAGGATATCATCAATGAAGGCAATGACGAACTTGTCCAGAAAATCCTTAAACACTCTATTCATTAGATCCATAAACGTCGCAGGGGCGTTTGTCACTCCAAAGGGCATGACCACAAACTCATAGTGCCCATATCTTGTACTGAAAGCAGTCCTTGGCACATCACTCTCCTTCACTCTGAGCTGATGGTAACCTGATCGCAGATCTATCTTGGAGAACACTGTGGCTCCCTTCAGCTGATCAAATAAATCATCTATCCTTGGCAAAGGATATCTGTTCTTGATGGTTACCTTATTCAAAGCTCGATAATCTATGCACATTCGCATAGATCCATCTTTCTTCTTGACAAACAGTACAGGAGCTCCCCAAGGTGAATGACTAGGGCGGATGAAACCCTTGTCAAGCAGCTCTTGCAATTGTTCTTGTAATTCTTTCAGTTCTGCTGGTGCCATGCGATAAGGTGCCTTCGAAATTGGGTTGGTTCCTGGGGCCAACTCAATGTCAAACTCAATTTCCCGATTGGGAAGGAGTCCTGGTAACTCTTCAGGAAACACCTCAGGATAGTCACAGATTACCCTCACTACTTCTCTCTTCAATCCTTCTCCTTGACTTGCATCCACTATATGAGCTAGAAAACCAGAGCACCCCTTCTCTAACATTCTCTGAGCTTGTAAGGTAGATAGGAACCTATTTATCTTTCTCCTTGGGTCTCCAATAAACTCAAATGAAGGTTCTGCTTCCGGTGTGAACTTGACTTTTCTCTTGCGGCAGTCTATAGAAGCATTATACTTGCTCAAGAAGTCCATTCCTAAAATGACATCGTAATCCTTCATTTCAAGGACTACCAAGTCACTGTAGAGCTCTCGGTTGGAAATCTAGATTGATACTGCCCTTAGCCTCTCAGTAGAGGCCATCACTTCCCCTGACGGTAAGGTTGTTAAGAACTTCCTCGTTCAACCTTCCTGGTGGCCTTTATACTGTTTAAGTAGTGCTCAGTGATCAAAGCACTACTTATTAGTTCTTCGGAGGTTTGCAGCCTCTTAACACCGCTAGCCCCCTTTAACGCTATCTCAGGCCTTAACATCTTGAGCATTAGCCTAACTATCTCTTTTTCTGTGCTAACTAGCTCTGGGCACAGATGAGCTAACCGCTTAAACATCTTCACTGCTTCATCCACGGATAGTTCTCCTTGTCTGAACTCCGTGAATTCATCATAATGCTTGTTGGTTACTTGCATGTGAAAGTATTCTTCGAAGAACTCAGTCTCGAAGTCGGCTCATGTCATCTGGCTGACATTTCTCTTGGCCTTGACTCTCTTCCACTATATTCTAGCATCTCCCGTAAGGCAGAAAGATGCACACTTTATCTTCTCTACCTCATGCCAGTCCAGCAGCCCTACTATTCTTTCCAACGTTTTGAACCATGCTTAAGCATCCCATGGTTTACTTGTGCCCGGGGAAATTCCCTGGCTTCAGTTTCTTCTACTGAATGAGGTATGCTTCTTGCCTTACTCTCCCGAGCCGCCACCTCTAAGAGATTTGGTGGTGGTACTGACTCTGTTACCTCTTGCCCTCTAGGAACTTGCTCCTCGTTTTGGGCCTTTCTAGGGCGTCCTCAAATGTATAACTTAACACTTAACGGTAATGTTCTCAAACTTGCTTTAGGATACAACAATACCTTGGTCTTGTTTCTCATCTCATTTCTTAGTCCTATAGCTCGTTCTTGGGCTTAGTAAGACCTTGGTCTTACTCAGAACTTTTATCGGACACCTTACATGCCGAAATCCTCCAAACCTTGTGTTTGGGCAAATCAAGACCTTGGTCTTGCTATACTAAGATCACAACATGAAGGACGTCCTCCACTCCTGCTGTGGGTGGTGTAGGGGCACTAGGTGCTGATTTGCCATCAGTGTGGCGATGACCTTCTGTTGCTTTGAAATCTGAGCTTGTATTTGAGCAATACTGCCATCAGGTTTGGCTGTTCTGTGCCAGGCTCATTGTTATCTTGAACTGGAGTTCTGTTCCTTGCATTAGGAGCTCGGCCTCTTCTTGCCATCTTGATAATGCATAAGGGAACAAGAAATCACTACTACCTCTCTAGGTATAAACTTGTCTTCTCACTTAGTAACCTAATATCCATTCTAGGGATTAAACATGATTCCGTGATACTAAGGTATTAAACATGCTTCCTTGTTCTATGCACATGTGAGTAAGTACTTAAGCATTTCTCTATACTGCAATTAAATAAAGGAGCAATAGAAAAACTGAAACTTAAAGCTTTCTTACTTGAAGACGGCAAGGTTGATGCTGATGTGTGTGTGATGCTGGAGAATGGGAACTGCTCTGATACCACCTGTAGCGACCCGCCTTCTCTACCTTAGACGGCCCGCTACTTCTTCTACTTATTGACTCTAATGCACGACTAAGAATGCGGAACTTTTTTTTTCTTTCAAATCCATCTAAGGATGATATTCTAACTTTAATAGTCATGCATGATACAATGACACACTTCCTTTCCCTCTCTTTTTTTTTCAAAAAACAAAACAACTTTCATTTTATTTGCTTTGCCAGGACTTGACCCCTAGACCTCTTAATTGTAACACTAAAGCATTAACCAGCTGCTCTATACCACTTCTCTTTAATGGTACCAGTCGACTGCTATATAGCAGTCGACTGGCACCAGGCGATTGACCTTTTGGCAGTCGCCTGATGCATCGAACAGAAGCTACTGTTCGATAGGGCAGGTGACTGATACTGTACCAGTCGACTGGCACGCCTGAAAAGCTGAAATTCAGATTCGAAACTTTGTTTCAAAAGTCCACCAAACATATAGTTTCAAGCCATACAAAGACACAACACCATTTCTATACTCTATACTAGTTTCCTAAACATTTTAGCCAATCAAAACAACTTCATAAACTCGAAATTAGGACTTTCTGCGAGATTTAACAAGTTATGAAAATCTATATAAACTTTATGCTAGAGTTTGTACCAAACTTAACTTCTAACCATTTAAACTCATTCCACAAGGTTCTATAACATCACTAAAGCATTATGGAATATGAATGCAACTTTTCTAAGCATAATTGAGCAATAAAAACTTGATTCAAAGGAAACTCACAATATCTTGGCACATGTATCAAATAGCTCCATCAAGTATCAATATTCCAAACTACTCACACTTATACTCATCCAATGCAATCATAAGGATATGTATGCTAAATGAAATGACATGGAATCTTTACTTGTGGTTTTAAGACATGCAAAATATCTAAAACGCAAGTACTTGAATAAATGTCATATGATCTAACTTAAACTAAGACTTTAAAACAAATGCACTTTAAGTCTTTTATTCATCTTGTCCCAAGGACCTCTCCAAGGTCAGCCACCACACACACTTTACTCAGCACCGCCTCGTCGCCTTCCTTCAGAATTGCTTGCCTTTACCTTTATCTGCAGCAAGAGGAAATGCAACTAATAAGCCAAAAAGCTTAGTAAGTACTATCTAGCTCACAAAATCTCGAAAATGTGCAAACATGCTTTTTGAACAATATGAAATCACATGAGATACTTTTTATGCTTGAAAGAAACACTAAGAAACATGTATAACTCAAAACATGCATACTCAAGCACTAATAAGTCTTAACTCGCTTTTCTTGGCTTAACTTGAAACTTTAGCAATTCTTTAACTTTAAATCTTTCTTTAACTTTTAGAAAACTTCTTTAAACTTTAGAAAACTTTGCTAAAGCATATACTTGAAAATAATAATCACTTGGATCCACTTAAGACGTAAGTACCATCTTATGCGCGTTCCCTAAAAGGTTGGGGGTAGCGAGCCACCAATCCTAATAGAGCAGACCTTGGTCTACCAGGGCCAAGACCTTGGAATTGGACACCTGGATTTCTTTAACGACGCCCTTGGACGCCGGGTACTGGCCTTAGAAAATAAAATAGCTTTTCTTTCTTTTCTTTCTTATCTTTAAATGCCTTGGCATTTTATCGAGCACCTTGTGTGCCCAAATCCCTAAGTCTTGACTTTTGGGGATTTCTTAAGGCCTTGGCCTCTTCTTTTCTTTTCTTTATCTTCTCTTTTCTTCTCTTATACTTTTCTTAGTCCCTAACCTCATATAGGGTACTTAATCAAACTTATACAAGCATGAATTAATCTAGAGTTACATGCAAAAATCATAACTAAAGGAAAATTGCACTTTTAACTTTCTAACGGGAAAAACTTGCGGAAAGACCGCCTCTTACTGCAGGTGAGCAGTACTTACTTTAATATCTTGGACTTACAACCAAAATTGACGTCTAGGGCTCGGGAGAAACTTGAGATATCGATGAACCGTTCGCGCCTACGCGTTCCTCTCGTCGAGACGAACGAAACGCTCCGCTCTCCTTGGTCTTTCCTTGGCCGGCGCCCCCTTGGAAGAGGAGAGGAGGTTGGGTGTGGTCGGCGCACAAGAGAGGAGAGGGAAGTCGCCGTGCGTGTGTTTGGGCGAGGGTTTAGTGGAGAGGAAATAAACTTCTCTCTTTAAGTATCTATTTATACTTATGGGGCGGATTGACTTAACTACACCTTATCTATTGGTTCGCTTATTCTCTATCAACAAAACGAACCAGCCCAGCTGGTCCGCCCACTCCTCTCTCAAACTGCAGGTGACTGGTTCGATTCCCACCTATGCGATTTTCTATTTTTACCCCTTTTTGCCACTTTCGTTTACGGAAAAAATTCATAAAAATATCCATAAATTCTAAGATATTTCTAAAATTAGTTTCGAGAATTTTCGGGCGTTACAGTGGCAAACACACTCCTAGGAACCCAAAACCTATTGGTGCTCCTTGGGTGTTCTAGGTATTCACTAGGGATAACTTCCCTTAATACCTTCCTAATGACCCTTTTAGACTTCTCCGAAGCCTTAGTCATCTTGGTCTTGTCTTGATCAATCCTAGGGATGGCTTCCCTTGTGGTTTTGTCTTGACTCCTCGACCTAGATTGACTTCCATACCTATATGGAACTCTATGATAGGATGGACCATCATCCTTGGTTTTAGGTTTGTATCCCAAACCCTTCTTGCTTCTAGAAGGTCCATGATTTCCTAACTCTAGGTTTTGAATTTTTGATCCCTTAAATAGATTTTCTATTTTCTTAAGGGATTTTTCTAATTTATCAAGTTTTGACCTCAAAACTTGATTTTCAATCATTACCTCATCAAGGCTTGGTTTTCTAAGATTGCCTTGGTGATTTTTCCTTTTGGCCTTGTTTTGGGTGGGTCTACCTTGGAAATTTCTAATTTGTTCCATATCCTTAGATGTGGTAGTCCTAGCATGAAAAGCTCTATAGTTTTCCTTAGGTTTCTCATGCCTCCTATGTTTATGATAAATTGCATTAAAATGATAAAAATTATTTCTAGCATGCATATTATCATGATTTAAATGAGTACCATTTCCTAGTGATACCTTAGTCTTGTTCTTAGAGGCTCCCCCTTGATTTGAGCTCCTCCTTTTTGCCTTAGTCGGATCCTTCCCCTTTGGACATTGATTCCGATAATGTCCCTTTTGCTTGTATGAGAAGCACACAATGTGTTTCTTATCCTTCTTTACTTTGGGGCCGACTTCCTTTGGCTTCACCTTGGTCATGGGTGCCACTTGCACCTTCTTTTTGACCAATTTGGGGCACTTACTCTTATAATGTCCTTTTTCCCTACACTCAAAACAAATGATATGATCTTTATTTTTATAAATTGAAATGTTTATACCTTTGCTTGTAGGGGTGACACTTTCTTCCTCTTCGTTGACATTGGAAAATGATGTTGAAACCTCTTCTTGTTCCGGCGTCAATGTCAAATTTTGCTCCTCTTCAACCCTTGAAGTGGAGGCTTCTTGAGTTTCATTTTCGGATGTTGAGCACCTCTCAACTTCCGAATCTTCTTCCTCCAATGAATCCCTCTCTTCGGATTGGTCTTGAATTTGTATAGTGGAGGGATCTTCATGAAGCCTTGCCAATTTGCTCCAAAGCTCTTTGGCATCTTGAAATTCCCCAATTTTGTCCAAGATGGTGCTTGGCAATAGATTGACCAATAACTTGGTCACTTTGTTGTTGGCCTCGCATCTCTTGATTTGCTCCTCATTCCATTTGTTTTTCTTGAGAAGCTTTCCTTTGGTGCTTGTTGGAGCTTCAAAACCCTCCATTAGAGCAAACCATTGCTCTATCTCCATCATGAAGTAATTTTCAATCTTTGACTTCCAAAGATTGAAATTTGCCTTGTCGAATGGTGGAGGTGCCCGGGTGTCGTAGCCAAACTCCATTTTTGAAGTTGAACCCTCTTGATGATGACTTCTTGAAATTAGGGTTTCTTCCAACTTCTTCTTCTTCCTCTAGCTCTTGCCCTCTTGGAGATGAGTCCAAAGAAGAGCAACCTCGCTCTGATACCACTTCTTCCTCTAGCTCCGTGATGATTTGTCGCGGCGGAAGACTCGAGCAAACGCTAACACAAAGGATTTACTTTGTATGCACACCGGACGGGTGACTAATCCAAGGATCTACTCTCCTCACTCTCTCATACACTATGAAAGATCTCCTTCTTGAGGTGGAGAAACCTCTTACAAGCTTTCACAAAGATACAACAAGAATCTAAGCAAATACAAAATGAAATCTTACAAGATTTACAATGATAAGCTCAAGCTTTGCTTTCCTTGCTATCTTCAAGCTTGTGATTGCCTCTAGAACCTTGGAAATGCAGCAGCAATATCCTCCAAGGCTTACCTTGAAATGGCACCGATGAAGGAGAAGAAGGGGAGAAGAGTTGTGGCTCAAAACCTGCGTGAAAACCCTTATACCCGACGCCTAGGGTTTCCTAATCGATTACCCAATCGATTACCACGTAGACTTAGCCGTTCAACGGCTAGTTTTTCAACCTTAATCGATTAGCCAATCGATTAAGACTGCCCTTAATCGATTAGCTAATCGATTAAGGGAAGGTTGAATCGATTACCCAATCGATTCAGCCACCTTCTATTCTCGCAACAAAACTCTCTTAATCGATTACACAATCGATTACGATCCTTCTTAATCAATTACCTAATTGATTACGGTCCTTCTTAATC
Source organism: Boesenbergia rotunda (assembly GCA_024364735.1). NCBI lineage: Eukaryota > Viridiplantae > Streptophyta > Magnoliopsida > Zingiberales > Zingiberaceae > Boesenbergia > Boesenbergia rotunda. The sequence goes on from JAGFNQ010000184.1 coordinate 719,369, forward strand.
AATACCCAATTGATTAAGACCCTTCTTAATCAATTACCTAATTGATTAAGATCCTTTCTATTCTCGCGAGACAACAACCCAATCGATCTCCCAATCGATTGAGTCCAACCTAACTTATGTTCACGGTCAACCCCTTTGGCCAACCTGGATTTCTCGGTCAACCCCTTTGACCAACCTGGATTTCTCCATCCTAGCTCTCAACTAGGACTTAACCTGATTCCCAACCAGGTTTGCCTAACCCTCGAGTTAGGTCTAGTCTCTCGGTAGACTTCCACCTTGCCAGCGTGCGATCTACCCGATCCACTTGGACTTCACCCAGTCCCACTAGGTCTTTTCCCATTGCCAGCGTGCGATCTCCCTGATCCACCTGGACTTCACCTAGTCCCACTAGGTGTGCCTAGTCCCACTAGGTCTTTTCCCATGCCAGCGTGCGATCTCCCCGATCCACCTAGACTTCACCTAGTCCCACTAGGTGTGCCTAGTCCCACTAGGTCTTTTCCCATGCCAGCATGCTAGTCAAGTCTCCAGTCAACCTTGACCCACTTGACATCATACGACATTCAAACATAATTATCAAACATCGAAACATCCAAACATAAAACATCGGCTCACCCGAGCCTAGTCAACCTAGGTCAACCCTGACCTAACCAAGATTGCACCAACACTCTTAACCTTAGGCATCTCGTCTTTGGTTAAGTCCTTCTTTTTCCCTTTAAATGGCATCCCCTTGCCATTTTTGGACTCCCCCTTCTTGCCATAATCATATGCTACCCTAACATATTTCTTCTCCTTGGCATGGGAGTTATTAGACCAGTATCCCAACCCCGATCTATCATTGGTGCGGTTTAAGCCACCCAACATCATATCCAAACCCTTAGATCCAACCGTGAATCTCTCTATGGTTTTCTCTAACCTATCAAGCTTTTCCCTTAAAGCTTGATTTTCCCTTTCTAGGTTCCTAAACCTAGAATCCACATGTCCACTTTGGACATTCCTAGACCTACCCTCCTTTCTAGGCACATCCCTCCCCTTCTTGGGATTTTTGCCTTGATCCTTAGGTCTAGAGATCTTTGATTTTTCATGATGTATGACATTTCTAGGGTTTTGATCTATCTTGTTAACCCTATTCCTATCATGATATTTAAAACCATTGCTATGCACAATCAAGCATTTATCGTTAATTCTAGCATGCATGGAGGAACGTAAATTTGAATTGTCTTTAAATTTAAGATTAGGGATTACCTCCCTTACCCTTGTAGTTCCTCCTTGATGTGAGCTTTTCTCTTCTTCTTTTCTTCTTTCTCCCATCTTCTCAAGTGTCCCAATTTCTTTAACTCTCCATTTCTTGGACACTTGGTATGGTAATGCCCTAACTCTCCACATGTGAAGCATCGAATCTTCTCTCTTTTCTTTTGAGCTTCTTCATTCCTACAACTCATGTTAGAATTTAATCGAATTGAGATGGGTTTAGAGTGTACCTCCTTTTTCATACCCTTTGGACACTTATCCTTGTAGTGTCCCTTTTTATTGCATCCAAAGCATATAATGTGGTCTTTGGCTCTTGCTTTGGTGGAGGTACTAACTTCTTCTTGCTCCGGTGTTGAGGATGGTCTTTCCTCCCCCTCAATCCTTGATGTGGATACTTTTTCACTTTCTTCCTCACTTGAGGATATGGACACTTCTGTTGGTGCAGAAAGCACCCAAGTCAAACCTGTGTTTTGATAATGGCAACAGGATTCAAAAGTTAAGTCTTACATGTTGTCTAACAAGTTACTCTAGTGTGCAGGCTAAAAAGTCCTAGCGAAGGACTGCTAGGCACTGGCGAAGGAATGCCAGAGCAAAAAGTCCTAGCGAAGGACTGCTAGGCACTGGCGAAGGAATGCCAGAGCAAAAAGTCCTAGCGAAGGACTGCTAGGCACTGGCGAAGGAATGCCAGAGCAAAAAGCCCTAGTGAAGGAATACTAGGCACTGGCGAAGGAATGCCAGGGTAAAAGCCTAGCGAAGGACTGCTAGGCACTGGCGAAGGAATGCCAGGGACTAAAGCCCTTGCGAAGGACTGCTAGGAACTGGGCGAAGGACAGCTCGGTATCCAAGACCTGGCAAAGGACCGCCAGGCAAAAGTCCAACCAAAGGAGCGGTTGGCATCAGGTACATTCTCCGGAGAGGAGTAGGTGAGGACGCGTTCCCCGTCGAGGGAACAGTAGGTGTCGGTTCGGCTGCATTTTGGAGGCCCAAAGTCAGAACCAAGACAGCTAAACATAATACTCTAATGCTTTATATTGTTTTGGACTAACCCTGGATGCAGGACCGAAGGAACGTGTGTCTGCAGCTCAGAATGCCCAAAGGAGAGAGGCAAGTAGCTGAGCAGGGCGCCCTCAGTGTCCCGGGCGCCCCCAGGGGCAACACAAAACAAGCGAAGCAACAAAGGCTTCGGCTAACCACTGGCCGGGGCGCCCCGAACGCCCAGGGCGCTCTCAGTGCCCAGGGCGCTCCGCGCCTACTGCAGCGAAGCCGATTACCCTTATCCAGCCGAGAAGCCCGCGCTGAAGGAGTCAAGCAGGGCGCCCCCAGCGTCCAGGGCGCCCCCAGTGTCAAACCTCATCCCTATTCGAGTGGGATAGAGGTTGACCGAGCGAAGCTCGGATCACGTGACATGTGGGGGGGGGGGCGCCCCCGACGTCCAGGGCGCCCCGAGGTGCTATAAATAGCACCCAATGCCCAGGCTTTCAGCAACGACTTCGATTCAACGCTTCTACGCTCTTCTGCTCTCGCGCCTCGCTCCGGAAACCTCCCAACTCGAGCCGACGACGTCCCGCTGCTCCGAAAAAGACAACCTACATCGGACGTCGGTAAAAGAAGAGTTTTCGTTTTATTTTTGTTAAGTTTACTATGATATAATTGTAACTCAATACTGTAAACTGATTTGCGAACCTATAGAATTGCCCGCAGAAAACGGTCAACGACCGTGGGCCTTGAAGTAGGAGTCGACTTAGGCTCCGAACCAAGTAAAAAATAACTGTGTTTGCGTTGTGTGTTTTTATCTTCCGCTGTGCAATTTCTCTTATTTTAAATTCGAACGTTTTCCGATATTCACCCCCCCTCTATTGGTTCTCTCGATCCAACAAGTGGTATCAGAGCTGGGAAGTTCAAATTTGGTGCAACCACCAGTTTGAAATTTTTTCGGATTTTTATTTTCTTTTTCTCGTTCGAATTTTTTTTAATATTTCGTTCGAATTTTCTTTTTCCCGTTAATCGAGGTTGGTGCAACACCCCTCGTTATTTCATTTTATTCATCCCACACTACTAATCCAAGACCAAGTCTTGGGAAATCTTTTTTAGTTATTTTTTTCAGATTAAATGGCCATGCAAGAAGGATTCAGCACCGCCAGACCTCCACTTTTCAGTGGAGAAGACTTTTCCTACTGGAAAAGTCGAATGGAGGTCCACCTGAAAACTCAGGTGGACATGTGGATTATCATCCAGTCCGGACTGGAGATTCCCACAAATGCTGACGGGGTTCCTCAAAGCTACACAGAGTGGGACACCGCTCTGAAACGAAGAATCGAAGCAGATGCAAAGGCGACTCAGACTCTTCAATGTGGCTTGACAAAAGAGGAACTAAACCGGGTGGGCCCCTTCAACAGTGCCAAGGAGCTGTGGGCAAAACTGATCGAGCTGCACAAAGGAACATCAGACACTCGGATCAGTAAGAGAGATCTGCTCCTAAACAAACTGTACACCATCAAGATCCACGCATGAATCCAAGAATTGATGAACGGTCTTCACACTATAGGTCACAAGGTCGAAAACCGTGACCTAATAAGGTATGTCTTAAATGCTTTCCCTAGAAATACCTTGTGGGCATCTATGGTTGATGCATACAAGGTTTCAAGGGATCTCTCTAAAATTAAATTAGATGAATTGTCTTCCGAGTTAGAACTTCATGAACAGACTAACTGCAATATGGCCGAGAAATGTATTGCCTTTGTTGCAGGAAAAACTGGAAGATCAACAAAGAAGAAGACACAACCTGAACCCGAGTCTAACTCAGACTCAGACTCAGAAGACGAAGAAGGAGATCGACCGAAGCTGGTCCGATTGGCCCGAAGTTACTATAAAGAATTAAAGAACCAAACCAACAGAAAGAAGGCCAACCGAAGAAAGGACGAACCAGCTGAACCCACAAATGACAAAAACAAGCCCAACGTAACCTGCTACGAGTGCAAGAAGAAGGGCCACTACAAGACGGAGTGTCCAAACCTGAAGGAGACCAAAAAGACAAGAAGAAAGAAAGCACTCCAAGCAACCTGGGACGAATCTTCCTCAGAAGAAGAAGAAGATGCACCCCAGTCAAACCTACTAGCCCTGACCGCCTCAGAAGAAGTCGGGACCGAGTCAAAATCTGAACAAGACGACGGCAGACTAACCTTTTCAGAAGACGGCGAAATCAAGGTAAGTGGTTTCAATAGAAGTCAATTAAACGAACTTATTTCTTATCTTTCTCGAGATTTGGCGAAAGCTAAACTCCGAGTCGAGTCCCTCCGACAGGAAGTAAAACTCCTGAAAGAGGGAGCTGACTCTAAATCCTTAACCGAGAAAGTTCAAGAAGGAACACCTACTCAAGTTGAAAAACTTGAGAAAGAGAACTCCTCCCTGAAAACTCAGGTTAAGGATCTTAGAGCTGCCTTAGAACGATTCACTTCTGGTTCCAAGGGTCTTGACATGATTCTTGGAAAATAGAAGTCCGTTCTAAATCGATCCGGACTTGTCTATAGAACCAAATCCCGACAAAGATCTTACTTTGCTGTACTGAATCAGTCCAGAGGTAAAATTCAGGCATGGGTACCTAAACTGTACCTGAACAAACCAACTGGATCAAATCAGTATTGGATCCTCAAGGACAAGATTCACATCTTGCCTAATCATTACCGTGGCTTCAGTTCAGGGGGAGCCAAATTAAAAACTATTTTTATTGTTAAATAGAATTTAATTCTTGCAATTTGCCTGATTGAGTGTTTATTTAATTTCTGCAATTTACCATGCTTAAACTTAGGTTAGTATAAGGACTAAACAAACTTAACTGAAACTTGACAACATAGTATTGGGTGGAGGTGAGATGATAGTACGTTAGGGAAACCAATTCTAATAAGATCAAGTTTACTTGGTCTCTTTGGACTGGTGAAACTAGCTGAAGCTACCGATCCAAAATCCAAACTAGTTAGACCAGAACTTTTTCAAAAATTAATTTTGAAAATGAAATTTCATTAAACGGCTTTGTCAAGGAAAGGGTTGATGATCCAATAAGGCTACGGCCAAAGAAGGCCTAGTGCCTCGCCAAGACCTGGAAGCCAATTTTTGAATTTCAAATTCAAATTACTTTTTGTCAAATTCAAATCTAACACAAATTTTCAGTTAAGTATAGATTCAAACATTTCCCTTCAAAATAAATTTAACTATTTTTCAAAAATTAATTTAAGGTGTTCAAAATAAATAATGATTTTTCAAAATAATTTTACTTATCAAAATCTGTCTCACAAAACCTATAAGGCTAACGTGATTGAAAACCCTAGATTTGGGTGAGACAGACTAGGCAGTGAAACTCAATTTAAGCTGCTCCTGACTCTAATTGGATCCAAATCAATAAAACTCTTTATGTGTAGGAACATAAAGATTTGGACCAATGGATGTTGGATAGCGGTTGCTCCAGACACATGACTGGAGATAAATTGAAGTTCACCAAACTCAAGTTCTAGGCTCAGTGGCATTTGGCAACAATGCTACACTCAAGGTAATTGGGTCAGGTAATATTGAGCTTAAATCTGACTTTATTATTAAGAAAGTTCTTTTTGTTGAAAACTTCAAATTTAACTTGCTTAGCATAAGTCAGTTATGTGATTCTGGTTATATAGTCACCTTCAACAATTCTAACTGCCTGATTAGAAATGTACAAGACTCTGAAATCATACTTAAGGGTACTAGGAAAAATAATGTATACACTATAAACCTTCCCTCAGTACCCAAATGTATGTTAACTCAGTTAGAACAATCAAACCTCTGGCATAGGAGACTAAGTCACACTAATCTGAGGACTATCTCAAAAGTCACCCAACTTGGCCTAATCAAAGGAATCCCCAAAATTAAAAACAATGAAAACCTAATATGTGAATCATGTAATCAAGGTAAACAAACCAAATCTAATCACAAACTAATCCAATCTGACCTAACTCAAACCACACTTGAGCTCCTGCACCTTGACCTATTTGATTCAATGGAGCCAAGTCACTAAGCGGGAACCGATACTGCTTAGTAATAGTTGATGATTATTCTAGGTTTACCTGGGTTAGGTTTCTAAGGATGAAACCCTAAACCTATTTAATGATTTCTGTAAATTAATTGAAAATCAAAACGATACTAAAATTAAAAGACTTAGGAGCGACCACGGGGGAGAATTTGAAAATCAACGGTTTGAGGAATTTTGTAAGATCAATGGGTATTTACATGAATTTTCATGTCCTAGAACCTCCCAACAAAATGGGATAGTCGAAAGAAGAAATAGAACATTACAGGAAGCCGCTAGGGCTATGCTCAACGAATTTAACTTAGCAAACCAATATTGGGCAGAAGCGATTAGTACAGCCTGTTACATCCAAAATAGGGTTCTGATTAACAAGCGACACAACAAAACACCCTATGAACTGTACTACCATAGGCTCCCAAATTTACACTACCTAAGGGTCTTTGGATGCAAAGTCCATATCCTAAACACCAAAGACTACTTAGGGAAATTTCAGTCCAAATCAACCCCAGGTATCTTTCTAGGATACTCAACCACAAGTAGAGTCTATAGAGTTTACAACAAACAAACTAAGAAAATTGAAGAAACAACAAACATAATATTTGATGAAGAAGTCAACTCAATATCTGATAGTCTAGACCTAACTTCATCAAATTCTGATCAAGAAAATAATGAACAAACAAGTGAACCTTTAATTGAACCCTTAACCGAACTAACTATTGAACCAATTAATGAGTCAACTGAAACAATTATCGAACCAACAAATGAACCAGCCCTAAGAGTCGAATCAAATAGTGAACCAAACCAACCAGCCGAACCTGAGGCTGAACCAAGTTCTAGGAGAACCAAGAAACCCAGACTTAGTCACCCAACCGATCAAATTGTGGGTGATCCAACTTTAGGAGTCAGGACTAGGTCCTCCTATAGAAACCTTAGTCAAATAGCTATGATATCAAAAATAGAACCCAAAACTATAGATGAAGCCCTACCTGATCCTAATTGGATCATAGCTATGCAAGAAGAATTAGCCCAATTTGAGAGGAACCAAGTCTGGGAACTAGTGCCTAAACCTGAAGGCAAATCCATCATTGACACTAAGTGGGTCTTTAGGAATAAACTAAATGATCAAGGAGAAATAGTTAGAAATAAAGCCCGCTTAGTAGCTAAGGGATTCAGCCAAGTAGAGGGGTTAGATTACGATGAAACATATGCCCCAGTAGCTAGACTTGAATCCATTAGAATGTTATTAGCCTTTGCATCCCATAAAGGATTTAAGCTATACCAAATGGATGTAAAGTCAGCCTTCCTAAATGGATTCATTAAAGAAGAAGTTTTTGTAGGACAACCCCCTGGGTTTGAGGATTTAGACAAACCTGACCAGGTTTACAAATTAACTAAAGCACTATATGGGTTAAAACAAGCACCTAGGGCTTGGTATGAACGTTTATCAACTTACTTAACTTCTAAAGAATTTAAACAAGGACAAATTGACTCAACTTTATTCATTAAAACCTTAGGAAAAGATATATTTATTGCCCAAATTTGCGTAGATGACATAATCTTTGGATCCACCAACATAAACTTCCTAAAAGAGTTTGTCAAGATAATGGAAAATGAATTTGAAATGAGCTTAGTTGGTGAGCTTACCTTTTTCCTAGGTCTACAAATCAAACAAACTAGAGATGGAAACGACGTCCATCAATCCAAATATGCTAAAGAGTTAATAAAGAAATTTAAAATGGACAACTCTAAAAGCATAAGTACCCCCATGGCCACCAATGTAAAAATAGATAGTGACCCTGATGGTAAGCCAGTAGACCTCAAACTATATAGAAGTATGATAGGTAATCTACTGTACCTTATAGCTAGCAGACCTGACATTCTTTTTGCTGTAGGGATGTGTGCTAGATACCAAACCTGTGCTAAGGAAACACACTTAGCAGCCCTAAAAAGAATACTAAGATATGTAAAGGGCACCCTAAATGTAGGGATTTGGTATCCTAGAACATCAACCTTCAATTTGTCAGGATACTCGGATTCTGACTATGCTGGTTGCAAATTAGATAGAATGAGCACAAGTGAAAGCTGCCAACTGTTAGGAAATAGTCTAGTAAGTTGGTGTAGCAGAAAACAACACTGTGTAGCTCTGTCCACAACTGAAGCTGAGTATGTAGCCTTAGGAGAGTGTGTAGCATAACTTTTGTGGATGATGCACACTCTTAAGGACTTCCAGCTCAACTACACCCAAACTCAAGTATTTATTGACAATATAAGTTCAATTAATCTAACTAAGAACCCAATACAACATTCCAGAACAAAACACATAGAAGTTAAACATCACTTCGTAAGAGACCATGTAGCCAGGGGTGAGATAGTACTTAAACACATAGACTCAAAATCCAACTTAGCTGATATATTTACAAAACCCTTACCTGAGTCTGAGTTCAGCTCACTAAGAAGGCAGTTAGGATTGTGTTCTGTAGAATAGATTAAATCTAGTTTTGATTTTTTTTAAAATCAGTTTCTAAAAGAATTTTTGAAAAACTGTTGTTTTTAAAATCAGTTTTTTTTCTTTCCGACTTAGTTTTATTTCAAAACTACCCACTTTCAAAACTAGGGCTTTTTCGCAAATGGACTTAGCCTAGGCCCTAACCCTAGAACTGCATGCACCTATAGACTTAGAAGCCAACATCTCACAAGCACCTTAGGATACTTTTGATTGATAACCTAGAAAGGGTTGAGATGCTTAGGTCTTTGCCTTAATTCAAGATGCTTTAAGTCAGTGCATCTGCAGTAATTGGGGCACTAAATACAACTTACACAGCAATCAAGTTAAGTGTCAAGTTTAGAAAATCTAACTTGAACAGAAACACTTAACTTGACTAACCCTAGCAAAAACTACTGCTTATAATAGTTAGTAAGTAGCTAAATGGGTTAGACAGGTCCTTACAAGAGAAAATCAACTGATTTGGTTCAAGTCTTATCATGAATTGGTTCAGTACAGCAAAATCAGCAAATATTTTCCTTTATGAAAGTCATTTCCTTTAATTTCTGCTTTATTTATCTGTTTTTTGATATATGGCAAAGGGGGTGAGATAAGAAAGGAGAGAATTTAAAATTTTCTAGCTCAAAGCTCAAATTTTTTCTATCCTTTATTCAAAAAGTACCTAGTTTCTCAAAGTACCTAAAGTTTTCAAAAGGTTACTAAAGTACTTAAGTTCTTAAGCTTTTAAAAACTTTACTAAGTACTTAAGCTTTTTCAAAATTTTCCAAGTATTTAAGCTTTTTTAAAATTTACTTAAGCTTTTTCAAAATTTTGTAAGTACTTAAGCTTTTTCAAAATTTTCCAAGTACTTAAGCTTTTTCAAAATTTACTTAAGCTTTTTCAAAATTTTGTAAGTACTTAAGCTTTTTCAAAATTTTCTAAGTACTTAAGCTTTATCAAAATTTTCTAAGTACTTAAGCTTTTCAAAAATTTTTGTAAGTACTTAAGCTTTTCAAAAATTTCTGAGTACTTAAGTTTTTTTTGGTACTTAAGTTAAAACTTTCAAAAACCTTTTGAGTACTTTAAAAACTTAAGACTTCAAAATTTTTCTAAGTATGCTAAACTCATGCTTCCAAAACCTCTTCTATGTACTTTTAAAAATTAAAGTTGTCAAAAGATTTCCAAGTACCTAAACTTAAATTTTCAAAAGTGTAAAAATCAGTTTTTACAAAAGCTTTCTGTTGAAAAATTCAAAGTAAAAATTTTTCTCCTCAAACTTAGAACCCCACGAATTTTTGAAAAATCTAGGGGGAGGGAACAAAACTTAGTGTTTTTACATGCTTTGATTAAACATAACTTTTTGAACTAGGGTTGCCATAAATCAAAAAGGGGGAGATTGTTGGTGCAGAAAGTACCCAAGTCAAACCTGTGTTTTGATAATGGCAACAGGATTCAAAAGTTAAGTCTTACTTGTTGTCTAACAAGTTACTCTAGTGTGCAGGCTAAAAAGTCCTAGCGAAGGACTGCTAAGCACTGGCGAAGGAATGCCAGAGCAAAAAGTCCTAGCGAAGGACTGCTAGGCACTGGCGAAGGAATGCCAGAGCAAAAAGCCCTAGTGAAGGAATACTAGGCACTGGCGAAGGAATGCCAGGGTAAAAGCCCTAGCGAAGGACTGCTAGGCACTGGCGAAGGAATGCCAGGGACTAAAGCCCTAGCGAAGGACTGCTAGGCACCGGGCGAAGGACAGCTTGGTATCCAAGACCTGGCAAAGGACCGTCAGGCAAAAGTTCAACCAAAGGAGCGGTTGGCATCAGGTACATTCTCCCGAGAGGAGTAGGTGAGGACGCGTTCCCCGTCGAGGGAACAGTAGGCGTCGGTTCGACCTAGGGCTCCATTTTGGAGGCCCAAAGTCAGAACCAAGACAGCTAAGGCTATATAATCATAATACTCTAATGCTTTATATTGTTTTGGACTAACCCTGGATGCAGGACCGAAGGAACATGTGTCTGCAGCTCAGAATGCCCAAAGGAGAGAGGCAAGTAGCTGAGCAGGGCGCCCTCAGTGTCCCGGGCGCCTCCAGGGGCAACACAAAACAAGCGAAGCAACAAAGGCTTCGGCTAACCACTGGCCGGGGCGCCCCCAGCAGCCAGGGCGCCCCCAGCAGCCAGGGCGCCCCGAACGCCCAGGGCGCCCTTAGTGCCCAGGGCGCCCCGCGCCTACTGCAGCGAAGCCGATTACCCTTATCCAGCCGAGAAGCCCGCTCTGAAGGAGTCAAGCAGGGCGCCCCCAGCGTCCAGGGCGCCCCCAGTGTCAAACCTCATCCCTATTCGAGTGGGATAGAGGTTGACCGAGCGAAGCTCGGATCACGTGACACGCGGGGGGGGGGGGGGGGGGGGTGCCCCCGACGTCCAGGGCGCCCCGAGGTGCTATAAATAGCACCCAACGCCCAGGCTTTCAGCAACGACTTCGATTCAACGCTTCTACGCTCTTCTGCTCTCGCGCCTCGCTCCGGAAACCTCCCAACTCGAGCCGACAACGTCCCGCTGCTCTGAAAAAGACAACCTACATCGGACGTCGGTAAAAGAAGAGTTTTTGTTTTATTTTTGTTAAGTTTACTCTGCTATAATTGTAACTCAATACTGTAAACTGATTTGCGAACTTATAGAATTGCCCGCAGAAAATGGTCAACGACCGTGGGCCTTGGAGTAGGAGTCGACTTAGGCTCCGAACCAAGTAAAAAATAACTGTGTTTGCATTGTGTGTTTTTATCTTCCGCTATGCAATTTCTCTTATTTTAAATCCGAACGTTTTCCGATATCCCCCCCCCCTCTATCGGTTCTCTCGATCCAACAACTTCTTCTTTTTCGGATGTTGACAATTCCGTTCCTTTTTCCTTTCTCCTCTTCGGATGTCGAGCTCCTCTCCTCATCTGATTGGTCCTTCTCCTCTTCTTGGACCATTAAGCTCATTTCCTTGGGCTCTTCTTCTTCATCTACTCGTGTAGGGTTTTCATGGACTTCTTCTATCTTTTTCCATAGATCATGTGCATTTTCATATTTACCTACACTACTCAAAACATGGTTAGCCAAAATATTAATCACTATATTGATTACCTTGTCATTTGCTCTAGATTGATCTTGTTGCTCTTTAGTCCAAGATCTAGGTCTAAGCCTTTTTCCATGCTTGTCTCTTGGAATTTTGAAAGGCTTTTCTATAATCATCATACACTCCCAATCCATGTCAAACCACGTTTTCATGCGCATCCTCCAATAACGGAAATCTCCATGATCGTAGGGAGGTGGAGTAGATATCGTCCCCAAATTTATCTTCCATCATTCTTCCATCTAGCTTTTGCTCTTCTTGGCGGTTATTCCAATCACGAGCGGTCCTTCGCTCTGATACCAATTGTAGGATCGATTCCGTACGCTAGAGGGGGTGAATAGCGTTTTTTCGATTCTTTTCACTTACATTGTTAGTTTGCACAGCGGAAATACAAACAAAATAAAACTAACAATAATAAACAACGCTAACAAACCCGATTTACTTGGTATCCACTCCGGACGGGTGACTAATCCAAGAATCAATCGGTGGATCAATCCCCGGATAACCTCCGGCTAGCCCTCGTCGCTCCTTGTGCGTGGAGAAACTTCGCCACAATCCCAAGCAAACCTCTGAGCTCAAAAACTACTATCTTGCCTTTAACCAAGACAAGATTCGTCAAGGATCTCAGCCATCACGAAGTCCGCTTTAAATAGGACTCTGGCTGAAACCCTCGCCACCAATCGACTGCTCCCAGGCAGTCGACTGGTGCCACTGAAATTCGACCGTTGCACTCCAACGTTCGAATTCTCAGCCAACTCACCAGCCACCTACTAGTCGACTGCTCCCAGAGCAGTCGACTGGTCCCCGGCCAGAACCCTTTTGTGAGTTTCATCAGTCGACTGCCCCCAGGCCAGTCGACTGGTCTACTCACCCACCTAAGGTTACCCTTCCCGAGTACATTCCACTCCGCACTCGAACCCTAGGATTTTCCGAGTACAATCACACATCACTCGTACCTTCACGACTCAGCTAACTCCTCACCAGCAGTCTCGACTATTGCCTTCGCGCCCTCTTCATATTTGGCTCCCATCCCTCGGATGCACACAAGCTTCCAGCTTACCTCCATGTCATCCTTCACGCATGCCTCGAAGTCCGCGCCCCTCAGCTCATCGTCCCTGCTATCTATGGTCCCTCGGGTGCACACAAGCCTCCAGCTTGTCTCCATGCCACCGTTCACCGTACCGAAGCCGTCCAGCTAAGTCAATATGTATAACCTGCACATCTTGCACACTCACATACACATATCAAATATACAAGGGTAAACCTAACTTAAATCCATTGCCCAAACATGAAAACACATAGTCACTCCGGACTATAGATTGTCTCAACACTTACACTTGCTATCAAAATAGTCGAGATGATTTTACAGACCACTATCAACAAAAGATGCGTCTATAGTCCGCAACTAATGGGACATGTGCAACCTTGGGAATCTTCTCGTGAGAAAGAACTCTACAACATCCTCCTATAGTTTGGGTGCAATTGTGCTCCATTTTCATTCTTTGTGAATTGATTATTATCTATGTAACAAATTATGCACTTCGAAGTGGGTCCAATGGGTTTCAATTCATGAGAACCTTTCTTGTTGCAATGTTTTATGCTTCATAAATTATCTCTTATTGGCATGCAAATGACGGTCATTCTCACCGAACATTCTGTAAACAAGTAATTGCCGGTGTCACAAGGCTACCTGCAACTAATTGTTTATCACATATGGTTGCTGAACTAGTACTTAATTAGGTGAGGAAGATGAGTTCCACGATTATATATATATATATAAAAAGCTGATCTTGTCATTAAGTCAAAATTAATCCCTTGTTAACTTGATTATTTTAGATATATATAACAGTTTAAGATCTATTCGGTTCAGTATAAATAAATTGGAGGCAGAGCCATCAATGGCATTGCTCATACCATCATCCACTTCCATGGCGTTGCTTCACAACGTCTCCAAGTTTGTTCACCTCTTCGCGGCCACCTTCGTCTTCCTCACCGTCATCAGACTCTATCTCTTCCCCTTCCTCACTTCCTCTGTTTTCTCATGGAGGCCGTCGGCGCCAGCGCCGCCTCCTCTTCCTCCTAAGCCAGCTCCTGTTGCAGTAGTCATGGCGGGGAAGGAGTACTCGAGCAAGTGCGACATATCGAAAGGGGAGTGGGTGCCCAACCCGAACGCGCCGTACTACACAAACGACACCTGCTGGGCCATCCACGAGCACCATAACTGCTTCAAGTACGGGCGGCCGGACGACGGGTTCATGCGGTGGCGGTGGCGCCCGGACGGCTGCGATCTGCCAGTGTTCAACCCGGCGCAGTTCCTGGAGCTGGTCCGCCACAAGTCGCTCGCCTTCGTCGGGGACTCCGTGGGGAGGAACCACATGCAGTCCCTGCTCTGCCTCCTCCTCAGAGTAAGACGCACGGTTCTTTCTTATAACTGCTATTGTTCTAGGAGTAGGAGCTAGATCGCACGTGAAATCGTTTGATTGATCCACAGGCGACGTACGCGGTGGACGCCTCGGCGGTGCAAGATGAGAACTTCCGGCGGTATCGTTTCCCCAGCCATAACTTCACCGTCGCCAGCTTCTGGTCTCCGTTCCTGGTCCGAGCCCAAGAAGCCAACGACGACGACCCCTCCAGCATGTTGAATCTGTACTTGGACGAGCCGGACACCAGCTGGTCCAGAGAGATTGCGCAGTTCGACTACGTGATCATCTCCGCCGGGCAACCATTCCTCCGTCCGACGATGTTTTACGAGAACCGTCGCCTGGTGGGGTGCCACTACTGCCGATCGCCCAACGTCACCGATTTGACCAAGTACTACGGCTACCGCATGGCCTTCCATACCGCGCTGCGCGTCTTCACCGACGATCTCAGCGGCTTCGGCGGCACGGTGTTCCTCCGGACGTATTCGCCGACGCACTTCGAGGGCGGGGAGTGGGACCGAGGGGGGAACTGCGTGCGGCGACGGCCGTTCCGGCGCGACGAGGCGAGGCTCGACGAGGTGGCTTTCCAGATGTACATGACGCAGATGGAGGAGTTCAGGGCGGTGGAGAGGTTGGGGAGGAAGAAGAAGGGCGTGAAGTTACGGTTGCTGGACACGACGGAAGCGATGCTGCTGAGAGGGGACGGACACCCCGGCCGATATGGACATGTCGCCGGAGCGAACGTGAGCATGTACAACGATTGCGTGCACTGGTGCCTGCCCGGGCCGATCGATACGTGGAACGATTTCTTGCTGCACACGATGAAGAACGAGGGAAGGAGGCTGGCGACGAGAAGGCGATCGACGACCGGGTTATGACATATGAGAGGAAAGCCTATATAGCTAGCCGGAAATAGAGGCTTTATATTGTTTTTCCTCATTTCAAGAACAAACTTGCAGGTGCTTTTATTTCCACTCAATTCTCAAGTATCATCGTCATCAAATTAAATCGACAAATTTAACGTGAGAATACACTTGGAGTTTCGTGAATCACGCCTATCTATCATTCACACAAGGACTGCGAGTCAGCGACAGAACAAGTTGTGGTGGCAAAGAGTAACGTACAAGTCAACCAGCTGATGAACTGAAACAATAAAGATGCAAAGAACCATCAGTCACCACGTATGCACCGTGATCCAATAATTAAGCACATTTGCTGACGAAAAAGTACATAACATTAAAATCTGCCTCTACAAAAATCCTGATGAAGCAGATATGGAGATATACACGCGGTGAAATCAGGTCGGCAGATCAACTAAGATGTATATTAAAAAGATCAACTCGGATCAAATAGAACCGAGGTCAGATTCATCCAGTTCGATCTCACTCAACTTCTCCAGTTCTATCACAGATGATTCCGCCAGCACGGGCTTATCCGACTTCTCCAGCTCTACTGCGCACGACTCCTACAATGCGGGTTTACCCTATCTCTCCGGCTCAATCTCTCAGGCCTCTGCAGCTCAATCTCCTAGACCTCTCTAGCTCAACCACCTTCTAGTTCATTGAGCTTTGTCGCACGCAATCTCTCCAAATCAGTCTCCTAGATAGGATTATAAACAAGTCGAATCGAGTTAAGCTTTAGGGTATTCAAATTTGTGCGATAAGATAATCGAGCCTAAAATGAACTAAACTTTTTAAATGATTATTCATGCTTGACTAGGCCTCTCCAGCTCAGTCTCCTAGACCTCTCTAGCTTAGTCACCTTCTAGCTCATTGAGCTCTCTCGTACACAATCTCTCCAACTCAGTCTCCTAGATAGGGTTATAAACAAGTCGAGCCGAACTAAGTTTTGGAGTGTTCAAGCTTGTATGATAAAGTAACTGAGCCTAAAACGAATCAAACTTTTAAAATGATTGTTCATGCTTGACTTGGTTTATTTTTTATGAGTTTTGAGTTTGGCTTGAGTTTAATTCATTTAAATGTTATAGAACTTTCAATTTAAGCTTGTCCTGAGTTTGGTTCGTTTAGATATTATCGAGCTCTCAATTTAAACTTGTTTGATTGTTTGAACTTTTGCTTGTTAGATTAGTCATTGAGCTTTATAATTTAAACTTATTTATTTATTTTTTTTTTAAAAAAAATATTTATTTAGCATGTTGATACGAGTTATATTAATAAACATAATTCACGAATATTATTCACCAAGATTATTCACGAATATTATTCAAAAACCTTGACGAGTCAAACACATAAGTGTTCAAGCTTGTTTGTTTAATTTAACGAGTTATTCAAGTTTATTTAATTAATCGATCTTGTGTATATTGAACAAACATATACAAACTCTTAACAAGCTGAACACCAAGCTTGCTTATGAACATTCGGTTTGTTTACAGCCCTGCTCCCAGACCTCTCCAACTCATCTACCTTCTTACTCCTCAAGCTTTGTCACACGCCACCTTCCAACTCCTTAAGCTTTGTCGCACAAGACAACTCAGCTTGGCCCATACATGATATCTCCGGATGTAAGTGGGAAACGTGGAGGATGAGATAAGCAGAGAACGTGGAGCGACCAAGGGTGTGGATAAGGAAATGAGAGTTTATGTAGAAACCCCACGACTTGAACGTGGGGTTCAAGCCCTCCCTTAGAAGAAGGTATAAAAGAAAGCTTAATTCGAACGTGGGGTTCAAGCCCTCCCTTAGAAGAAGGTATAAAAGAAAGCTTAATTTGGAGGGCATAGGTACGTGCAGGTACACATCCAAACTCTACTATTTTGAGCTCTTTTTTCCCTTCATCTTTCTCCTAACTTGGGCGCTAGAGGAAGATGAAGAGTTTTGAAATGAAGATCAGCGGGCATAGTTGAATGTGGAGAAGGCACAACTAAAAAAGAGGGTTTTAAAACCCCACGGAGTCACATGCTTGGGGGGCATGGTTTGGTTGTGCCACACACTGTGATTGTAGGCACAACCGTGTCTGGGGGCACGGCTAGGCCATGTCCAGTTTGGGCTCTTCAAGCATGACGGTGCTTGGAGGGCACGACGACATTGTAATTTTTTTTTTTTTGGCCAGGGTTAGACACGCCATGTTGAACAACACAACCATGCCATGTTTGAATATGGCCAAAGGGCACAATCATGCTTTGGGGCATGCCCTCACCGTGCTCGTCACGATGGCTGCAGGCACGATCATGCTTGGAAGCATAGCCCGCCCATGCCCTTCTCTGGGCATCGTGGCACGGCCGCCCCTAGGGGCACGACTTGCCAATGTTCTTTGTCGATCTTCTTTCCACACCCGTTGCACTTGCCATAGCCAGCTCATGGGCATTCCTATATCACCGAAACAGGCAAAATATAAACTAAGATTACGAACAAAAGAAAAAATAAAGCAAAAAACAAAAGAAACATTTAGGTTGCGTCCTAAGAAGCGCTTGTTTTTAGTTCACAAACTCAACCTCTATTTCGTCTCTAGCTTGGAACATATGTTTTGAGAGGATAGTGTTCCTTCCCCTTAGCACATTCCATCCTTAGGACCATACTTCATCCTAGTTCTTGCTGGAATGAGTACTTGTTCGTCTTCTCTTTGGGTTCCTTCTTCTGACCTATCAAGTTGGTGTTGCATCTATGGTCACTCATCGATCTTTTACTAAACACCATTGATCTTGCAACATACATTCTTGGCTTGCAATGAGTTAGAGGTATTAGATAGATTAAATTCAATTTTGTCCTCTTCCACCGCTAAGGAGAGCTTGCGGTTCTTCACATCAATAACCGCTCCAGCGGTGGCTAGGAAAGGCCTACCTAGAATGATGAGGATTTTTTGATCCTCATCCATTTCTAGGACTACAAAATAATTAGACACTATGAAGTTAGCTACCTCTACTAGCATATCCTCTAGGATACCCAATGAGTACTATAAGATTGGTCGTCATGTTGCAAAGACATGGTAGTTAATTTAAGGTCTCGTAAGCCTAGTCTCTTGCAAATAGAAAGTGACATGAGCCTTACACTCATGCCAAGATTACAAAAAACACTTTACTTATTTCATGGTGAATGGTGCAAGGAATGAAAAAGCTCCTTGGATCTTTGAGCTTCAGAGGTTGCTTGTTTATAATTAGTGTGTTGCACTCCTCTATTAAAGCTATGGTCTCATAGTCTTCTTTCTTCCTCCAATGTGCCGAGATGTCTTTCACGAACTTGACAAACTTTAGCAGCTGATGCAGAGTGTCAAGTAAGGGTATGCCAATGCAAAGTGTCTTGATCATCTTTAGGAATTTGTCGAACTCTTCATCCTTCTTGGCCTTCACCAATATTTGGGGGAATGATACCGGTGGCACGTGTAGGGATCTATAGGCAAAAATATTCAAAAATCGCAGCGGAAATAATAGATCCCACAAGCAATCCATGCGAAAGAAAAACTCATACAAAGTTAATCTATAAATTCCTATCGTATAAGTATTCCATTAGCGTATGCCCTTAGCTTATCCCTATTGTCTGAGGTATGTCGGATCTCTTGCACGTTCAAGTGTCCGTGCCTCTATGCATATCTACATGAATACGATCTCTCAAGCTTCAGAGAAGAATCGTCTTTGTGGTACTAGCCACAAAAGGAGATTCATAAAGCAAGAAGGAGAGAAAGAAGAGGGATTTCGGCCAAGAGAAGGAAGGGAAGGAAAAATGACATGTTCTACATCCAAATGATAAGAAAAACTCTTTTATACTCATCCTATGAATATGAAGAGTTTTTGTCCCTTTAGCTTCCCTCCATTAATGTCAATAAAACCCCAATTAGAGCACATTTTCTCATGTAGCTCTTCAACTTCTTTTCATCCAATGAAGAGAAATTTTTCATCTTCCTCTATTATTAATTTATTAAATATTTTAATGAATTAATAGTTCATTTAAATGTAGCTGAGTCTAATCTAAATGAGTCAAACTCAAATTAGATCTCAATCCCATAATTCATTTGGATTCACTTGAGTCTAACTCAATTAATCCAATTCAGATCAAATCTTAGTCAAACTAAGATTAATTAATCTCTGAAACATCGTGTCCTTAGTGTGTGACCTAGTAGGTGATAGATCGAAAATGTCCGCTAGAGGGGGGTGAATAGCGATTTGTCAAATACTTCGTTCTCTACAAAGTTGTTAGCGCAGCGGAAATACAAATAAAAATAAACTAACAATAATAGACAATGCTAACAAACCGATTTACTTGGTATCCACCCCAAACGGGTGACTAATCCAAGAATCTGTCGGTGGATCACTCCCCGGATAACCTCCGGCTAGCCCTCGTCGCTCCTTGTGGGTGGAGAAACCTCGCCACAATCAATTTGACAATATCTGGGCACAGAAGACTACTAACTCACTTTACCAAAGCGAGTTTCGTCAAGAATCTCAGCCACCACGAAGTCCTCTTTAAATAGGACTCGGGTTGAAACCCTCTCCACCAGTCGACTGCTCCCAGGACAGTCGACTGGTGCCACTGGAATTCGAATTCGACCGTTGCACCCCAACGTTCGAATTCTTAGCCAACTCACCAGCCACCTACCAGTCGACTGCTCCCAGAGCAGTTGACTGGTCCCCAGTTGAAACACTTCCCGAGTACATTCACATAGCACTCGTACCCTCACGACTCGACTGACTCCTCCTCAGCAGCCTCGACTGTTGCCTTCGCGCCCTCTTCTTCTTCGGCTCCCATCCCTCGGATGCACGTAAGCCTCCAACTTGCCTCCATGCCATCCTTCACGTATGCCTCGAAGTTCGCGCCCATCAGCTCATCGTCCCTGCTCTCCAAGGTCCCTTGGATGCGCACGCAAGCCTCCAGCTTGCCTCCATGCCACCCTTCACCGTACTGAGGCCGTCCAGTCAAGTTCATATGTGTCACCTGTACAACCTGCACACTCAACATACATATATAAGAACACAAGGGTAAACCTAACTTAAACCCTTTACCCAAACATCAAAACTCATGATCACTCTGGATCACAGATTGCCTCAACAATCTCTCCCTTTTTGATGTTTGGTAATACATTTAAGTTAGGGAAAGTAAAATAGTAGTCAATAGCAAAAACAATGCATATGCAATGCATACATGGATCCTATCCCATGGCATCGTACACCTAACCCTCCAAGTTAAGAATTTTCTGAAACGGGCTTTTTAAAACCTATCCCAAGGCACCCCACACACCTAACTTCCCAAGTTAGGACTTTTCACACCTAACCCTCCAAGTTAGGATTTTTCACACACCTAACCCTCCAGGTTAGGAATTTTCCATACCTAACCCTCCAAGTCAGGAATTTTCAACAAAACGGGTTTTTTAAAACTTTTCCAAAGCTCTCCCTACACTGGACTTACAAAGGCTTTTTAAGAACCTCTCCAAGGTTCCCCTTACGCCAAGAATGGAGCAACTATGCTCCCCCTTAATCTTAGCTCCCCCTAAGCCTAGGGTTTCTAGAAAAGGTATGTTTGGTTTCCCAACTTAAGCCTAAACTTCTCCCCCTTTGCCTAACATAAAAAAGAACCCAACAATATCACAATTATTGGTTCTTTCAATCCCTAATGATTCTAAACACAGTGTATTAAACCCCCATACACTTGTTTCCTATTATTTGGACACCAAACCAGCTGCTGATACACAAATCAGCCCTGGTCAGTCGACTGCCCCTGTTGGCAGTCGACTGCCCCTGTTGGCAGTCGACTGATACTCTAAATATCAGTTTTTTTCAGGCAACATTCAGAAAATACACCAGAAATTTCACAAATTTCTAAAAATTCCTAAATTTCGTGGAGAACTTTGTGGTACCCATTCCTACTTGGGAAAAATACATTCCATAATGTATCTATCACCATTCCAAAGTTTGACACAAAACCTAAAAATTTTTCTATGAAAATCAAGGCAAACAAGGAGGCAACCTCCCCCTTTAACCTATGCCTTCTCCCAATTTTCATTTTTCCTAGGTGAAGTTCTACCCAACTTAACACCCTAACACCAAGTTAGGTTCTACCCAACCTAACAACCAAGTTCTTCTCCCTTGGCCACCATTAAAGGATTGCTCCCAAGCAACCTTATCCTTAGTGCCAAAAAGAACTCAACAATACCCATCAAAAACCTAAAGATTTGCAAGTACACTTACTAGGATATACTCTATCCTAGAAAAATATGTTTTGATGAAATGCATCAAGTGTGCTTGACTTCGGTTCAATTCTCTAATTTCCTTAGACATGGCCATTTTGTATCAACTTAGAGATTTATCTATAATTCCATGTATTTGTCAAGACTATCAATTATGATTTGATTTATAGAATTGTCTTTAACTCTCCCCCTTCTTGTTTCTCAATCCTAGATACCTATGGACTTATCAATTTTTCAATCAAGCATTTATCATTTAATATCATCCATTGAATTTAAAGTCCTTAAATTCCATGATATCCACATAGTCTCATTTTATACAATCACCATTAAATCATGAGGCAAGACTTTATTTAAAGAGTATAATCCAGGATTTAACTTTAGGACCATATCTTATCATCCAAAATACCTTTTCTCTCTAACCCTACTGGATCAGTCGACTGCCCAAATGGCAGTCGACTGTGAAAACTTACAGAGAGCTTCTGGGCTTGAGACCAGTCGACTGCCCTTGGGGTAGTCGATTGATACCTGATTTTCAGGTTTTTCAGCCCAATTTTAGAAATCCCTAAATAATTCTACAAATCTCCAAAAAATCTGAAATTTTGTAGGGAGATTTGTGGATCATATATCTACTTAGGAAAAATATGTTTTCAAATAAAAGTACTCCATATCCCAAGATTGACATGAAATTTCATTCTTTCTAAAGTGTATTATTTAAACTCAATCCAAAAGTTCTAATTTCGGCTTCTCCTTAATGTATCTTCCTGTACTTGATCACAATTCATTTTTATCATGGAATTATGTGATATTTACCCATTAAAACCTAATTTTGTCAATTATAACCTCATTTTCATCTTTTTCTCCTTAAATTCCCTTTTAATGTGTCAAAACCTATGATTAAGACTTACCCAAGTCTTCCAACCCTTTTTGACACATTTCACCTAATTTCCTAAGAGAAAAAACTCTAGAGATCCATTTACCATGGACCCCAAAGGCTTCTAGAGCTCCCCCTTGAGCTCTGAGCCCTAGCCACCTCCCTCGGTGACTCTATCCAGACTAAGCCACACCGGTGTGCCCCCGGTGACGCTTGACCTACTAAATGGACCCTCTTAACCCTAGACACCTTGTCTTTAGTTAAGTCACTCTTTTTCCCTTTGGATGACACTCCCTTGTCATCCTTGGACTTTCCCTCCTTGCCATAATTGTATGTTTTCCCAGCATACTTTTTTTTGTTGGCCTTGGAGGTCTTAGATCGGTATCTCAACCCCGATCTATCATAATTGGGCTTCAAGCTACCCAATACCATATCTAGACCCTTGGATCCAACCTTGAATCTTTCTATGGTCTTTTCTAATGTGTCAAGCCTTGCCCTCAAGGCTTGATTTTCCCTTTTTAGACCTTTAACCTTGGAGTCCATATGTCCACTTTGGATATTCTTAGAACTACCCATTTTCCTAGGCAAATTCCTTCCCTTTTTGAGATTAGTGCCATGATCCTTAGGTCTAAGGGTCCTAGGTTGATCATAATGCATGCTTTTCCTAAGGTTATAATCTACCTGGTTAACCCTAGTCCTATCATTGTATCTAAAACCATGGTTATGAACAAGTAAACAGTTTTCATTAATTTTAGCATGCATGGATGGATAATTAATATGATTTTTACAATGCAAGGAGGAACTTGAAATTGAATTACATTTTGGCTTAAGGTTAGGAGTTACCTTCCTTACCTTTGAAGTTCCTCCTTGATGTGAACTTCTTCTCTTCCTCCTTTCTTCTTTCTCCCATCTCCTCAAGTGCTCCATCTTTTTCAACTCTCCTTTCCTTGGACATTTTGTATGGTAATGCCCTAGCTCCCTGCATGTAAAGCATCGAATATTCCTTCTTTTCTCCTTTTTAGCCTTCTCATTCCTACACCCCATGTTAGAATTTAAATTAATTGAAATAGGTTTAGAGTGTACCTCTTTTTTACCTTTCGGGCACTTGTCCTTATAGTGCCCCTTTTCGTTGCAACCAAAACATGTGATATGCTCTTTTGACTTAGCCTTGGTGGAGGTTGAAGCCTTCTTGCTCTTGTGGGGATGGGAGTCTCTCCTCCCCCTCAACCCTTGATATTGATACTTCTTCTTCTTCGGATGATGTGGATTCTTTGTCACTTAACTCCTCCACTTCACTTGATAATTCTTTTTCTCTTGGATCCTCTTGGACACTTGAGCTTAGTTCTTTGGGCTCTTCTACTGGTTGGGCTTGTGTCGGGTTCTTATGTACTTCTTCCAATTTAGTCTATAACTCATAGGCATTTTTATAATTCCCTACATCACTCAATATTAGTAGGAAAAATATTAACCAAAATATTGATTACCTTCTCATTGGCCCTTGCTTATTCTTGTTGCTCCTTGGTCCAATACCTAGGTCGAAGCTTCTTTCCATGCTTGTCCTTAGGGGTCTCAAATGGTTCCTCTAGCACCATTATGCACTCTCAATCCATGCCGAGCCACATCTTCATTCTAGCTTTCCAATAATCAAAATCTTCGTGCTCATATGCTAGTGGTGAGTTTATATCATCCCCAAGTTTGTCTTCCATGGTTCTTTTTCCTCTAGCGTGTGCTCCCTCGGCGATTAGTCCGATCAGAGCGGTCCTTCGCTCTGATACCAATTGATAGATCGAAAACGTTAGCTAGAGGGGGGTGAATAGCGATTTGCCGAATACTTCGTTCTCTACAAAGTTGTTAGCGCAGCGGAAATACAAATAAAAATAAACTAACAATAATAGACAATGCTAACAAACCAATTTACTTGGTATCTACCCCGGACGAGTGACTAATCCAAGAATCCGTCGATGGATCACTCCCCGGATAACCTCCAGCTAGCCCTCGTTGCTCCTTGTGGGTGGAGAAACCTCGCCACAATCACTTTGACAATATCTGGGCACAGAAGACTACTAACTCACTTTACCCAAGCGAGTTTCGTCAAGAATCTCAGCCACTACAAAGTCCTCTTTAAATAGGACTCGGGCTGAAACCTTCGCCACCAGTCGACTGCTCCCAGGGCAGTCGACTGGTGCCACTAGAATTCGACCGTTGCACCCCAACATTCGAATTCTTAGCCAACTCACCAGTCACCTACCAGTCGACTGCTCCCAGAGCAGTCAACTGGTCCCCAGTTGAAACACTTCCCGAGTACATTCACACAGCACTCGTACCCTCATGACTCGACTGACTCCTCCTCAGTAGCCTCGACTGTTGCCTTCGTGCCCTCTTCATCTTCGGCTCCCGTCCCTCGGATGCACGTAAGCCTCCAGCTTGCCTCCATGCCATCCTTCACGCATGCCTCGAAGTTCGTGCCCATCAGCTCATCGTCCCTGCTCTCTAAGGTCCCTCGGATGCGCACGCAAGCCTCCAGCTTGCCTCCATGCCACCCTTCACCGTACTGAGGCCGTCCAGTCAAGTCCATATGTTTAACCTGTACAACCTGCACACTCAACATACACATATAAGAACACAAGGGTAAACCTAACTTAAACTCTTTGCCCAAACATCAAAACTCATGATCACTTCGGATCACAGATTGCCTCAACAATAAGTTCTCGTAACATTGGCAATATGTCTAAACCACTTTAGACACATAAGTAATGAGCGGCATCTAGCAATGCATCATTGCTACCCAAGTGACGAGAAAGTCGAGATCCAATTTAACCTTCGTGACTATGACAATGTATGACCTTGTCCTTCTATCCTTAATATTTAGATTGACTAATGAGGCATAGACTATGTCATCCTCGATCAATCTTTGTGTTTCTTGATCTCCGAGTATACTCACTCAAACAAATGAGCTCAATATCTCATATTGACCCATTTGAGCATGACCATGCGTTTTAGTAGTCCTACTCGATCAAGGGGCCCACAAATATTACTCCTGTCATATGGGAGAGATAGATCTCATCTACATCACTCACATCCCTCCGCATAATTCATTATATACCCAGTGATCACCTTTATAGTCCACCCTATTACGGGTGACGTTTGACGATACCAAAGTACATAACTCATTATGTAGGGAACCCTAGTGACTTTAAGTCTAAGGACTATTTATACTAATAGTCACATGAGAAAGTTTATGACACTCATATGACAATCTATGAAACTTTCTAATGGTGGGTCAATTCAGTACACATTCTTTAATATATACCCATGTGTCAACTTGATATCATATATCCATGACTTGTGTGCTTAAGTCATCAATTGACCTACATGCTAGTCTCGATGCATTTATATTTTCCTTGAATATTAATGTTTGACTAGGAATGGTTTAGTCTAGTGTTCTCTACATCATCTCACTATCGATTCAACCAATCGATATGATGTAGATAAGAACCTACTACCCAAGGACATTATTATACTTAGTTATTTGGCATAAATATAAAGTATAATAACCAAACATGCCTTTATTAATGTTAGAATATGATACAAAAGGTCTCTAATCAATCATCACATAATTGAGTCTTGGGCTCCTACTAACAATCTCCCACTAACACTAGTGTCAATGATTGTAATATCTAATACCCAGTGACCTAGTGTGATCATCATGCTTCTTCTATACCAAAGCCTTGGTCAAAGGATCCACAATGTTAGCATCAGTGGTACTCTGCATATTCTCACATCTCCTCTATTGATGATCTCTCGAATGTGATGAATGCGTCGTAGTATGTGTTTGGTCCGCTGATGAGAGCGAGGTTCCTTAGCCTGTGCAATCGCCACATTGTTATCACAATAGAGGTCTATCGGGTTTGCTATACTAGAAACCACACCAAGCTTTGTAATGTACTTTCGGATCCAAACAGCCTCTTTTGCTGCATCAGACACAGCAATATACTGGACCTCAATTGTAGAATCTGCGACTGTGTCCTTCTTCGAACTCTTCCAGCTCATAACGCCACTACTCAAGCAAAATACATACCCTGACTGCGATCTGAAATCATCCCTGTCAGTTTAGAAGCTTACGTCATTGTAACTCTTTACAACTAGCTCCTCATTACCTCCAAATATCAAGAAATATTCGTTTGTCCTTCGTAAGTACTTAAGAATTTTCTTGACAGTTGTCTAGCGACTTTCACCTGGATCTGACTGGTATTTGCTCGTCATGCTCAAAGCATATGAGACATTTGGACAAGTATAAAGCATAGCGTACATGATAGACCCTATAGCGGATGCATAAGAGATATGATCCATGTGGTCTATCCCCTCCTTAGTGTTGGAAACGGGATGGCTAGAGAGGGGGGGGGGGGTGAATATAGCCAGACACTCAAATCACCCCCTCTTTTAAAACTTTCTTCCTGTGATCAGATTAGTAGCAGCGGAAACAAAATGCAACAGGAAGAATAAAACAGAGAAAGGAATCAAACCAACGCTAACACAGCGATATACAAGGTTCGGGGATAACTTGCCCCTACTCCTTGGCGTGCCCGTGAGGTGGGCGATCCCTTGATCGTCGGCAGATCAAGCCCCGGTGAACCCGGATAAGATAGAGTCTCCTTCTCGGTGGAGAAACCTCTCCACAGATCTCACGGATGATGGAACTTGAATACAGGAGATCACACAAGAAGGAACACTCACAAAGCTCTCACAGGAATGCAACAAGATCGCTCAAGCACAAAGCAACAGAGAGCACGAACACAGCCCAGCCAAACTTCCCAAGTTTCTGTCTTGTTCGCCTCACTCCTCTGCTTCCAACTTCGTCACTTAAGCTCCCTCTCACCATCGCAAGATTCATCAGCATCCACTGAGCCAGCCTGAACCCACTGACCTCCCTGAGCACTCAGTCCACTGAAGACCTCCTCTCCAGCTGAGTCTCCGTCAGTCGCCAGCTGCTCCAGTTGCCGTTGAAACCTGAGAAGGAGAAACAAACAAACCTGCTCCAAGGAAAGCCTCCCATTGACCCTCCTTGAGTGTTTGAATCACCTTCTATCACCTACACACTCCAACGAGGCTTAGCAATGCATATTAACAAGAATCGACAATGTATCAGAGAATCGGCAGTGAAAACAGACGCGATCAGAGCTTCTGACAGCGTATTTGAATTAAAGTTCTGCGCCTGATCGGTCACCAGATCGATCAGGAAGGACCCTGATCGGTCACCAGACCGATCCAGAAGTCTTCTGCACACTCCTGATTGGTCCTCAGACCAATCAGGCTCCTGCCTGATCGGTCCCCAGACCAATCAGGCTCCAACCTGATCGGTCACCAGACCAATCAGGCTCCAGCCTGATCGGTCACCAGATCAATCAGGCTGCTTCCAAACCGATCAGGAGTCATCCTGATCGGTGATAGTGAGAACCTTGCGACAAATGATCGTTCACTAGACCGATCTGAGTAGTATCCCTGATCGGTCACCAGACCGATCAGGAGCAGATCAGCAGGGGAACTCAACTCACTGTTCGCTCCCTGATCGGTCACCAGACCGATCAGGAGCTGTGCAGTGAGTGAAACACACATTCCCTGATCGGTCACTAGACCGATTAGACATCGCTGGATCGGTCACCAGACCGATCCACGAAGGAGAAGCGTGCCAACTCCCTGATTGGTCACCAGACCGATCCAGGGACGCAGACCTAGCCTTCCAAGCTAGGATTTCATTCACCTTAGCCCTCCAAGCTAAGGATTTTTCAATCTAACTCTCCAAGTTGGGAATTTGCACCTAACCCTCCAAGTTAGGACTTTTCACTTAGCCCTCCAAGCTAGGACTTTTCACCCAACCCCTCCGAGTTAGACCTTCATCCAACCTAGCCCTCCAAGCTAGGCACCTGACCCTCCAAGCCAGGACTTTTTCACCTAACTCTCCAAGATGGGACTTTTCACCTAACCCTCCAAGTTAGGACTTTTCACCTAGCCCTCCAAGCTAGGACTTTTTACCTAGCCCTCCAAGCTAGGACTTTTCACCCACCTCTTCCGAATTAGGACTTTTCAACACCTGGCTTCACTCACCAGGACCTGGCTTCACTCACCGGGATTTCCAACACCTAGCTTCACTCACCAGGACCCGACTTCACTCATCGGGATTTCCATCACCTAGCTTCACTCACCAGGACCCGACTTCACTCACCGGGATTTCAACCTAGCTTCACAAGCTAGGACCTGGTTTCACTCACCAGGGTTTCATGCCCAGTCCCCGACCAGGACTTTAACCCAAATTCGCTCAACCAAACTTAAATCATTGTCAAACACCAAAACAACAACCGGGCCAGACTGCATCAACAATCTCCCCCTTTTTGTTGTTTGACAACCCGATTTAAGTTTAGGTATCAATCAATTGAAGTCCGTTCAATTCTCATAAGGGAATCATGATCCTCCCCCTATAATAACCATAAACTTAATCAACCATTTTCTCCCCCTTTGTCAAACATCGAAAAGGGTATGGTTATTAAGTTTGAACACAACTCCCCCTCAATCAAGGGTCTCCCCAAAAAAAATAATCAAAGGATAATTTCTGAATTGCATATGAGAGGCATATACCATAAATGTATCATGGCAACAATGTATATGCATCATACGACAATAAGTGTGAACTTGCACATGAAAACATATACAGAAATATATCAAGGTCAAACATGTATATGTTTCATATGACAAGTAAGGAATGCATCTGTATCCGATATATAATCCTGAGTGGTCTCCGTGACCAATCAGGTTCGTTGATAACTTGATACAGAAAGATATTTGATTAGTTTGGGGAGTGATCAGATTTCAGAAAAATTTTGAAAACTCTGATATGTTCCTGATCATACTGCATTAACAATTTGCATTCCACAATAGGGGTATAGACTCTATTAATATTCGACATTTCAGAAACATTTCTGAAATACGACATTAAGACCAAAAGTCATGACTCAACAAACCCTTTCTTATGAATTTGAACATTCCAACACAGGTTTGTGTCAAATCAATATTAGATTTGTTTCAAGTATGTTTTGTTCCAAGTATGATTAGACAAACCGCATTTTAACATTTGATGTTTCAGAACAATTTCTGAGAATCAAAGGTCTTAAACATTCCTTAGAAATGAGTTTGTATTCACTTAGTACCAGGTTTGTACCAATGAATGATCAAGTATGGTCATGTTCTTGGAATAATCAGGTTTGTATCATATTTGTGTGTATCAGCATGATCAAGTAATCTGATACAACTTGATGAAATGGGATCGGACTGAGAAGTAGTCTGATACCTCTGATCAGCATTGATCTGATCGGTCACCGGACCGATCAGAACGGTGCCTGATCGGTCACCAGACCGATCAGGGTGGATTCAAAAGTCTGATTTGTTTGTTCCTGTCAGATTTCAGAATTCAGACTCAAACTTTCAGAAACCAAAAGACAGGTTCGTATCAAAACATGATTTTGGTCCCAAAATTTAAGTTTGATCATTCAAAATAGATTTGTATCAAATTAACATTAAGTTTGTATCAAACTCAATGTATGATCAAGTTTGCTCAAAATATTTTTTTTCAATTCCATAATCCCTAAATTTGTCTATCAGGTTTCAAGCATTCCTAAACCCCAATTCAATTAGATTTGATTCACATGATTCTAAGGGTTCCCTTAATCAAAATATATATCATGGTTTGTGTCAGAGCATGATAGTATTTTCTAAGCATGAACTTGAGTATCGAAACATGTTTGTATCAAAGCATGATCATATCAAGAAACCTTAGTTTGATACAAGGGAATCACTAGGTCATAGAAGGTTAAACAGTGAATTTTAAAACTCATGGTGATGCCTTGTGAGATATTTATAATGATCAGCCCAAACTATATGTTCATCTTGTTCTTAAACATGCATTCATGTGTTATAACACATACAAGATACTCATGGCATACTTGGGCTTGAGATAAGACATTTCATAAACCATAACTTGCATGAAAACACAAATTGCAACAACAAAACCAATTCTTTTAAGCAATTCATGCCAACAGCAAGTTATGTGTGAATCTAAACCCTTCATGCAATATATATAATTTTTTTCAAAACTTGTAGATTTATTTTGAAGCATGGATATACTATCATTCATTGCATGAAAAGTTTCCTTATTGCCCAAATGAGATTTCATAACTCACTAGCCAAGAGATCATATTGTTATAAGAGCTAAGACAATGAAGATCAAAGCACTTAATTTGAACATTCCATAACCAATCATGTGAATGACAATTTTTGTTGGTCATGGGTTTGGAGCACCAAATATCAACCTCCCATGTTGATAGATGCTCCCCCTCAAACAATGCTTATACAATTCTAAATATTGAGGTTTTAGGTACCCAAATTTTGGGACCTAAGGAATCTACAATGAAAGACTTTGGCACCCATGCCTTAGTCAATTTCTTTTTGACTTTTTGAACCCTAGAATCATTTGATGGTCTAAATTGGGTTCTTGACATTAATGATACAAAGGTTGGTTCCTTAGGTCGGTAACCTATACCGGCCTTGTTGTAAACCGCCCTTTGGGAATTTAATATCATATCTAAGGTTTTGGAGCTAGATGAGAATTTCTCAAGAACATTCTTGAGATTTTCAACTTTGCTCTTTAAGTCCTTATTGTCATTCTCAAGGGTCTTAACATGCGAGTCATCATGAAAATCATTAACATCCTCCACCCTAGAGGATTTCAATTCTTCTACTTCCAATTTCAACAATTTAACTTTGTTCTTGGATTTTTTAAGCAACCTAGCTAGACATGCAATGGTTCTATAGCACTTATCTAGTTCGGGAGAGATTACCTCTTCATCATCCAAAGATGATGAAGGCGCGGTTGAGGAGCTTGAAGATTCATCACTGCTTCCTTCACTTGAATTCTCTACTGCCATGAAAGCAAAATGATGGAAGTTCTTCTCCTCCTCTTCATTCTTCTTCTCCTTTCTTTTGTTACCTGTCACACAAGTAAACCCTTTCTCTTTTGGGCTTGTGTTAGAGATCTCGTGTAGCTCCATCTCACAAAACAAATCCTCTAACTTAACAAAAGATAAGTCCTTGGAAACCTTGTAAGCATCCACCATGGATGACCACAAAGTATTCCTAGGGAAGGCTTTGAGTACATACCTCACTAGGTCTCTGTTTTCGACCTTTTCATCAATGGAGTGGAGACCATTCAATACTTCTTTGAATCGACAATGAAGCATACTTACAGTTTCATTTTCTCCCATGGTGAGACTTTGGAGTTGGTTGAGAAGGAGGTCCTTCTTGGCTGTCCGGGTTTCACGAGTTCCTTCATGGAGCTCAATAATCTTATTCCATAGATCTTTAGCACTTGTGAAAGGACCCACCTTGACCAACTGATCCTTGGTCATGCCACATTGCAAGGTGACAATAGCTTTGGCATTAGCTTCCCCCTTCTTGACTTGCTCAGCCGACCAACTAGAAAACTCAAGCTCATTTCCCTCATGATCCTTTGGAGGGGAGAAACCCTCCTTCACTGAGAACCATATGCTCATGTTGGTTTTGAGGTAGAACTCCATCCTTGACCTCCAATATGGAAAATCAGTGCCGTCAAGGAATGGAGGTCTGTTTGTGCTGTAACCTTCTCCTCCCATAGCCATCTTGTTGTAAGCTCTCGGATGTTAAGCCGTGAACAGAGCCCCAAGCTCTGATACCACTTTTTGGAAACGGGATGGCTAGAGAGGGGGGGGGGGTGAATATAGCCAGACACTCAAATCACCCCCTCTTTCAAAACTTTCTTCCTGTGATCAGATTAGTAGCAGCAGAAACAAACTGCAACAGGAAGAATAAAACAGAGAAAGGAATCAAACCAACGCTAACACAGCGATATACAAGGTTCGGGGATAACTTGCCCCTACTCCTTGGCGTGCCCGTGAGGTGGGCGATCCCTTGATCGTCGGCAGATCAAGCCCCGGTGAACCCGGATAAGATAGAGCCTCCTTCTTAGTGGAGAAACCTCTCCACAGATCTCACGGATGATGGAACTTGAATACAGGAGATCACACAAGAAGGAACACTCACAAAGCTCTCACAGAATGCAACAAGATCGCTCAAGCACAAAGCAACAGAGAGCACGAACACAGCCCAGCCAAACTTCCCAAGTTTCTGTCTTGTTCGCCTCACTCCTCTGCTTCCAACTTCGTCACTTAAGCTCCCTCTCACCATCGCAAGATACATCAGCATCCACTGAGCCAGCCTGAACCCACTGACCTCCCTGAGCACTCAGTCCACTGAAGACCTCCTCTCCAACTGAGTCTCCATCAGTCGCCAGCTGCTCCAGTTGCCGTTGAAACCTGAGAAGGAGAAACAAACAAACCTGCTCCAAGGAAAGCCTCCCATTGACCCTCCTTGAGTGTTTGAATCGCCTGCTATCACCTGCACACTCCAACAGAGGCTTAGCAATGCATATCAACAAGAATCGACAATGTATCAGAGAATCGGCAGTGAAAACAGACGCGATCAGAGCTTCTGACAGCGTATTTGAATTAAAGTTCTGCGCCTAATCGGTCACCAGACCGATCAGGAAGGACCCTGATCGGTCACCAGACCGATCCAGAAGTCTTCTGCACACTCCTGATTGGTCCCCAGACCAATCAGGCTCCAGCCTGATCGGTCACCAGACCAATCAGGCTCCAGCCTGATCGGTCACCAGATCAATCAGGCTGCTTCCAGACCGATCAGGAGTCATCCTGATCGGTGATAGTGAGAACCTTGCGACAAATGATCGTTCACTAGACTGATCTGAGCAGTATCCCTGATCGGTCACCAGACCGATCAGGAGCAGATCAGCAGGGGAACTCAACTCACTGTTCGCTCCCTGATCGGTCACCAGACCGATCAGGAGCTGTGCAGTGAGTGAAACACACACTCCCTGATCGGTCACCAGACCGATCAGACATCGCTGGATCGGTCACCAGACCGATCCACGAAGGAACAGCGTGCCAACTCCCTGATTGGTCACCAGACCGATCCAGGGACGCAGACCTAGCCTTCCAAGCTAGGATTTCATTCACCTTAGCCCTCCATGCTATGAATTTTTCAATCTAACTCTCCAAGTTGGGAATTTGCATGTAACCCTCCAAGTTAGGACTTTTCACCTAGCCCTCCAAGCTAGGACTTTTCACCCAACCCCTCCGAGTTAGACCTTCATCCAACCTAGCCCTCCAAGCTAGGCACCTGACCCTCCAAGCCAGGACTTTTTCACCTAACTCTCAAAGATGGGACTTTTCACCTAGCCCTCCAAGCTAGGACTTTTCACCTAGCCCTCTAAGCTAGGACTTTTCACTCACCTCTTCCGAATTAGGTCTTTTCAACACCTAGTTTCACTCACCAGGACCCGGCTTCACTCACCGGGATTTCCAACACCTGGCTTCACTCACCAGGACCCGACTTCACTCACCGGGATTTCCATCACCTGGCTTCACTCACCAAGACCCGGCTTCACTCACCGGGATTTCAACCTAGCTTCACAAGCTAGGACCTGGCTTCACTCACCAGGGTTTCATGCCCAGTCCCCGACCAGGACTTTAACCCAAATTCGCTCAACCAAACTTAAATCATTGTCAAACACCAAAACAACAACCGGGCCAGACTGCATCAACACTTAGAAGAGGGACATTGAGACTTTGAAAGACTTACACCATGTGGCATCGGTAGAAATTCCTTCTTGGAATTTCGCATGATAAAATGATTAAGCACCTTGTCAATATATGCACTATGACTTTAGCCAAGTAATCTCTTAGATATATCTCAATAGATCTTGAGGCCTATGATATAGGTTGCTTCACCTAAGTCTTTCATTGAGAAGCAATTCCCTAGCCACGTCTTCATAAACTGTAGTGAAGGGATATAATTTTCAATGAAGAGTATGTCATCCATATACAAGATCAGGAGGATAATTGTGCTCCCACTAAACCTCTTGTAGACATAGGGTTCATCTTCATTCATGACGAAACCAAACACTTTGATTACATCATCGAATCAAAGATTCTAGCTTTGAGAAGCTTGCTTTAGCCCATAAATGGGCCTTTGTAACTTACATACCTTTCCAGCATGCTTTGGACCTACAAAACCCACAAGTTGTGTCATGTACACATCCTCGAGTAGATTCCCATTTAGGAATGCGGTTTTGACATCTATCTGTTGTGGGATCGAGTATGTCCGCTAGAGGGCGGGGGTGAATAGCGATTCTTCTGCTTGTTCTTCCTACGTTGTTAGTATGCGCAAGCGGAAACAATAATAATAAACACAAACAACAAAGAAAGCACTGCTAACAAACCGATTTACTTGGTATCCACCTCGGACGAGTGACTAATCCAAGAATCCGTCAGTGGATCACTCTCCGGATAACCTCTGGCTAGCCCTCGTCGCTCCTTGTGGGTGGAGAAACCTCGCCACAAACTCAAGCAAACCTTTGAGCACAAAGACTACTATCTTGTCTTTAACCAAGACAAGATTCGTCAAGAATCTCAGCCACCGTGAAGTCCTCTTTAAATAGGATTCGGGCTGAAACCCTCGCTACCAGTCGACTGCCCCTAGGGCAGTTGACTGGTGCCACTGAAATTCGACCGTTGCACCCCAACGTTCGAATTCTCAGCCAACTCACCAGCCACCTGACCAGTCGACTGCCCCCTGACCAGTCGACTTGTCTACTCACCCACCTAAGGTTACCCTTCCTGAGTACATCCACTCCGCACTCAAACCCAAGGATTTCCCGAGTACAATCACACAGCACTCGTACCTTCACGACTCGACCGACTCCTCATCCGTAGCCTCGACTATTGCCTTCGCGCCCTCTTCATCTTCGGCTCCCGTCCCTCGGATGCACGCAAACCTCCAGCTTGCCTCCATGCCATCCTTCACACATACCTCGAAGTTCGCGCCCTGCAGCTCATCATCCCTGCTCTCCAAGGTCCCTCGGGTGCACACAAGCCTCCAGCTTGTCTCTATGCCACCCTTCACCGTACTGTGGTCGTCCAGTCAAGTCAATATGTGTACCTGTACAACCTGCACACTCAACATACACATATAAGAACACAAGGGTAATCCTAACTTAAACCCTTTGACCAAACATCAAAATATTTGGTCGCTCCGGACCACAGATTGCCTCAACAATCTCCCCCTTTTTGATGTTTGGCAATACGTTTAAGTTAGGGAAAGCAAAATAGTAGTCAATAGTAAAAATAATGCATATGCAATGCAAAAATGGATCCTATCCCAAGGTATGCCACACCTAACCCTCCAAGTTAGGAATTTTTCACAACGGGATCCTATCCCAAGGCATCCCACTCCTAACCCTCCAAGTTAGGAATTTTTCACAACGGGATCCTATCCCAAGGCATCCCACACCTAACCCTCCAAGTTAGGATTTTCACCACCTAACCCTCCAAGTTAGGATTTTCACCAAAACGGGCTTTTTAAAGCTTCTCTTAAGCTCCCCCTACATTGGACTTACAAAGGCTTTTTAAGATCCTCTCCAAGGTTCCCCTTACGCCAAGACTGGAGCAACCATGCTCCCCCTTTATCTTAGCTCCCCCTAAACCTAGGGTTTCTAGCAAAAGTATGTTTGGTTTCCCAACTTAAACTCAAACTTCTCCCCCTTTGCCTAACATCAAAAAGAACCCAACAATATCCCAATTATTGGTTCTTTCAATTCCCAATGACCATAAATAATGTGTACTAGCCCCCTATACACTTGTTTTGCATTATTTAGACACATACCCAGCTGCTGAAACTTATTTCAGCTTTTACCAGTCGACTGCCCCCAATGGCAGTCGGCTGATACTCTGAAACACAGAATTTCAGTCTTTTCTGACGAAGTTCAGAAATGCGCCAAAAATTCCACAAATCTCCAAAAATTTTCAAATTTTGTGGAGAGGTTTGTGGTATCCATATCTACTTGGAAAAAATATATTCCAAAATGTATCTATCACCATTCCCATGTTTGACATAAAACTCAAAACTAGCTAAAAAGTTTAATAGAACCTTAACCTAAAGTCCTAGTTTTGGTTTTCTCTTGATGTCTCTGCCCATGCCAACCCACAATGCATCCCTAGCATTGATTTACATGGCATTTATACATCAAAAACCAACCTTCATGCTATATGACCCCAATGTCATATATCCATGCATGAAACACACAATCCATGTGCCAAAACCCGGAGTTGAGACTCAAGTCTGTCTCCAACTCTTTTGGTACATCCCATGGTCCATCTAGACCTCTAGGAGCACCCCTCCTAGGGTCCATTTATCATATATCCCAAAGGCTCCTAAAGCTCCCCCTTGAGCTCTTAGCCCTAGCCACCTCCCTAGGTGACTCAAGAAACACTAGACCACACCGGTGTTCCCCCGGTGACTCTTGGCCTACAAAATTGACCTTCTTAACCTTGGACACCTTGTCCATGGTTAAGTCACTCTTGTTACCTTTGGATGACATTTCCTTGCCATCCTTGGACTTTCCCTCCTTACCATGATTGTATGCCTCCCCGGCATACTTCTTTGTGTTGGCCTTAGAGGTCTTAGACCGGTATCCCAATCCCGATCTATCATAGTTAGGTTTCAAACTACCCAACACCATGTCTAAGCCCTTAGATCCAACCGTGAATCTTTCTAGAGTCTTTTCTAATGTATCAAGCCTTGCCCTCAAGGCTTGATTTTTCCTTTCTAAATTTCTAACCTTTGAGTCCATATGTCCACTTTGGACATTCCTAGATCTACTATATTTTCTAGGCTCATTCCTTCCCTTCTTGGGATTAGTGCCATGATCCTTAGGTCTAGGGTCTTGGGTTGATCATAATGCATGCCTTTCCTAGGGTTTTGATCTATCTTGTTAACCCTAGTCCTATCATTATATTTAAAACCAAAATTATGCACCATTAAGCATTTTTCATTAAAACTAGCATGAATGGATGGGTAATTAACATGTTTTTTAAAATGCAAGGAAGAACTTGAAATTGAATTACTTTTTAACCTAGGATTAGGAATTACCTCCCTTACCCTTGTAGTGCCTCCTTGTTGTAATCTTTGCTTCTTCCTTTCTTCTTTTTCCCATCTCCTCAAGTGTCCCATTTTCTTGAGCTCTTTCTTCCTTGGACACTTGGTGTGGTAGTGCCCTAGTTCACCACACGTGAAGCATCGAATCCTCCTCTTCTTCTCTTGGGATTCTTCATTTCTACACCTCATGTTAGAATTTAATTGAATCGAAATAGGTTTAGATTTTACCCCATTTTACCTTTCGGACACTTGTCCTTGTAGTGCCCCTTTCGTTGCAACCAAAGCATGTAATGTGCTCTTTCGATTTAGCTTTGGTGGAGATAGAGGCTAGGTTGACTTCTTCTTCAACCTTGGATGAGGTGGATGTTTCATCTTGATCCGGTATAGTTGAGGGTCTTTCCTCCCTCTCAATTCTTAAGATTGATGCTTCCTCTTCTTCTCTTGAGGAGGTTTGTTGATCTTTCACTTACTTCTTCCTCCTCTTGGGCTATCGAGTTCACTTCCTCGGGTTCTTCCACTACTTGACCTCGTGTAGGGTTTTTATGAAATTCTTCTACTTTGATCCACAATTCATGTGCATTTTTATATGCTCCTACACCATTCAAAACATTAGTAGGCAAAGTATTAAGCAATATGTCAATTACCTTTTTATTCGCCTTGGATTGATTTTCTTGTTCTTGATTTCAATATCTAGGTCTAAGTCTCTTCCCGTGCTTATCCTTTGGAATCTCGAAGGGCTCTTCAACTGCAATCCGAAGGTCCCACTCCATTCCGAACCATGTCTCCATCCGTGACTTCCAATACCCGAAATCTTCATGGTCGTAGGGCGTCAGAGTGTAGATGAGGTCCCGAATTTGTCTTCCATATTCTTCTCCCTCTAGCGTGTGCTCCCTCGACGGTTAGTCCGATCAAGAGCGGTCCTTCGCTCTGATACCAATTGTAGGATCGATTATGTCCGCTAGAGGGCGGGGGTGAATAGCGATTCTTCGGCTTGTTCTTCCTACGTTGTTAGTATGCGCAAGCAGAAACAATAATAATAAACACAAACAACAAAGAAAGCACTGCTAACAAACCGATTTACTTGGTATCTACCCCGGACGGGTGACTAATCCAAGAATCCGTCGGTGGATCACTCCCCGGATAACCTCCGGCTACCCCTCGTCGCTCCTTGTGGGTGGAGAAACCTCGCCACAAACTCAAGCAAACCTTTGAGCACAAAGACTACTATCTTGTCATTAACCAAGACAAGATTCGTCAAGAATCTCAGCCACTGCGAAGTCCTCTTTAAATAGGATTCAGGCTGAAACCCTCGCTAGGGCAGTCGACTGGTGCCACTGAAATTCGACCGTTGTACCCCCAACGTTCGAATTCTCAGCCAACTCACCAGCCACCTACCAATCGACTGCCCCCAGGGCAGTCGACTAGTCCAGGGTTGAGACCCTTCTGTGAGTTTCATCAGTCGACTGCCCCTAGGCCAGTCGACTGGTCTACTCACCCACCTAAGGTTACCCTTCCTGAGTACATTCACTTCGCACTCAAACCCTAGGATTTCCCGAGTACAATCACACAGCACTCGTACCCTCACGACTCGACCGACTCCTCATCCGTAGCTCGACTATTGCCTTCGCGCCCTCTTCATCTTTGGCTCCCATCCCTCAGATGCACGCAAGCCTCCAACTTGCCTCCATGCCATCCTTCACGCATGCCTCGAAGTCCGCGCCCCACAGCTCATCGTCCCTGCTCTACAAGGTCCCTCGGGTGCACACAAGCCTCCAACTTGTCTCCATGCCACCCTTCACCATACCGAGGCCGTCCAATCAAGTCAATATGTGTACCTGTACAACCTGCACACTCAACATACACATAAGAACACAAGGGTAAACCTAACTTAAACCCTTTACCCAAACATCAAAACACTTGGTCGCTCCGGACCACAGATTGCCTCAACATCTGTCAGATCTCGTAATCATGGTAAGCTGCAATAGCAAGCATGATTCGAATAGACTTAAGCATCGCAACTGATGAAAAGGTTTCATCATAGTCGATACCATGAATCTGCTTGAAACCTTTAGCTGTCAATCACCCTTTATAGGTATACATGAGACCATCCATGTCAGTCTTTCTTTTAATGACCCACTTACACCCAATGGGTTTAATTCCCTCAGGTGGATCAACCAAAATCCATACTTGATTAGTGTACATGGATTCCATTTCGAACTTCATGGCCTCTAGTCATTTCTCAGAATCTGGGCTCATCACAGCTGCTTGATAGGATGTAGGCTCCTTCAACTCAACAAGCATAACGTCATCATGGTCAGACAAGAGAAATGAGTATCTCTTAGGCTGATGACGTATCCTATCAAATCTGCGAAGAGGTTGGTCTACATGAACAAGTTATTGCTCCACAACATCTTGTGTAACAATCTCATGATCCACAATACATTGAGGTATTTGTTCAATGTTCATCAAGGCCTCAGTATCATCTACATCTTGAACTTCTTCAATATGGATTTTACTCTCACTATTTCTTCTAGAAATAAACTCTCTTTCGAGAAAAATGCTATTTCTAGTGACAAACACTTTGCCTAGTATGAGATTGTAGAAGTAATATCCCTTCGTTTTCTTGGTATATCCTACAAAATAGCACTTATCAAATTTGGGTCCAAGTTTATTTGAGACTTGACCCCGAATGTAAGCCTCACAACCCCAAATCCTCATAAAAAATATCGTGGGACTCTTCCCAGTCTATATCATATATGGTGTCTTTATGACGGTCTTTGATGGAGCTATGTTAAGTGTGAAAAGAGTCATCTCTAGAGCGAATCCCCAGAAGGTGTTGAGGCAATCGGCCCAAGAATGATCGGGAAGATCATAGTTTTGATGTGTGTGCCAATAAGTTTAAGGTTAGGGTGTGGTGTTGTATTTAATATGTGTGATTGGGTTTGCAGGACTTAGAGAATCACACTTGGAAAACATATCCGAGGGACGAGAGTCGAGGGAGGAGAGCTCCAAGGGCATGCCGTGTAACGCCCGCCTCTTTCCCCCACACCTTTCGTGTGATGGGAGGCGGCGTTACGCTAACATACATACGTACATCATAATGCAGCGGAAGAATTTAAAACTTAATTCATACATGCAACTAGCACTTAAATCATACATACATATCTTAACTATCATTCCTAACATGGGGACATGGTAACTTAGCATATTAACGTCATACGTAGCATCATGATATAAATATTCCATAACTCATCCATAAGCATCATAAGTAGCAAGTGAATTCTTAGACAAAACCATCATAAGCATAGCATGAAACTTAAGAAAACCATGCAAAGTATAAGACATGTAACAAAGTATAAATATGAGAATTTATTTTCTTTTCCCTTGACCATGTCACTTCCACACACACTCCTGCCCCTCCTGCTGCTTCCTTTAATAACCTCTTGCTTGATCTGTGGTATAAGGAAAATAAGACTATAAGCACATATGCTTAGTAAGACTCTTTCCTACTCACTAAAACCGTACGTCACATAAAACATAAACATATGAAACATTTTAACATAAGCATATTCTTAACATAAATCATAAACCTAGGAACGTTTAACATATTATGATTCTTAACATAAAACATAAGCATAAAACATACTTATCATGACATAATTCTTAACCTAAACATAAGCATAAACATACTTATCTTGGCATAATTCTTAACATGAACATAAGCATAAACATACTTATTATAGCATAATTCTTAACATGAACATAAGCATAAACATACTTATCTTGGCATAATTCTTAACATGAACATAAGCATACAACATACTTATCATGGTATAATGCATAACATGAATGAATGCATGAGTCAAATGCATATATCATAAGGATGCTTATTTGAAAACCATAATTATAAATACTTAAACATAATCATAACATCATGGGGGGTCCCCGGCTTGTACCACATACATACATCATATGCGCGCATCCCTAAGTAAATACGAGGTAGCTAGTCTCGACCTACTAGGGTAGGAACAACTATGGTAGGTCTAAAAACCGAGGCGTTCTTAAGGTGTCCATCCCTGTTAGACAGCTACGGTAGTCCCAGAACCGTGGACAGCTACGGTAGTCTACAACCGAGACGTTCTTAAGGTGCCCATCCCTTGGACCCTTACTTCGGTCCGGTACAAGCCCATTCATAAAGTAAAAATAACTTCACATGCTTCATCATTCATAGAACATACATAGCATAACCATAATCTTGTTTCATGAAGCATGACATAAGAGTAGGAACAGCTACGGTAGTTCCAGAACCGAGGCATTCTTAAGGTGCCCATCCCTTAGCATGACATAAGCATACTTTACATATCATCATTCATACTTAATGCATAACATCATTATGCCTTCAAGGCATGAACATCATCATCATTCATCATCTTCATTCATAAGGTATGTCATGCATACATCATTATGCCTTAAAGCCATGAACATCATTTTCATTTATCATCTTCATTTATAAAGCATGACATACATACATAATTAGAGCATGCATGATCATGGTACATAGGGTAAACATGCATAGATTTTTCATACATAGTACATATCACAAAACATACATGATCATGGTATCTATCATAAAGCATACATGGGTAGGATTCATATAGACATGATACATATTATCTAGGTTCATGACATTCAACATAGCTCATGCATAGACCTTCATAACCATATATCTATCATAGGCATTTAACATCATACATGCATCATTCTACATAAACATGAGGCCTACATCACAATACATGTGTTCATGGTATATAGTTTAAAACATTCATGAATAAACATAGCACATAACCTAAACATACAAGTCATGATATATAGCATATAAAGCTAAGGTTTTAAGTAACATAAAAACTCTTACAACTTGCTTAAACATATACATACATCATAGTAAACCATGAACAAGTATCCTTGTACCTTAACCCAACCCAAACCCTAGATTAGGAGCTTGGCCGAATATTCAATAGAAGAAGGTCCCATCATTTAAGCAACATGAAAAAGGTCCCATAGGAAAAAGGAAACCCATACATTACATACAATGTCATAGTAAGCCATTGGACCCCATGATTGGAGCTAACCCTAAATCCTAGCCCTCTCACTTGACTTTGGCCGAACCCTAATGGGTCACAAACACATGGAAAAATTTCATAAAATTCCCAATTTACATCTAATACCTTACATATAACCCCATAGGAAACCATTAGAACCCTTGCTTGGAGTTAACCCTAACTTCTTGCCCTATAACATATCTTGGCCGAAACCTACAAGACATGTAAAAATTCACATGAATCACCATTAACATCCCTTGCATCATGAGAAAACATAAGAAATATCATTAGAGAGTTAAAACTAATCCTAGCCATGGAATCATGGTGGTGGCCGAAACCCTAGAAGCCAACCTTCATGGATTTCTCAACTTAGATCTTAAACAAAGATTTAAATCATGATAAACATAAAAGGAAAACCATTATACCACAGGTGAGGGAGTCTTACCGTTGTTGACTTGGTTTTTAGACCTTAAATAGAGAAGAGGATGAAGACTTTTAGACTTAGACCACCCCTAGCCCTTGTAGCCTTGTAGAAAGCCTTGGATCTTCAGGGAGAGGAATAGCCTTGGTGGAAGAAGAGAAGAAGAAGAGTAACTCCAATGTCTCTTCCTTTCTCACCTACGCCTTTTATACCCAAATGAAGGGGGCAAGTGAAGAGACATGATGCCTCCTCTCATGATGACCCTTCACTTCCTTTACCCTCAACTAAAATCCTCTTCCTTTTCCACTAGCACTCCCTTGCTAGGTGAATTGGTTAGTTCATGCATGGTGATACATTAGGTCCAAGGTTCAATCCTTGGTGCATGCACTTTATTTTTATTTTATTTTATTTTTTTTCTTTTATTTTCGGCAATGCCCCCCTAAGGCACACCAATAGCCATGCTAATATTCCTAATTGAAACTCATTTCTATTTATATTAAATTCTACCTAAGATCCACTAATAACCATGGTACTAGAAAAGCCCATGTAAGGTCCATTAGTACTTAGCTTCCTATTCCATATAGAAAATCATAGATAATCATGCTAAGGTTCCTACTAGTATCCTTATGTTCCTCGAGAATCTATCTAGGCATGATCAATATTTTTAAAGAAAAAATTGAGAAAATTTTACGGGTCGTTACAATCCCCCATACCTCGTGAAAGTTCGTCCTCGAACTTAGAATAGCTCCGGGTACTTGCGTCTCATCTCGTCCTCGTGTTCCCAGGTAGCTTCCTCGAACCTTTGACTTTGCCATAGGACCTTAACTAAGGGTACCTCCTTGTTCCTTAGCTTTTTGACTTCCCGATCCAAGATCTGGATAGGTCGGCTTTCAAAACTTAGGTCCTTCTGAACTTGTACTGTCTGTGGCTCGATCACTTGATCTGTATTTGGAATACACTACTTAAGCATTGACACATGGAACACGTTATGAATAGTCGACATCTAATGAGGCAGCTCCAGCTCATAAGCTACCCTGCCGACTCTTCTCAGGATCCGGTACGGTCCCACATAACGCGGACTTAGCTTCCCTTTCTTCCCAAATCTCGTTACCCCTTTCATAGGAGCCACTTTGAGGAATACCAGATCCCCAATATCGAATTCCAGTGGCCTACGCTGGACATCTGCATAACTCTTCTGCCGGCTCTGAGCAGCTTCTATCCGTCGTCGAATGCTCTGTATAGCTCGGGTGGTGTCGTCGATGAGATCCATCGTGAGCCCCATCTCCTTCTTTTCACCACCTTCATACCAACAGATCAGAGACCTACATC
The DNA here is from genome assembly GCA_024364735.1 of Boesenbergia rotunda. NCBI lineage: Eukaryota > Viridiplantae > Streptophyta > Magnoliopsida > Zingiberales > Zingiberaceae > Boesenbergia > Boesenbergia rotunda. The sequence goes on from JAGFNQ010000184.1 coordinate 763,612, forward strand.
TCCTCCCATACAAAGCTTCATAAGGTGTCATTCCGATAGTAGCTTGGTAGCTATTATTGTAAGCGAATTCCGCTAAACATAGATATCGGCACCAACTCTCTTTGAAATCCAGGGCACAAGCCCGCAACATGTCCTCCAGTACATGATTCACTTGTTCAGTTTGCCCGTCAGTCTGAGGGTGAAAGGCGGTGCTGAATCGTAGTTTAGTGCCGAGAGACTTCTGAACATACTCCCAAAAATGTGAAGTAAATCGACCATCCCTATCTGAGATGATGGTCTTGGGAACTCCATGAAGTCTGATTATCTCCTTAACATATAATTGAGCTAGTTGCTCAATCGAATAAGTCATCTTGATTGCTAGGAAGTGAGCAGACTTCGTCAACCTATCCACAATTACCCATATTGCATCATATCCGTTTGTAGTCCTGGGAAGTCCTGAAATGAAATCCATAGAGATATCTTCCCATTTTCATTCCGGAATTGGAAGTGGCTGCAGAACTCCTCCGGGTCGCTGGTGTTCTGCTTTCACTCGTTGGCAGGTCAGGCAAGTGCTAACATGCTGAGCCACATCTCTCTTCATACCGGACCACCAAAATTTCTCCTTCAGGTCTTGATACATCTTGGTGGATCCTGGGTGCATCGAATAAGGGGTTCCATGAGCTTCTGCCAATATTTCTCTCCGTAGCTCCGGATCATTAAGGATACATAGATGATCCCTAAAGTATAATACTTCCCCATCGGCGACACGAAAACCATCGCCCTTTCCTTCCAGAATCTCCTGCTTGATTCTCTGAAGACTCGGATTACCATTTTGTTTTTCCAATATGTCCTCAAACAGCGTTGGTGTTATTGTCATGGTAGACAACTGTTCGGAGATGACCTCGACCCCAAAGTTAATAATTTCCCTTTCGAGTGGCCGAGGTAATATAGATATGGACATCAAGGTGGCACTTGATTTCCGGCTGAGTGCATCGGCCACATTGTTCGCCTTCCCCGGATGGTAAAAGATCTCACAGTCGTAGTCCTTCATCAACTCCAGCCATCGGCGTTGTCTCATATTTAAGTCCTTCTGTGTGAAGAAATATCGCAAACTCTGGTGGTCTGTATAAATCTTACACTGTGCTCCGTATAGATAATGCCTCCATATCTTAAGAGCGAAAACCACAGCCGCCAGCTCTAGATCGTGAGTGGGATAGTTTTGTTCATGTTCTTTGAGTTGCCTAGAGGCGTAGGCATGACCTTACCATTCTGCATAAGTATAGCTCCAAGTCCTAGTTTGGAGGCGTCGCTGTACATGTCGAAGCTCTGGTTACTTTCCGGAAGAGTAAGAATTGGAGCACTTGTAAGTCTCCTTTTCAGCTCCAAGAAACTCCTTTCACAGTCTTCCGTCCATTCGTACTTTCTATCCTTCCGGGTGAGAGCCGTTAGAGGGGCTGCAATTTTTGCGAAGTCCTCCACAAATTTCCGATAATAGCCCGCCAGTCCGAAAAAACTTCTGATTTCACTGGCGTTCTATGGCCTTGACCCTTTCCCACCACATTCTGGCATCTCCAGAAAGGCAGAAGGATGCACACTTGATCTTCTCATGTTTAGGCCAGTCAAGCAGCTCCATTGTACTCTCCATGGTCTTGAACCACGCCTGGGCATCCCATGGTTCGCCAATACCCGAGAAATTTTCCGGTTTCAGCCTCAACCACTGGATCAGATAAGCCTCCTGTCGTGTTACAGTGGTCGAGCCTGTCGGAGGAGTGTACGTAACCGTAGGCGCGACGGGTATAACAGTCTGGTTCGCCGGTGGAGTAGTAGAATTTTCTTGCTGGTTCATCAAGGTATTAATGGTTTGCTGCTGCTCAGTAACTTGACGCTGAAGTTGGGTCACTAATTGCATCAGGTCAGACGAGGGAGTAGTCTCATTAAGTCTGTTACTCTGTCTACTAGCCATGCTTTCCTTCATAAAGGACGAGTATGGACAATATGAGTTATTGTTATTCCTATCCCCGTATTACATTCTAAAGTATTCGATTTCGTAAAAATAGGGTAAAGTATCGTTCATATTACATATCCTACAAGTACTTGCTATCATAAGATATCATTCATACTTGCATATTCTAGAATCATAAAAGAAAATAAGGTATGCATAGAGGTACATACTTGGAAGCTGCAGGAAGGAAGCTTGATGTGTGTGTAGTGAGATGACAAACGACTCTGATACCAACCTATAACGCCCGCCTCATTCCCCCACACCTTTTGTGTGGCGGGAGGCGGCGTTACGCTAACATACATACGTACATCATAATGCAGCGGAAGAATTTAAAACTTAATTTATACATGCAACTAGCACTTAAATCATACATACATATCTTAACTATCATTCCTAACATGGGGACATGGTAACTTAGCATATTAACGTCATACGTAGCATCATGATATAAACATTCCATAACTCATCCATAAGCATCATAGTAGCAAGTGAATTCTTAGACATAATCATCATAAGCATAGCATGAAGCTTAAGAAAACCATGCAAAGTATAAGACATGTAACAAAGTATAAATATGAGAATTTATTTTCTTTTCCCTTGACCATGTCACTGCCACACACACTCTTGCCCCTCCTGCTGCTTCCTTTAATAACCTCTTGCTTGATCTGTGGTATAAGGAAAATAAGACTATAAGCACATATGCTTAGTAAGACTCTTTCCTACTCACTAAAACCATACGTCACATAAAACATAAACATATGAAACATTTTAACATAAGCATATTCTTAACATAAATCATAAACCTAGGAACGTTTAATATATTATGATTCTTAACATAAAACATAAGCATAAAACATACTTATCATGGCATAATTCTTAACCTAAACATAAGCATAAACATACTTATCATGGCATAATTCTTAACATGAACATAAGCATAAACATACTTATCTTGGCATAATTCTTAACATGAACATAAGCATACAACATACTTATCATGACATAATACTTAACATGAATGAATGCATGAGTCAAATGCATATATCATAAGGATGCTTATTTGAAAACCATAATTATAAATACTTAAACATAATCATAACATCATGGGGGGTCCCCGACTTGTACCACATACATACATCATATGCGCGCATCCCTAAGTAAATACGAGGTAGCTAGTCTCAACTTACTAGGGTAGGAACAGCTACGATAGTTCCAAAAACCGAGGCGTCCTTAAGGTGCCCATCCCTGTTGGATAGCTACGGTAGTCCCAGAACCGTGGATAGCTACGGTAGTCCAGAACCGAGGCATTCTTAAGGTACCCATCCCTTGGACCCTTACTTCGGTCCGGTACAAGCTCATTCATAAAGTAAAATAACTTCACATGCTTCATCATTCATAGAACATACATAGCATAACCATAATCTTGTTTCATGAAGCATGACATAAGAGTAGGAACAACTACGGTAGTTCCAGAACCGAGGCGTTCTTAAGGTGCCCATCCCTTAGCATGACATAAGCTTACTTGACATATCATCATTCATACTTAATGCATAACATCATTATGCCTTCAAGACATGAACATCATCATCATTCATCATCTTCATTCATAAGGTATGTCATGCATACATCATTAAGCCTTAAAGCCATGAACATCATTTTCATTTATCATCTTCATTTATAAAGCATGACATACATACATAATTAGCATCTTAATCATAAAGCATGCATGATCATGGTACATAGGGTAAACATGCATAGTTTTTTTCATACATGGTACATATCACATAGCATGCATGATCATGGTATCTATCATAAAGCATACATGGGTAGGATTCATATGGACATGATACATACTATCTAGGTTCATGACATTTAACATAGCTCATGCATAGACCTTCATAACCATATATCTATCATAGGCATTTAACATCATACATGCATCATTCTACATAAACATGAGGCCTACATCACAATACATGTGTTCATGGTATATAGTTTAAAACATTCATGAATAAACATAGCACATAACCTAAACATACAAGTCATGATATATAGCACATAAAGCTAAGGTTTTAAGTAACATAAAAACTCTTACAACTTGCTTAAACATATACATACATCATAGTAAACCATGAACAAGTATCCTTGTACCTTAACCCAACCCAAACCCTAGATTAGGAGCTTGGCCGAATATTCAATAGAAGAAGGTCCCATCATTTAAGCAACATGAAAAAGGTCCCATAGGAAAAAGGAAACTCATACATTACATACAATGTCATAGTAAGCCATTGGACCCCATGATTGGAGCTAATCCTAAATCCTAGCCCTCTCACTTGACTTTTGCCGAACCCTAATGGGTCACAAACACATGAAAAAATTTCATAAAATTCCCAATTTACATCTAATACCTTACATATAACCCCATAGGAAACCATTAGAACCCTTGCTTGGAGTTAACCCTAACTTCTTGCCCTATAACATATCTTAGCCGAAACCTACAAGACATGTAAAAATTCACATGAATCACCATTAACATCCCTTGCATCATGAGAAAATATAAGAAACATCATTAGAGAGTTAAAACTAATCCTAGCCATGGAATCATGGTGGTGGCCGAAACCCTAGAAGCCAACCTTCATGGATTTCTCAACTTAGATCTTAAACAAAGATTTAAATCATGATAAACATAAAAGGAAAACCATTATACCACAGGTGAGGAGTCTTACCCTTGTTGACTTGGTTTTTAGACCTTAAATAGAGAAGAGGATGAAGACTTTTAGACCTTAGACCACCCCTAACCCTTGTAGCCTTGTAGAAAGCCTTGGATCTTCAAGATGGAGTCCTTTGTGAAGCTTTTCTAAGGGAGACAAACCCTTGTGGGTTTCGCCTAGAAGGAGAAGAAGAGGGAGAGGAATAGCCTTGGTGGAAGAAGAGAAGAAGAAGAGTAACTCCAATGTCTCTTCATTTCTCACCTACTCCTTTTATACCCAAATGAAGGGGGTAAGTGAAGAGACATGATACCTCCTCTCATGATGACCCTTCACTTCCTTTACCCTCAACTAAAATCCTCTTCCTTTTCTACTAGCACTCCCTTGCTAGGTGAATTGGTTAGTACATGCATGGTGATACATTAGGTCCAAGGTTCAATCCTTGGTGCATGCACTTTATTTTTATTTTCTTTTATTTTCGGCAATGCCCCCCTAAGGCACATCAATAGCCATGCTAATATTCCTAATTGAAACTCATTTCTATTTATATTAAATTCTATCTAAGATCCACTAATAACCATGGTACTAGAAAAGCCCATGTAAGGCCCATTAGTACTTAGCTTCCTATTCCATATAGAAAATCATAGATAATCATACTAAGGTTCCTACTAGTATCCTTATGTTCCTCGAGAATCTATCTAGGTATGATCAATATCTTTAAAGAAAATATTGAGAAAATTTTACGGGTCGTTACATGCCGGGAAGTGGACTTCAAGGGCACATGTGAAGGGTGGCATGGAGGCAAGCCAAGGAAGGCTTGTGTGCGCATCCGAAGGACGATAGCCAAAGGAAGAAGACTTCAAGGGATGAGCCAAGGGAGCATACCTGAAGGGATACGTGAAAGAGAGTGTTTTGAGAGGTTGTAAGTGAGATTGGAGACTGGGCAGTCGACTGGCCAGAGGGCAGTCAACTGCCAAAACTCATAGAGAGTTTACAGACTCGGACCAATCGACTGCCCCAAGGGCGACTGGTAATCCCCCAAAAGCTAGCCGTTGGCTGGCATTTATTGCTAGACTAGTCGACTGCCCTAGGGGCTGTCGACTGGTGCGGGTCTGGACAGCCTGCGAGGTTGTCCTGTTCTCTTATAAAAAGAGGACTTTTCCGCACGTGAACGGTACAGTTTTACACTGTAATGAAGTGCTGTTCGTGCGACTACTCATCTAATCTTCCTCTCTATCTATTCATTGCATTCTATAAAGAGGAAGACAACGCCTTTGTAAAGGTTTCTCCACCTGAAGGAGACTTTTCATAGTGGAGGTGGAGTACTCGCGTAGATCCTTGGATTAGTCACCCATTCGGGTGTATACCAAGTAAAAATACTTTGAGTTAGCATTGCTCTTTTGCTTTCATATATTTTTGTTTGTATTCCGCTAACAATTTTGTAGAGAAATTCGACAAAGTGATATTCACCCCCCCCCTCTAGCAAACGCTCTTCGATCTATCAATTGGTATCAGAGCCGGTTCGCTTCAGAAGAATTCACCGTCGACCGAAGTAAAGTAATTGGCGTTTCAAGAGGTATACAACACTGCACAACCACCATTCTTCGACGGGAATAACTTCGCGTACTGGAAAGGTAGAATGCAATACTATCTAATGAATGACATTAAAAACTGGATTAGTGTTGTAGATGGATTCGATGCACCCGTCGACGAAAGAGGAGAGCCAACGCCAAAGAGATCGTGGTCGAAGGATGTCATGAAGAGGGCGCAATCAAATGCCAAGGTCACCACCATACTTCAATGCGGGCTCTTAAAGGAGCAACTCAATAAGGTGGGGTCATTCAAGAGCGCCAAAGTGTTGTGGGAGAAACTCGTTGAATTGAATGAAGGGTCCAACGAGTCCAGAAGGGCAAAGAAGGACTTGCTTGTTGCTCAACTCCAATCCCTATCCATGAAGACCAACGAAACTGTCAGCCAGCTACATGGAAGGGTGAAGGAGATCATCAACGAACTCCATGTGATTGGAGAGAAGATTGAAAACCGGGATCTCGTCAGGTACGTCCTACAATCTTTCCCGAGAACAACTTTGTGGGCATCAATGGTTGATGCCTACAAAGTATCAAGGGATTTGTCAATAGTAAAATTAGATGATTTATTTTGTGAGTTTGAACTACACGAGCAAGCTAATGTTTCGGCCAAAGAGAAAGGTATAGCCTTTATTGCAGAAAAGGAAAAGAAGAAGAAGAAGGAGAAGAAGAAGGTGGTCTACTCCTCTTCATCTGACTTAGAGGAGTCCAGTGCCTCTATGGATAGCGACCAAGAGGCCTTCATGGTAAGAAAAATACGTAGGGCTTTTAAAAGTTTTTCTAACAAGTCTTATGCTAGGAAAGGATCCAAAGGCAAGGGCAAGGCAAAGGACATCATTTGCTACAACTGTCACCAAGAGGGACACATGAAGAATGAGTGCCCTCAACTAAAGAGAAGAGATGAAAAGAAGGAGGAGAAGAAGAAAGGTGACAAGAAGAGGTCAAAGGGAAAGGAAAAGAGTGCCACAAACCCAAGGCGACTTGGGATGATCCATCATCCTCGGAGGAAGAAGAGGAGCAAGTGTCTCACTTTGCTCTCATGGCAGTGGACCACTCAGAGTCATTAGATGATGAGAGAAGCTCAAGCAGTGATGAAAGCGCCTCATCTTCATCATCATTCGAGTCAGAAGCTTCGGTAAGTGAGGTATACAGCTTACCCTCTGTAGCGACCCGCCTTCTTACTGTCTTTAGACGGATCGTTACTTTTCTCTACTTCTCAACTTTTATACATGACTAAAGAAAATTGCGGAAATCTTGTTTTTTTTTTCTTTTAAATTCTGCTAACAATTATATTCTAACTTAAGCAATCATGTATAATAATACCATGTCATACTTTCTTCTCAAATCCCATAGCTAATACCTGTTGAAAACAGCCTTACCCTTCTTAAACTGCCTGTACCAGTCGACTGGTGACGTGGCAGTCGACTGGTACGCCTGTAATCAGTTTTACAGGTTTCGGCCCTTGCTTTCCAAGTCCACCATTCCTTCAATTTCGAGCCATATCAAACTACGACATCATTTCTATACTCTATATCAGTTTCCTAAACAATTTAGCCAATCAAACGAATCCATAGACTTGAATTTAGGACTTTTATGGAAGAAAATAAACTAAACAAGTTTATATAAACTTTCACAATAGAGTTTGTACCAATCTTGACTTCTATGAATTTATAACACCAAATACATGTTCTACGACCTTGCTAAAGCATTATGAAATGTGATTGCAACTTTTCTAAACATTTTTAAGCAATAAAACTCGATTCAAAAGGAAAATTGATACTATCTTGGCACAAACACCTTTTTCTCTAACAAAGTATCAATATTTCTAACTACTCACACTTTTACTCATCCAATGCAATCATGGGGATATATATACTAAAGGAAATGACATGGAATCTTTACTCTAAGAAATTTAGCATATAAAACTATCCAAAACTCAAATACTCCATAATCTCCATAAAGCAAGAACTTGAAATTTGAATAAACTTAAACATTGCAATTCAAATAACTAAATTGTCTCGTCTCAAAGATCTCTCCATAATCAGCCACCACACACACTCTACTCAGCACCGCCTCGTCGTCTTCCTTCAGAATTGCTTGCCTTTACCTTTATCTGCAATAAGAGGAAATGCATCTATAAGCATAAAGCTTAGTAAGTACTATCTAGCTCACAAAAACTCGGAATGTGCAAACATGCTTCTAGAACAATATGAAAATCATATGAGATACTAATATGCTTGAAAGAAAACTAAGAACATGTATAACTCAAAACATGCATACTCAAGCAATAATAAATCTCAATTTACTTTTCTTGGCTCAACTTGAAACTTTAGCTATTCTTTAACTTTTGAAAACTTTCTTAAACTTTTGAAACTTTGCTAAAGCATATACTTAAAAATAATAATCACTTGGATCCACTGAAGACGTAAGTACCATCTCATGCGCGTTCCCTAAAAGGTTGGGGTAGCGAGCCACCAATCCTAATAGAGCAGACCTTGGTCTACCAGGGCCAAGACCTTGGAATTGGACACCTGGATTTCTTTAACGACGCCCTTGGACGCCGGGTACTGGCCTTAGAAAATAAAATAGCTTTTCTTACTTTTCTTTCTTATCTGTAAATGCCTTGGCATTTTCTGGAGCACCTTGCGTGCTAAAATCCCTATGTCTTGACTTTTCGGGATTTCTTAAGGCCTTGGCCTTTTCTTTTCTTATCTTTATCTTCTCTTTTCTTTTCTCATAGCTTTTCTTGGTCCCTAATCTCATATAGGGTGCTTATCAAACATATACAAGCATATAAGGAACTAAGATTACATGCAAAAACTGAAACAAAAAGGAAATATCTCTTTTAAAAACTTTTAAAGGAAATTCTCGCGGAAAAACCGCCTCTTACTGCAGGTGAGCAGTACTTACATTGATATCTTGGACTTACAACCAAGATTGACGTCTAGGACTCGGAAGAAACTTGAGATCTCAGAGAATTCTTCGCACCTACGCGTTCCTCTCGTCGCGGGGATTCCAAATATTAGAAAATCTCTTGGAGAAGAGCTTTGGCCGGCCCCCTAGAGCTTGGTGTAGTTTCGCCCAGAAGAGGAGGGGTCGGCGTGAGGGTTTGGAGAGGAGAGAAAATAAAACTTCTCTCTTTAATTACCTATTTATACTTATGGGGCGGATTAACCTAACTACACCTTAAATATAGGTCTCTCCATCCTTTGCTGTGCTTGATACCCTAGCCCAGCTGGTCGCGCGCGCTCTTGGTCTCGCGGTGGTCGCGGGTTCGAACTCCGGCTGCCCTTAAGTGGTTTTTCCTTTTTTGGCTTTCTTTCTCTTTTTTTTTTTAAATACTAAACGGACTCGGAAAATTCCATAAAAATATTCTAAAAATTCCTAAAAATATCTAGAATATTTCTAAACCATTTTTAAATAATTCTAAGGACTTTAAGAACTAAAAATGGGAATTTTGGGGCGTTACACCCTCCTCTACCTTAGTCAAAATTATTTCTAGTACCAATATGGACTTAGCTAAAGTTAGAAGTAAAATTTAGGAATTGAAAGATGAAATTGCCATGCTTAGAGTAGAGTCTACAAAGCTTAAGGATGACTTGCATGCTTGTTCTCTTACATCACATGATATATGCTTTGAAATTGAAAATAGGGAACTAAGGAAAAATGTAGAGGACCTCACAAAGGCACTTAGAAAATTTCAAGTGGGCTCTAGCAACTTAGATATGATAATTAATAGTCAAAGAGCCATTTATAACAAGGCCGGATTAGGATATAGGCCAAAGACAAAGGAAGTGACCTTTGTCTCACTCATGGGTAGGATTGGTGCATCTAGGAGACAAGGGACTAAGGGAAACATCAAGAAGGCGTGGGTACCTAAGAAATTTTTAAATGATGCTTGCGGATCAAAAATTTGGGTATCAAAAGAGTGTGTTTTTCATGTTGTATAGGTGAAGGTGAAGGAGGCCTCAACCATGTGGATAGTAGATAGTGGGTACTCAAAACATATGACCGGAGATGTGAGCAAGTTCACTACTATTAGCTACCTAAGAGAAGGGACGGTCTCCTTTGAAAATAGTGAAAAATTGAAAATAATTGGTAGGGGCACCATTGACGTATCTTCTACAATTTCTATCCATAAGGTACTTTTAATTAAAGACATGAAATTTAATTTACTTAGTGTAAGTCAGTTATGTGATGCGGGTTATAGGGTTGAATTTCATACTAGGAAGTGCCTAATAAAACAAAATGAGTCCGATAATGTCATACTAGAAGGGTATAGGGAAGCCAACCTTTATTATCTTGATTTTACTTATGCTACTAACAATTTGCCTAAGTGTTTCATGTCTAAAGAAGAAGAAGGGTGGTTGTGGCACCGAAGACTTGGGCACGTGAATATGAGAAGAATTGCAAGAGTGGTCAAGGAGGAGTTGGTGAAGGGGCTACCTATGATCAAGTATGAGAAGACCAAACTGTGTGATGCATGCCAAGAAGGTAAGCAATCAAAATCATCACACAAAGGTAAAACCCTAACCACTACTACTTTACCTTTAGAGCTTTTACATATTGATTTGTTTGACTGTCATAGCACTCCCTCACTAGTAGGGAGTAAATATTATTTAGTTATAGTAGATGACTTCTCTAGATTTACATGGGTTTTCTTTATGAAACATAAGGACGATACCTTAGACATTTTTATAGGTTTTAGTAAGAGGGTTGAGAATGAAAAACACCTAAAGATTAATCGAATTAGGAGTGACCACAGTGGGGAGTTCCAAAATTCAAGTTTCTCACAATTTTGTGTAGAAAATGGGTATAAGCATGAATTTTCATGCCCAAGGATTCCTCAACAAATGAGGTAGTTGAGAAGAGAAACAGAGCCCTACAAGAAGCTGCTAGGACTATGCTTAATGCATACTCCCTTCCTAGCTATTTTTGGGCTGAAACGATTAATACCGCTTGTTACATTCAAAACCGAGTTTTGGTACATAGGTTCTTAAGTAAAACACCCTTTGAATTGTGGAATGGGAGAATTCCACAAGTCCATTACTTTAGGGTCATTGGATGTAAGGTTTATATTTTGAATACCAAGGATGACCTAAGGAAATTTGAGTCAAAAACGGATGAGGGAATTTTAGTTGGCTATTCATCCACTAGTAGGGGTTATAGGGTTTACAACAAAAGAACTAAGGTAATTGAGGAGTCTTCTAACATTGATTTTGATGAAACTACAAATACCTACCCTAAGAAAGCCTCAATTGATAAGGATATGGAAGAAGTCCAACCCCTTGCCCAAAGAATCCAAGACCTACATTTGGAGGGCAACAATTAAGGGGGAGGGAGAAGTACCCTAGAGGATGAGGAACAAGTAGTCAATGAACTCACAACCTCTAGGCCCTTGAGACATCACCACGATCACCCAATTGACCAAATAGTGGGTGATGTCACTCAAGGAGTAAGGGCTAGGTCTTATTTTAGAGACCAAACTAGTCAAATCACCTTAATCTCTCAATTAGAACCTAAGTCTATTGATGAAGCATTGGGAGATATAGATTGTGTCTTAGCAATGCAAGAAGAGCTAAATCAATTTGAGAGAAGTGAGGTTTGGGAGTTGGTTCCTAGGCCCAATGATTGCTCCATTGTAACTACAAGATGGGTCTTTAGGAACAAACTAGATGATCAAGGGAAAATCACTAGGAACAAGGCTAGATTGGTAGCTACGGGGTTTAACCAAGTTGAGGGATTAGACTATGATGAGACCTATGCCCCCGTAGCTAGATTAGAGTCCATTAGAATTCTACTAGCCTATGTCGTTCACATGGGTTTCACACTTCACCAAATGGATGTGAAGTCGACATTCCTTAATGAGATCATTAAGGAAGAGGTCTATGTAGAACAACCCCATGGGTTTGAGGACCCTAACTATCCAAGATACGTTTACAAATTGAGAAAAGCCTTATATGGATTGAAATAAGCTCCCCAGGCTTGGTATGAAAGGCTTTCATCATTTCTAGTGTCTAAGGGGTTTAGGAGAGGAACAATTGACCCTACTTTGTTCCTAAAATCTAAGGATAAGGACATATTTGTTGCCCAAGTTTATGTAGATGATATCATTTTTGGGTCAACAAATAATGACTTTTTACAAGAATTCATCAAATGTATGGAAAATGAATTTGAGATGAGTCTTGTAAGAGAGTTAACCTTCTTTTTAGGACTTCAAGTTAAGCAAACTAATGAAGGGACACATGTATTTCAAACTAAGTATGCTAAGGAAATGTTAAAGAAATTTGGCCTAGAAAATGCTAAAGTAGCATCTACCCCCATAGGAACCAATGTGAAAATGGATAGTGACCTTGAAGGGAAAATGGTAGACTCAAAGTAATATAGGAGCATGATTGGTAGCCTATTGTATCTAACCGCTAGTAAACCCGATATACTTTTTGCGGTAGGTATGTGTGTAAGGTACCAATCTTGTGCCAAAGAGTCCCATTTGGTAGTAGTGAAGATGATCCTGAGGTATGTTAAAGGTACCCTCAATGTCGGACTTTAGTATCCTAGAACCCCTAATGTTGATCTTATTGGATACACCGACTCGGACTATGCGGGGTGTAGGCTAGATAGGAAGAGTACTAGTGTACGGTGTCAATTTCTTGGGTCTTCTTTAGTTAGTTAGAGTAGTAAGAAACAACCATGCGTTGCCCTATCAACAACGGAGGCGGAATATGTGGCAATGGGGTGGTTGTGTTTCCCAACTCCTTTGGATCATGCACACCTTAGAAGATTATGAGTTACATTATTCCAAGGTCAAAGTTTTGTGTGATAATGTAAGTACAATCAATTTGACCAAAAATCCAGTTCACCATTCTAGAACAAAACACATTGAAGTGAAGCATCACTTCATTAGAGACCATGTGGCAAGGGGAGACATAAAATTACACTATGTTGAGTCCAAGTAAAACCTTGCCGATATTTTTACCAAGCCTCTTCCCGAATCAGAATTTACATCCCTAAGAAGAGGCCTTGGAATGTGTTATGTAGAAGTATAGAATGAACCTTGGAGTAATAGATTGGGAAAAGTGTGCTTAATCCATTAGGATGATACAAAATGAATCACTTGTGCTTGTGGCATAGTGTTGGATCATTAGAGGTATCACATTATCAAAAATAGACCAACTATGGGGAAGACAAGTGTTTAATTAATGGACAATTTGCCCAAAAATCATAGTTAGACATTTTAAACCTTTGAAAACCATTTTATATTTTATATGCTTTGTCATACTTTTAAAAGATATATGATTGCAAAATTAAGTTGAGATTTTGATACAAAACTTAGTGGTTTTCAAGGATTTTGAGATTTTATCAAAAGTCAAGCATGTTTGAAATTTTATATGGCCTGATATTTTTCCTTGATAAAGTATATTATTTCAAACATGCTTGCAAATTTTTACAATTTTTAGAATTTTTTGGAATTTTTGGGGGATTTCTGAAATTCGGTAGAAAAGCTGAAAAATCTGACTGAAAACGTATCAGTCGACTGCCCCTTGGGGCAGTCGACTGGCACGCCTGAAATCAGTTTCTGAAATTTTTTTCAGAAATCCAAGTTTCTCTCATTTGATGCCATGGGTTAAGGTTGCTTGAGGCAATTGTTTGATGGTGTCAAAGGGGGAGAACGGATGGTTTAAGTTAGAATTTTGACTTAAAATGGGTTGTTTAAGTTAGTTGTTTAACTTAAATCTTGGATGATTAAAAATGGATGAAGACATGGGTTAAGGGGGAGGCTACCTCTTAGGTTTTGATATGTCTTACATTTTTAATTAATGTTGCTTAGTGTTAAGTTGGGCTTGAAACTTAACTTGGATCATGAGTAGAATTGAAAATGGGAAATGACATGGATTAAGGGGGAGGATACCTCTTAGGTTTTTGATATGTCTTATGTTTTTCAATTGCTACTGTTGTTTACTTTGTTGACTGGTATTTTATCCCTAAACTTAAACATATTGCCACACATCAAAAAGGGGGAGATTGTTGAGGCAATCGACCCAAGAATGATCGGGAAGATCATAGTTTTGATGTGTGTGCCAATAAGTTTAAGGTTAGGGTGTTGTGTTGTATTTAATATGTGTGATTGAGTTTGCAGGACATGGAGAATCACACTTGGAAAACATATCCGAGGGACGAGAGCCGAGGGAGGAGAGCTCTAAGGGCAAGCCGGGAAGTGGACTTCAAGGGCACACGTGAAGGGTGGAATGGAGGCAAGTCAAGGAAGGCTTGTGTGCGCATCCGAGGGACAATAGCCAGAGGAAGAAGACTTCAAGGGGCGAGTCAAGGGAGCATACGTGAAGGAGAGTGTTTTGAGAGGTTGTAAGTGAGATTCGAGACTGGGCAGTCGACTGGCCAGAGGGCAGTCGATTGCCAAAACTCACAGAGAGTTTACAGCCTCGGACCAGTCGACTGCCCTAGGGGCAGTCGACTGGTAACCCCCCAAAAACTAGCCATTGGCTGGCATTTATTGCTAAACCAGTCGACTGCCCAGGGGCAGTCGACTGGTGCGGGTCTGGACAGCCTGCGAGGTTGTCTTGTTCTTTTATAAAAAGAGGACTTTTCCGCACGTGAAAGGTACGGTTTTGCACTGTAACGAAGTGTTGTTCGTGCGACTAGTCATCCAATCTTCCTCTCTCTCTATTCATTGCATTCTGTAAAGAGGAAGACAACACCTTTGTAAAGGTTTCTCCACCTGAAGGAGACTTTTCATAGTGGAGGTGGAGTACTCGCGTGAATCCTTGGATTAGTCACCCATTCAGGTGGATACCAAGAAAAAATACTCTGAGTTAGCATTGCTCTTTTGCTTTCATATATTTTTGTTTGTATTCCGCTAACAATTTTGTAGAGAAATTCGACAAAGTGCTATTCACCCCCCCTCTAGCAAACGCTCTTCGATCTATCAGAAGGATGTAAGAAGATCTGTCTGACGCAGCATCGATCGTACCATATCTAATAGAGTATGTTTCCCCACTCGGACACACCATTCCATTGTGGTGTTCCAAGGTGGTGTGAGTTGGCATGTGATCTCACACTCTGCTATGGTATTCACCACCTTGATATGATCGAAGCATTTTAATACTCTTGCCAAGTTGATTTTGTACTTCACTCTTGAATTTTTTGAACTTTTCAAATGATTCTGACTTGTGTTTCATGAGATACACATAGCCATACTTACTGACATCATCAGTGAAAGTGATGAAGTACTGATAACCTCCTCTAGCTGTGACATTGAATGGGTCACATACATCAGTATGTATGAGTCCTAACAAGTCTGTCGTTCTTTCATCGTGTCCACTAAATGGAGTCTTGGTCATCTTGCCTAAAAGACAAGATTCATAAGTCTCATCTGATTCAAAATCAAATGAGTCCAGTAATCCATCCTTATGGAGCTGGGATATGTGACTCTCATTTATATGACTTAAGCGACAATGTAAGAGATACGTTTGGTTCAAAGCATTTGGTTTGAACCATTTGGTATTTATGTTATAGATTGGGTTCTCTAAGTCTAGAACACAGAGTTCATTCATAAGTGGTGCACTACATTAAAACATGTCATTTAACATTATAAAACAACATTTATCCTTTATGATAAATGAAAAGTTTTTCTTGTCTAAACAAAATACAGAAATTATGTTCTTAGTTAATGCAAGTACATAAAAGCACTCTTCTAAGATAAGCCCAGTGGGCAAAGACAAGGAATATGTTCCTACAGCTATAGCAGCAACTCTTGCGCCATTGCCTTCTCGTAGATCCACTTCGCCCTTTGTTAACGATCTAGCTCTTCGAAGGCCCTACACATTAGTACAAATGTGAGATGCACAACCGATATCTAATACCCAAGAAGATGAAATAGATAGATTGACTTCTATAACAAAAATATCTGAGGCAGAAGTCTCACTTCTTTTCTTCTTTACTTCCTCTAGGTAGAGTTTGCAATTCCGCTTCCAATATCCGGTCTCACCACAGTGGAAGCAGGTCCCTTCCTTAGGCACCCGCCTTTGGCCTTCAGTATAATAGAGTTGGCCTTGCCTTTGGCTTGGGTCTTACCCTTACCCTTAGGTTTCCATTTGCCTTTTCCCTTTTATACCATCAGTACATTTCTAGTCTTGGTTTTTTTGAGATTGGGTTCAACAGTTCTCAACATGCTGAGCATCTCAGGCAATGACTTGTCAATTTCATTCATGTTATAGTTCATGACAAATTGATTATACCCTTCTGGCAACGATTGCAGGATAAGGTCCGTGGCTAATTCTTGACCTAGTGAAAATCCTAGTCTTTCAAGGTTCTCGACATACCCAATCATCTTGAGTACGTAATTTCCTACGGGAGTTCCTTCTTGCATCTTCCATGCAAATAGGGCCTTAGACACCTCAAACCGCTTGTGCCTAGCTTGCCCTTGATATAGTTATTTTAAGTGCTCAACTATATCATGTGCATCCATGTTCTCATGTTACTTCTGAAGCTCAGCGTTCATGGTGGCAAGCATGAGGAATGATACATCAAGTGCATCATCCTGATGCTTCTTGTAAGCATCTTTTTTCACGCGAGTGGGGATAGTGATGGGTGCTTCTGGAAGAGGTTGTTCTAGGACGTACAGTTTTCATTCTTGTTTGAGGACGATCCTCAAGTTTTTGTTCCAGTCCAGGAAATTAGCTCCGTTAAGCTTGTCCTTCTCAAGGACAGATCGCAGAGAGAGAGTATTTAACGTGTTAGATGACATGGTGATCTACAACTGTAAAATATACAGAAATAAGTATCATATCTAGATCATTTAATTAGGTTTTTAATTAAATGACACTTCCACTGAATTGTAAAGGTTTGGTAGGGGCTAGTTATGGATGTAGGTAAACTCAATTTGCCCACACTACTAGCTCCAACCAAATAACGACTATATTCATATGGGACAAAATTCATATTATACCTCATCTTGAGTTAGCTTTAGCTAATCACCCAAGATTTAGTATAATTAGGTAGGTAATATTTTACCAATTACATCTTATGCAACTCTTGGAAACAAAGGGTCAAGATCCACATTACACATCATCTTGAGTTAGCTTTGGCTAATCACCCAAGACTTTATATAATTGTTCTCTTACCCAATTTTTCCAACTTTTGGGATATGCCTCTAAGTTTCTCAATCCAATTAAGGTGACTTAGTTAAGTCTCACCCAATGTTTGATAGCGGGACATTACAATTGTCCTCTCGCACTCTACCATGATAAAATGTGTCGCTTTGATTTGACAAACTCAACAACAAATGATCGAGGTAGTTTATGAGTATCAAACTTTGGTAGGCATATCGAGTTAACTTAATTAAGATAAATGTTTATCTAATCATGCATCACATACACACATTGCATATATCAACATATAAGCGGTAAAATGTGACATGGTTATGGCCCGTATACTACGATCTTCTCAAGCTAATGAGAAAATCGATAGTCAACCTAGGGATAACATCTTCTCCAAGTGCATAACCTAGGGATAACATCTTCTCCAAGTGCATCCTTCGGTCGTCATATGTCGTCGGCTTCCTTCTTGTAACTTCATTTTTCAATGGACATTCCACTCATTATTTTGTAAATTACAAATTAGGAAAACTCGAGTTGCATTCGAGTCTAAATCTATTTTACAACTAGAAAAATAGAGATAAGACATGACACGCAGTCTATATTATGAATTACATTACAACATGCACTCACACACAATACATCCAATCATATTGGGGTTAAGGCCATAACCACCATGTAATCAATCACACACAATAGATTTAGTGACATCAATTTTTATTATGATTATAAAAATGTTCATGAGCCGAAACCATAGGTTATAAAATTTATTGAATAAAATTGAACTATAGCACACTTTCATATTCATATGATAATGCTATGGACTTTGTGTTTAATCAACACAAACTTTTGTATCTCAACAAATGTTCATACATTACACAATCCATAACAAAATTATGTCCTACTTCTATATCACATATAAAAGTTTTTCTAAACTTTGTATGATCTTTCGCAAGTGACTCTGATACCACTATAGGGATATATAGGCAAAAATATTCAAAAATTACAACAAAAATAATAGATCCCACGAGCGATCCATGCGAAATAAAAACTCATACAAAGTTAATTTACAAATTCCTATCGTATAGGTAGACCTTTGGCGCGTGTCATTCGCTTATCCTGCTTGTCCGAGGTATGTTGGATCTCTTGCACGTTCAAGTGTCCGTGCCTCTATGCGTATCCACACTAACATGATTTCTCAAGATTCGAAGAAGAATTACCTTTGTGGTGCTAACCACAAGAGGAGATTCACAAAGCAAGAAGGAGAGGAAGAAGAGGGATTTCGACCAAGAGAAGGAAGTGTTAGGATCTTACCGTTTGCTAGAAGGAGGTGAATAGCAATTTTTCGATCTTTCTTCCTACAACGTTAGCATGCGCAAGCGAAAATACTAAATATAAAACAAAAACAATGCTAACACAAACCGTTTACGTGGTTCGGAGATGAAACTCCTACTCCACCGCTGTCCGTAAGTTGGACGATCCCGATCCTTCGGTAGATGATTCCCCGGAGCACCTCCAGCTAGCTCTTGTTGCTCCTTGTGGGTGGAGAAACCTGGCCACAAACCTTGGATAATCCCTAAGCAATAGTAGGCTACTAACAAGCTCTAACCAAGCTAGTTTCGCCAAGAAGAAACAGCCATAAACGAGCTCCCTTAAATAGAGCTCGAGACTGATATGACCGTTACCAGTAGACTGGTTCAGCACCAGTCGACTGGTCCAGCACCAGTCGACTGGTCCAGCACCAGTCGACTGGTCCAGCACCAGTCGACTGGTCCAGCACCAGTTGACTGGTCGAATTCGAATGGCAATTCAAATTTTGGTCACCATCAGTCGACTGGTCCTGGACCAGTCGACTGATCTTTCTGTGAACCCTATCAGTCGACTGGACCCTCACCAATCTACTGGTCCACTCCCTAAGTCTAATGTTACCCTTCCCGAGTACATTTCTCTCAGCATTTGACCCCTCACGACTTAGCCCCCGAGTACAATTTCCTCAGCACTCGAAACCTCACGACTTGGTTGACTCTTCATTCAGCAGCCTCAATCTGTTGCATTCAAGCCCTCTTCGACTTTGGCTCCCGTCCCTCAGATGCGCACACAAGCCCTCGGCTTGCCTCCATGTCATCCTTCACGCATGCCTCGAAGTCCGCTTCCCTCAGCTCATCGTTCCTGCTGTAGCAGCCTCAACCTGTTGCCTTCAAACCCTCTTCGACTTTGGCCCTTGTCCCTTAGATGCGCACACAAGCCCTCGGCTTGCCTCCATGCCATCCTTCACGTACGCCTCGAAGTTCCCTTCCCTCGGCTCATCGTCCCTGCTTTGTCCATGGTCCCTCGAATGCGCACACAAGCCCACGGCTTGCCTCCATGCCACCCTTCACCGTACCCGAAGACGTCCAACCAAGTCTATGTGTATCCTGCAAATCTGCACACTCACATACACATATTAGATCAACATGAAACCCTAACTTAATCATATTGACACACATATTAAAACTCATGATCCTCCCGATCATACTTGGGTTGATTGCCCCAACAATCTCCCCCTTTTTGATGTGTGACAATATGTTTAAGTTAGGTGGAAAAACAACAATAACAATTAAAAATTAAAGACATAGCACATTAGGAGACATAAACATGCCCTCCCTCTTAACCTATGCCCTCCACATAATTCTCAATTTTTCACAACACCAAATTAAGTTAAACCTAACTTAAAACCACAAGTTCTCCCCCTTTGACATCAACAAAAAGGTTGCCCCAAGCAATCCTAACCCTAGGGTCAAAGAGAACACTTTTTCATTTCTGAAAAAAAACCCCAGAAATCAGAACCCAGCATTACCAGTCAACTGCCCCTGCATCAGTCGATTGGTCCCTGCAATTCACAAATCCACAGAAAGATCAGTCGACTGCCCCAGTGGCAGTTGACTTATACACTCTAAACTGAATTTCCCAGCCGAAATTCAGAATCCTCTAGAAAATTTCACAAAATTCAAAAAATTCTGAAATTTTACAAGCATATTTCTTAAGATATATTTTACCCTAGAAAAATATAGCTTCGTGAAAAATATCAAATATGTTTGACTTTTGACAAAAACTCCAATTCTTTAAAAATGTATCATTTTGTATCAACTTTCTATCCTAACTTTGAATCTATGTGTTTGCCAAGCCTATCCTATACCATTTAAAACATAGAATTATTTTCAAATCTCCCCCTTCTTTTCATATAATTTTTCAAGATAAAACACATGATGAAACCTCCCCCTTTTCATCCCTTAACTCTAGACATATACATGTATATGAAAATTTCCTTATGCCCATAATAGCAAGATAAAAATATTCCATATGAGCAATATCAAGTCATGAATTTGAAAACTCATATAAGTAATATGAAAGCATAAATAGAAATGTCATATAAAGTCATACTAAAGGATAAACAATGTCACAAGGGTCATAGCCCCAAAATTTTTAAATATTACAATACCAAATTAAGTGTTTGAGAGATAAGATATAAAAACCTAAGCTACACACTCTCAACACTAGCATCACCAAATCAATCTGCACTACATGTCATCGCCTGGAGGAGGAGGAGGAGGAGGAGGGACTTGACACATGAGGTTTCACTGCTGCATCATCGCATACATCTCGTCTTGGCGCTGCTGGAACCTCTGAAAGTCGCCTCTGAGACCCTCCTGGTGCTGCTGAAAAGTATGAAAGTCCTCCCTAAGACCATGTACCTCTGACTGTAGTAGGGAGAACTGCTCCTGTGTAACCCCAGGAGCAGCAGCAGCAGCCTCCTCCTCATCTGAACTGGAAGAAGCAGGATGCTATCGCCAGACCATCTCCCCCTACCGACTCTCAATCCCAGCCAGAGAGAGCTGCCTAGAGCCGATCTAGTCATAATCCTTGGACAAACTATGCATCTGACCTTTAGTAGTGATAATACCTCTAGACTTGAAAAATTCGGTCAAAATGTGGCAGAATGA
The DNA here is from genome assembly GCA_024364735.1 of Boesenbergia rotunda. Classification (NCBI taxonomy): domain Eukaryota; kingdom Viridiplantae; phylum Streptophyta; class Magnoliopsida; order Zingiberales; family Zingiberaceae; genus Boesenbergia; species Boesenbergia rotunda. The sequence goes on from JAGFNQ010000184.1 coordinate 784,978, forward strand.
CATGTAAATTTTTCCCTTGACCTCATGTGAAAAGTGGACAATGGTTGCAAATATATGCAAGACGATGTCAATATATAACCTTCTCTCCAGTGCATACATCATCACCAAGAGAGGCAGTCGAATCTTCGACCTTCCCTTGGTAACAATCGGTAAAATGCAATCTAGGACAACTTTATATAATACATTGCTGACTGGACTCATGCGCCTAGCTTCAAAGATGCGCTGTAGATGAGGTCGAGGTCTTTCAAAATAATGACGATGGATTTGGTCCAGGGTTACATTTGGAAGGGTGAGAGGCTCGATGACTTTTGGAAAACATGTAACTGCATTATCGAAAACTCTACACCCTAAAAATGCTCCAAATACTGCAGATAAAAAAATGGATGGTGACTCCTGCTACCATGGACTCATAAGTCCCATCATCAGGACTAATGCATGTGAGATTAGCGTAAAATTCTTTGCACTTGTCAACGTTGACATAATGTTGACAATAGACTATCTGCTCTAACCCAAAATGGGTGATCATCTCAACAATGTGAGTGGCATTTTCCTTGAAATATGACCGATTAAGATACCTACAATTCATTAACACAAAATCAGCACTTGCAAATCTCCGTCGGCATTCCTCGGAACGGAATCGAGGTGCCTCAGGATCTGCAGGACGCTGTTGGGATGATCCCTCACTCATCCTTCTCTTTTGTACAACTCTAAGATGCAATTTACCCATGCATGTACCAAAAATTATCCCATAAAGAAGGAAAACAAAGAAAAACCATGCACAAGGGACAAGTTAGTCATGAATCATGAACTAAACGTGAAAAATAAACCACACACATTGTTACCGTTTTCCCGCACGTTGCATGATGAATGTTGATGAAGATTGACACAACAAAGATGCTCTTCTTGCCCTAGACTTAGATCTGAGTTGGAGGAAGACTAGGAATGTGATTTTAGGGCCTTGGGAAAGCTTGGAGCAGAAGGGGAGGTCAAGGGAGATGAAAACTCGCAGGGGATGGCGCTAAAACCCTAGGTTCGGCCACCCCCGCGCGGCTATTCCTTTTAAATAAATCACAGATCAGTCGACTGCCCCTGGGTCAGTCGACTGATAAACCATACAGAAAGATCAGTCGACTAATCGGGGATCAGTCGACTGATGCCTTAGAAATTCTAGTTTCTAAATTGAACTAGACCAGTTGACTAGTACCCTAATTTCAGCCTTTCTGTCCTATTTTCAGAAACCCATAATTAATTCTACAAATCTCCAAAAAATCTGAAATTTCGTGGAGAGATTTGTAACACCTATATCTACTTGGAAAAAATTTGTTTATAAATACATCTATCACCAATCCCAAGATTGACACAAAATTCAAAACTATCTAATTTGTTCAATTCATCCTTGGCCTAAAGTCCTAGTTTCGATCTCTTCTTGATGTGTCTTCTCATCCTCAATCCCAATGCACCCCTAACATTAATTTATATGGCATCTACACATTGAAAACCAATTTCCATGCAATATAGTCTCATTTTCATCTTTTCATCCATAAAACTCCCTCTTGATGTGCCAACTCCCTAGGATTAAGACTCAAGTGAGTCTTCCAAATCCTTTGGCACATTCTTCAGTCCATCTAGTCTTCTTGGAGAAATCCTCCTGAGATCCATTGGCCATGGATCCCATTTTGACTCCTAGAGCTCTCCCTTGAGCTCTTAACCCTAGTCACCTCCCTAGGTGACTCATCTATAAAGGCAAGACCACACCGGTGTATCTCCGGTGCTTCTTGACCCACAACTTTAACTCTCTTAACCTTGTATACTTTTTCCTTGGTTAAGTTCTTCTTCTCCCCTTTAAATGGATTTTCCTTGCCATTTTTGGCCTTTCCTTTGCTATAATCATATGACATCCTTGCATATGACTTTCTACTAACATTTGATCTCATAGGTTGATATCCTAGACCCGATCTATCACTTTCGGGTTCTTGACTTCCCAACATCATGCCTAACCCCTTGGATCCCCTAATGAGTCTATCTAGATTTTTCTCTAATTTGTCAAGTTTTGCCCTCAAAGCTTGATTTTCCCTTTCTAGACTCTTCACCTTAGCATCACCATGTCCATTTTGGATACTCCTAGATCTACCCATTTGTCTAGGCATATGTCTCCCTTTCTTAGGAGTAATGCCTTGATCCTTAGGTTTACCAATCCTAGATTTATCATGATACATGTGTTCCTTAGGATTTAGGGGTACAATGTTAACCCTATTTCTATCATAATATTTAAATCCAAAGTTACACATAGGCAGACATTTTTCAGTATTTCTAGCATACATAGAGGAATTTGAAACATGCTTAAGATTAGGGATTACCTCCCTTACCCTTGTAGCTCCCCCTTGATGTGAGCTTTTCTTCTTCTCCTCCTTCTCCCACCTTCTCAAATGTTCCAATTTCTTGAGCTCTTATTTTCTTGGACATTTGGTGTGATAGTGCCCTAGCTCTCTACATGTGAAGCATCTAATGTGCTTTTTTTCCTTCTTTTCCCTACAACCCATGTTAGATTTAAACTGGATTAATTTGGGTTTAGGGTTTACCTCCTTTTTACCTAATAGACACTTGTCCTTGTAGTGCCCCTTCTTGTTGCACCCAAAGCAAATGATGTGGTCTTTGGATCTTGCTTTGGTGGAGGTGGTTACTTCTTCTTGCTCCGGTATTGAGGGTGATCTCTCCTCCCCCTCAACCCTTGAAGTGGAGACCTCCTCTTCTTCCCTTTATGAAGTGGATGATCTTTCACTTTCTTGTGCCACTTCGGATGTTGAGCTTCTTTCTTCATCCAATTGGTCATTCTCCTCTTCTTGGACCATGGAGCTCATTTCCTTGGACTCTTCCACTTCTTGAGCTTGTGTAGGGTTTTCATGGAATGCTACCATCTCATTCCATAACTCGTGTGCGTTTTGATATTCACCTACACCACTAATTACATTATTAGGCAAAATATTAAGTAACATTGAAATTACCATCTCGTTTGCCCTTGATTGTACTTGTTGCTCCTTATTCCAATATCTTGGTCGGAGCTTTTTCTCGTGCTTATCCTTTGGAACTTCAAATAGTTCTTCAAGCGCAACCATGTAGTTCTAATCCATGCCGAACCAAGTCTTTGTCCGCATCTTCCAATAGTCGAAATCCTCACGATCATAGGAAGGTGGAACATTGATGTCATCACCCAACTTTTCTTCAATCGTCATCTCCTCTAGCTTTTTGCTCTCTCGGCGGTTAGTCCGTAGATGAGCAAACCTTCGCTCTGATACCACTTGTTAGAATCTTACCGTTTGCTAGAGGGGGTGAATAGTAATTTTTCGATCTTTCTTCCTACAACGTTAGCATGCGCAAGCAGAAATACTAAATATAAAACAAAAATAATGCTAACGCAAACCGTTTACGCGGTTCGGAGATGAAACTCCTAATCCACGGTTGTCCGTAAGGTGGGCGATCCCGATCCTTCGGTGGATGATTCCCCGGAGCACCTCCGGCTAGCTTTTGTCGCTCCTTGTGAGTGGAGAAACCTCGCCACAAATCTTGGACAATCCCTGAGCAATAGTAGGCTACTAACAAGCTCTAACCAAACTAGTTTCGCCAAGAAGAAACAACCATAAACGAAAATAGGGCTCGAGGCTGATATGACCGTTACCAGTCGACTGGTCGAGCACCAGTCGACTGGTCGAGCACCAGTCGACTGGTCGAATTCGAATGACAATTCAAATTCTGGTCACCATTAGTCGACTAGTCCTGGACCAGTCAACTGATCTTTCTGTGTACCCTATCAGTCGACTGGTCCCTCACCAGTCGACTAGTCCACTCCCTAAGTCTAGGATTACCCTTCTCGAGTACATTTCTCTCAGCACTCGACCCCTCATGACTTAGCCCCCGAGTACAATTCCCTCAGCACTCGAAACCTCACGACATGGTTGACTCTTCATCCAGCAGCCTCAATCTGTTGCATTCAAGCTCTCTTCGACTTTGGCTCCCATCCCTCCGATGTGCACACAAGCCCTCGGCTTGCCTCCATGACATCCTTCATGCATGCCTCGAAGTCCGCTTCCCTCAGCTCATCGTTCCTGCTCCAGCAGCCTCAACCTGTTGCCTTCAAGCCCTCTTCGACTTTGGCCCTCGACCCTCAGATGCGCACACAAGCCCTTGGCTTGCCTCCATGCCATCCTTCACGTACGCCTCGAAGTCCCCTTCCCTTAGCTCATCGTCCCTGCTTTGTCCATGGTCCCTCGGATGTGCACACAAGCCCACGGCTTGCCTCCATGCCACCCTTCACCATACCCGAAGACGTCCAACCAAGTCTATGTGTATCCTGCAAACCTGTACACTCACATACACATATTGGATCAACATGAAACCCTAACTTAATCATATTTACACACACATCAAAACCCATGATCCTCCCGATCATACTTGGGTCGATTGCCCCAACAGGAAGGGAAGGAAAAATGACATGTTCTACATCCAAATGACAAGAAAAACTCTTTTATACTCATCCCATGAATATGAAGAGTTTTTGTCTCTTTAGCTTCCCTCCATTAATACCAATAAAACCCCAATTAGAGCTCATTTTCTCATATGACTCTTCAACCTCTCTTCATCCAATGAAGAGAAATTTTTTATTTTCCTATATTATTAATTTATTAAACATTTTAATGAATTAATATCTCATTCAAATATAGTTGAGTCTAATGTAAATGAGTCAAACTCAAATTAGATCTCAATCTCATAATCCAATTGGATCCACTTGAGTCTAAATCAATTAATCAAATTCAGATCAAATCTTAGTCAAACTAGGATCAATTAATCTCCGAAGCATCGTGTCCTTAGTGTGTGTCCCAATAAGTTCTCGTAACGTTGGCAATGTGTCTAAACCACTTTAGACACATAAGCAATGAGTGACATCTAGCAATGCATCATTGCTACCCAAGTGACGAGAAAGTCAAAATCCGTCTTAACCTCCGTGACTATGATAATGTATGACCTTGTCCTTCTATCCTTGATATCTTGATTGACCAATGAGGCATAGACCGTATCATTCTCGATCAATCTTTGTGTTTCTTGATCTCCGAGTAGACTTACTCAAACAAATGAGCTCAATATCTCATATTGACTCAAATGAGCATGACCATGCGTTTTAGTAGTCATATTGATCAAGGAGCCCACAGATATCACTCCCGTTATATTGGAGAGATAGATCCCTTCTACATCACTCACATCCCTCCGCATAATTCATTACATACCCAGTGATCGCCTTTATAGTCCGCCCTGTTATGGGTGACGTTTGACGATACCAAAGTACATAACTCCTTATGTAGGGAACATTAATGATTTCAGATCTAAGGACTATTCATACTAATAGTCACATGAGAAAGTTTATAACACTCATATGACAATCTATGAAACTTTCTCATGGCAGGTCAATTCAATACATATTCTTTAATGTATACTCATGTGTTAACTTGATATAATATATCCATGACTTGTGAGTTCAAGTCATCAATTGACCTACATGCTAGTCTCCATACATTAATATTGTCCTTGAATATTAATGCTTGACTAGGAATGATTTAGTGTAGTATTCTCTAATCATCTCACTATTGATTTAACCAATCGATATGATGTAGATAAAAACCTACTACTAAGGATATTATTATACTTAGTTATTTGGTACAAATATAAAGTAAGTATAATAACCAAACATGTCTTTATTAATAATAGAATATGATACAAAAGATCCCTAATCAATCATCACATAATTGGCTCTAGGATTCCTACTAACAGCTCGTAAGTCTTCATTGGAGGCTTGGGGCTTGGTTCATCATTCTTCTTCTTAGATTCTTCATGCATGTAATCATTAACAAAGCTTATTCAAGTAGCTCCACCATTGTTGACCTGGTCACCTTACTTGTCCGTCATGGACATATGAGGTTCAGCTAGGGCTTTTCCACTTCTCAACACAATGGCATTGCAACACTCAACTAGGTTCATCTCCAGGTGCCCAGGAAATTTTCCCGGAGTCCTCAATGGCAAACTGGCAATCTGCACCATTTGAGTATCCAACACTTTAGTGTGCTTGTTAAGATTGTCAACTCTACCCGTCAATTGCGCAACATCCTCTCTCATTTGCGTATGCGAAGTGACAAGACCTTCTATCATCTGCTCCATTTTAGCCAGCTAGAATGTTATCTAAGCTCCCATTGCTTGTCCGAAATTGGTTTGCTCTCCTTGATCTTGATTGTTCATGTACGAAAAGTTGGGATGATTCCTCCAATTGGCCGGCGGGATTGTATGTCCTAGGGATTGTTCGGTCTTGGGTTAAAGTTGCTAACGGCATTTGCTTGCTCAATATGGGCTAGTTATGCAATGATAGCTCCAAGTTGGCATGCATCTGCCTCGTATCTTGCTTCACCACATATATCACAAGATGCATTAGAGGTTCAAAGAATTGACATTAAATGTATCAAACATTTTTGTCAGTATACATCTTTACCAGATCAAATCAAGTGTATTCACATCATACTTAGAGGCTATTTTCACAGGGTTATCTCGTTCAAAAAATCAATTAATGGTGGTTGAGTGTCACACTCTTTATAATTTCCTCGACCTCACACTATAATAAATTTGACTTTCTGCAGCGCGCATCATACGCTGCACAACTATAAATCGTTGAAAGTCATAAAATATCGACAGCGCACGTCACGTGCTATGGTTAAAAGAATTGGCAATGCGTGGCGCACTGCAATTAAAAGAATTTGCAACATGCGACGCGCGCTACGGTTAAGAGCATTTACAGCGCATAGTGCACGCTATAGTTAAGAACATTCGCAACGTACGCTGCGATTGGCAACATTCGCAGCACATATTGCATGCTGCAGTTAATAGCATTCGGAGCGTGTGCTGCAATTGACAACATTCGCAACACATATCGCATGCTACAGTTAATAGCATTCACAACACGCACTGCACGCTGCAGTTAAAATACCATATAATTATCATTAATATTTATTTAAAGTATATAATATCAATTTTAAAATTTAGACATCATCATAATTCATCCCGTCGCTAAATTATACTTGTCTGATATGCTTGAACTTTGATATGCAACAATAAAAATACAAGCTTGAACTTAGAATTACTCATGAAAAGACAATAAGAATACAACCCTTCTATATGCAACAATAATGATGAAAACAAAGTATTACTCATTAATTGATAGTGATTGTACAGAACAGATTACAAATATCTCATTACATTAACTCATATATGTAAGTTAAAAACCTATTGAATATATTTGGCTAGCCCCAATAAGAAGTGCAGATTGACACAATTTCACTGACTTTCTCTTCTTGTATGTCCAACGCTTCAATTGGTTCATAGATGATCCATGGCCGATGTAAAACTATTGGCCTTGCCTGCAATGAAAACCAAATTTCAGATCAATAGATTAAAAAGGTTCAAGTGCAATTACAATAGTTTAAATTTTTCATTAATTTTGTTGAAAAGAAGTTATCTCGAGCTGCTTATCAATAAGCCCATTAAGGACCAAACCCTCCAATGGAGCCCTCCTCCACAGTGATCAAAATCTCATGCATTTACCAGCCTTCTTATGAGCTCCACACCAAAGAGTTTTACAGCTTCATGTAGAGGTTTACAGCCTTTTTATGTCATCACAATCATATTGGATAAGCATGTCATGTATGTAATGTCAACTGTTGATAATTATGAGTACCACACTCATATTGGGTAAGTTTGCTCCTGTTGTGCAAATGCATGGAAAAGACAAAGTATATGGGTTAGTAAAATGTAAAATTCTACACAAACAATAATTTTGCATCAAAGAACTAAAAAATAATCGTGTGAAACGTCTGCAACCAAAGAAAATATATTTCTTTCTCAAATAAAGCAAAATGTCCATGGTACTTATAAATTCGCAACACAATTCTTTTAAAAGCTACTTTACTGTCAGTCATAAAGATATTCTGCCTTAGTTGAATTAATTAAGCATTGCACAAGCAAGATACTGTCTATTTACAGAAAATTCTTGATTACAGAAATCACCAAAAATAAGACACTAGTGGGAGACTCAGGCACTAGGCTTCCATCAGGCATATGCCATAACAATACAAGACTTCAATCATATACTTTGGTCATACTAAGATTCCATGTGAAGAAACATAACATTTAGGAAGTCCAAGAAAAAAAATATCCATTGCATGAATTAGTATAGACATAAAAAATACATTAGCAGTCATAAAAATAGTTATAGGAAAGTACTATGCTTAAAACTTTCCTGGAGTTCCATTCCACCGTTTCCATGATCAACTTGTTTCTGACTCTTATAATTTGGGTTAGAGGCTATTTTAGCTCACTTATATTCAAGAACATTCTCTCCTTTTTGAAAAACCAAGGGTCACTCAACAAATTACTAACAACAATAAAGCATAAGTTCAAATATTCAGATTAGGTACATGAATGAATCATTCAATTCTATGTAAACTATACTTCCAACTAATATTAAAACTTTTGATCATTCTTAACTAAATATTGAGAAAAAAGGTCTAGACTAAGTTCAGAATCCATTGTACTATTGCCTAAAATATAATATACTAATACCTAGCAAGTTCTTCTACAATAAATATAGAACAAAGTACAAAAAAAGTAAGATAATGGAGCATGAATAAAAAGGCTAATTTATTAACTCATGACCATATATGAATCTCTCAAGTTCTTCGCCATTCCAAAAGCCATTAACTCACTGAATATCTGAGGATTCAAAAGGATTCAAATTTTATCTCACTGAGGATTCTGAAAAATTAAACGGACAAAATAAGTGTCTGCAGAGTATCTTACCATTATCCTTTTCAGAACGAACATGTTGTCATCATTCTGATAAGAAAAGTAATATTTATGAGATGAATTAGTGTTTGCATTGATACTACACTTAGATTTCTCCATTTGTATAGTGCTAGCAAAATGATCGATCTTTTTGTGGCTGCTTTTGTATGTATCACTATCCAAGGAACAATTACAGTGAAACACCCACCAAACTTCACCATAAGATTTATTAACAGTTACCTTAAGTCCTGTTGTGCAATCTGAGATAGATCGCCCATTATGTACTGTGGAAAAGGATCATGCACCTATGGGGACGTGGTGGTACCAAAAATCAAGATCACCATTCTAGGAGGCATGGAGAGAAGGCCCTTGGATTGCATGGAGTGGATAGAGTTTTATTGGTGTAAGTCCTAAGAGTCAATCAAGAGCTGATTAGTCATAAAGTATCATATTTATTAATAAAAGTAAAGTTTTGATTATTATATTTATTTCATGTTTGTGCTAGCTGAATAAATATAATAATGTCCTAGAACAGTAGGTTCTAATCTACAACACATCAATTAGTTAAATTGATTGTTAAAAACTGTACAGAATACTACTCTTAATTATTCCTTATCAAATATTAATATACAAGGGCAATATCAATGCATTGAGACTAGCTTGATCTCACAAGTCATTGATATAGGATATCACGTTGACACATGGGTATATATATTGGAGAATATATATACTGAATTGACCCACCATGAAAAAGTTAAATGGATCATTATATGAGTGTCGGAAACATTCTCATAGTGACTATTGGTATGAATACTCGTTAGACCTGAAGTCACTACGGTTCCCTACATAAGGAGTTATATACTTTGGTATTGTCAAACGTCACCCGTAACAGAGTGGACTATAAAGTTGATCACTAGGTATACAACAAATTATGCAAAGGGATATGAGTGATGTAGATGAGATATATCCCTTCCATATGACGGGAGTGATATCTGTGAGCCCCTTGATTGAATAGAACTACTAAAATGCATGACCATACTCAACAGAGTCAATATGAGAAATTAAGCTCATTTAGTTGAGTGAGTTTACTTGGGAATCAAGAAACACAAAGATTGATAAGGGGACGACACGATCTATGCCTCATTGATTAATCTATCAATGATAAAAGGACAAAGTCATACATTATAATAAACACGGAAACATTAGGTCAGATCTCGACTTTCTCATCACTTGAGTAGCAATAATGCATTGCTAGATACCGTTCATTGTTTATGTGTCTAAAATGGTTTAGATACATTATCAATGTTACAAGAACCTATTGGGTTACACACAAAGAGCACGATATTTAAGAGATAACTTGTTTTTAGTTTGACTAAAATGTGATCCGAAATTGGATTAATTGAGTTAGACTCAAATGATCCAATTGAATTATGGGATTGAGTCTAATTTGAGTAAGACTCATTGAGATTAAACTCAACCACTTAAAAGGGATTAGTATTCATTAAAAGGTTAATGAACGTTCTTAAAGAGGAAAACCAAGAGACCAAAATCCTTAATATTCATTGGATAAATACAGAAGGTTAACAAAAAAATACCAAGAAACTTTGGTATTCATTGAGATTAATGGGCATTAATAGGCTACGAAGACCAAAAGCCAAAGACCTTTTGCATTCTAAGGCTTGACTATAAAAGGGTCATGTTGGTGGAATGAAGATATCGTTGAACTTGATCTTCTTCTTCCTCCTCTCCTTCTTCTTGGCAGAAACACACAAGTTGTGTTTTTGGTCCTCTTGTCTTGCAAACCATCCCAAGTTGCTAGCACAACTAAGCTGATTTATCTCCGAGATCAAGATCGTGTTCGTGTGGATACTATCAGAGGCACGACTATCTTGATCGTATAGAGATCCGACGAACCAAGGATTAGCAGGATAAATTAAGGGCATGCATCAAAGGTATAGTTCTTTAGATAGAACTTTGTACGAATTTTTTGCATCGATTGCTCGAAGGGATCCTAGTTTCTATTGTGATTTTGTTATTTTTCGCATAGAGATCCCTATAGTGGTATCAGAGTCACTTATGAAAAATCATGCAATATTTAGTGTTCTTTTATATGTGATATAGAAGTAGGACATACGTTTTATTATGAGTTGCGTGATTATATGAGCATTTTGTCGAGATGCAAAAGTTTGTGTTGATTAAACTAAAAGACTATAATATCTTCATATACAATATGAACGTGTGTCATAGTCCGATTGTATTCGATAAATTTTTATAACCTATAGTGTTCACGATAATTGATGCATTGTGTCAATATGTTGGAACAGATTATGAAAATCTTTCACGAACTATTGTGAATAGATTGTGTGATTTTTGTCGTAAAGATGCATCAACAGATCATGAAGGGTCTCGGGTTCATCGTGATGGACTAAGGGTCTCGGGCTCATAAATCATTTTTTATAATCATAGTGAAACCGATGTCATAGATCTATTATGTCTGTTGTATGCCTTGGTGCATGGTTATGCCCCTTAACCCCAATGAGATTGGATTTGTGTGTGTGTGCATGTTATAATTCATAATATGACCTACGAGTCGTGCCTTTACCTCTATATTTCTAGTTGTAAAATGGATTAGACTTGAATGTAACTCGAGCTCTCTTTAATTTGTAATGTACAAAATGAGAAGTGCTAGTCTGGATGATGAAGTTACAAGAAGGATGCCGGCGACACATGATAACTGAAGAAAACACTTGGAGAAAATGCTATCCCTAGATTGATCTTTCGATCTTCTCATTGGCTTGAGAGGATCGTAGTAAATGGTTCATAATCATGCCACGTTTTATGCTTATATGTCGATATATGTCATGATTGTATATGATGAATGTTTAGCTAATACTTTTATCATAATCAAGTCGATACAATATGCCTATCAAAGTTTGATACTCACTACTACCTCGATCAATTATATTTGGGATTGCCAAAGCAAAGCGACTCAATTTATATTGGTAGAGTACGACTAGACAATTGTGATGTCTGACTATTAAACTTTAGGTTTGACTTAACTATATTACCTCAATTGGATTGAGAACTTAAAGACATATAATTAGGTCATTTTAATATGTCTACCAAAGTTTGGTATTCACTACTACCTCGATCATTTGTAGTTGGGTTTGCCAAAGCAAAATGACTTATTTTATCTTGGTAGAGTATGACTGGACGATTGTAATTTATGACTATTGATCTTTGGGTGAGACTTAACTAAGTTACCTCAATTAGATTGAGAATTAAAGACATATACCATAAGTTGGGCAAAAGAACAAATAGTCTTGTTCACCCAACTATACAAGAGTTGAATAAAATGTAATCGGTAAACGTTGCTTACCTAAATTATGCTAAATCTTGGGTGATTAGCCAAAACTAACTCAAGATGAGATATAATGTGAATCATGTCCTACGTGAATGTTATCGCTATTGGGTTTGGAGCTAGTAGTGTGGGTAAACTGCGATTGTTCACATCTATGACTCACCCCTACCAAAGCTTTATAATTCAGTGGGAGCATCATTTAATTAAAGGTCTTATTAAGTGATTTAAATATGATACTTATTTCTGTATTTTATTGGTGTAGATTATCATGTCGTCAAACACATCTAATACCCTCTCTTTGTGATCTGTCCTTGATAAGGACAAGCTTAATGGAGTTAATTTCCTAGACTGGTACAGAAACTTGAAAATCATTCTCAAGCAAGAACAAAAATTATACGTCCTACAGCAACCCCTTCCTGAAGCACTCACCACTACCGCTGCTTGTACAAAAAAAGATGCTTACAAGAAGCATCAGGATGTTGCACTAAATGTGTCATGCCTCATGCTTTCCACCATAAACTCTAAGCATCAGAAGCAACATGAGAACATGGATGCTCACAATATGGTTGAGCACCTTAAACAACTATATCAAGGGCAAGCTAGGCACAACTGGTTTGAGGCATCTAAGGTCTTATGTGCATGCAAGATGCAAGAAGGAACTCCTGTAGGAACTCATGTACTCAAAATGATTGGGTACATTGAGAAACTTGAAAAACTAAGATTTCCATTAGGCCAAGAATTGACCATTGACCTTATTTTGCAATTATTGCCAGAAGGGTACAATCAATTTGCCATGAACTATTACATGTATGAAATTGACAAGTCATTGGCTGAGATGTTTAACATGTTGAGAACTGCTAAGCTCAATCTTAAGAAGAGTAAGCATAGTACCGTACTAATGATGCAATATGGCAAAGGTAAATGGAAGCCCAACAATAAGGGTAAGACCTATGCCAAAGGCAAGGCCAAGTCTCAAGGATTGAAACCTAAAGGTAGGGTGGCTAAGGAAGAAACTTGCTTACATTGTGATGAGACCGAGCATTGGAAGAGGAACTTAAACTTTACCTAGAGAAAGTTAAGAAGAAAAGAAGTGAGACATCTATCTCAGGTATGTATGTTATAGAAGTCAATATATCTATTTCTTCTTCATGGGTATTAGATACCGGATGTGCATCTCATATTTTATAAATGTGCAAGGCCTAAGAAGGACTAGAGCGTTGACAAAGGGCGAAGTGGACCTACGAGTAGACAATGGCACAAGAGTTGTTGCTATAGCTGTAGAAACATATTCCTTATCTTTATCCACTAGGCTTGTTTTAGAACTTGAGGAGTGTTATTTTGTGTCTGCATTAACTAAGAACATTATCTCTGTTTCTTATTTAGATAAGAACAGTTTTCCATTTATAATAAAGGACAAATGTTGTTCTATACTTTTAAATGATTTGTTTTATTATAGTGCACCTCTGATGAATGGGCTCTATGTTCTAGACTTTGAAAATCAAATCTATAACATAAACACCAAACGGTTAAAACATAATGATTTAGACCAAACTGTTGGAAACGGATGGCTATAGAGGGGGGGGGTGAATATAGCCAGAAACCCACAACTTGCACTTTGAAGTTTTCTGCGTGATCAGATTAGCAGCGGAAGAAAATGCAGAACAAAGAATAAAGAAGAGAAGGAATCACAAACTAAACAATCGCTAAGATGAAGATGTACAAGGTTCGGGGATAACTTGCCCCTACTCCTGTTGATGCAGTCTGGCCCGGTTGTTGTTTTGGTGTTTGACAATGATTTAAGTTTGGTTGAGCGAATTTGGGTTAAAGTCCTGGTCGGCGACTAGGCATGAAACCCTGGTGAGTGAAGCCAGGTCCTAGTGAGTGAAGCCAGGTGTTGGAAATCCCGGTGAGTGAAGCCGGGTCCTGGTGAGTGAAGCCAGGTGATGGAAATCCCGGTGAGTGAAGCCGGGTCCTGGTGAGTGAAGCCAGGTGTTGGAAATCCCGGTGAGTGAAGCCGGGTCCTGGTGAGTGAAGCCAGGTGTTGGAAATCCCGGAGAGTGAAGCCGGGTCCTGGTGAGTGAAGCCAGGTGTTGAAAAGTCCTAATTCGGAAGAGGTGGGTGAAAAGTCCTAGCTTGGAGGGCTAGGTGAAAAGTTCTAGCTTGGAGGGCTAGGTGAAAAGTCCAAACTTGGAGGGTTAGGTAAAAAGTCCCATCTTGGAGAGTTAGGTGAAAAAGTCCTGGCTTGGAGGGTCAGGTCCTAGCTTAGAGGGCTAGGTTTGGAAAGTCCTAATCCGGAAGAGTTGGGTGAAAAGTCCTAGCTTGGAGGGCTAGGTGAAAAGCCCTAACTTGGAGGGTTAGGTGCAAATTCCCAACTTGGAGGGTTAGGTGAAAAATCCTTAGCTTGGAGGGCTAAGGTGGATGAAATCCTAGCTTGGAGGGCTAGGTTGGAGCCCCTGGATCGGTCTGGTGACCGATCAGGGAGATTGGCACGGTGCTCCTTCGTGGATCGGTCTGGTGACCGATCCAGCGATGTCTGATCGGTCCGGTGACCGATCAGGGAGTGTGTGTTTCACTCACTGCACAGCTCCTGATCGGTCTGGTGACCGATCAGGGAGCGAACAGTGAGTTGAGTTCCCCTGCTGATCTGCTCCTGATCGGTCTGGTGACCGATCAGGGATACTGCTCAGATCGGTCTAGTGAACGATCATTTGTCGCAAGGTTCTCACTATCACCGATCAGGATGACTCCTGATCGGTCTGGAAGCAGCCTGATTGGTCTGGTGACCGATCAGGCAGGAGCCTGATTGGTCTGGGGACCAATCAGGAGTGTGCAGAAGACTTCTGGATTGGTCTGGTGACCGATCAGGGTCCTTCCTGATCGGTCAGGTGACCGATCAGGGTCCTTCCTGATCGGTCAGGTGACCGATCAGGAGCAGAACTTTAATTCAAATATGCTATCAGAAGTCTGTTTTCACTGCCGATTCTCTGATACACTGCTGATATGTTTTGATATGCATTGCTAAGCCTCTGTTGGAGTGTGCAGGTGATAGCAGGTGATTCAAACACTCAAGGAGGGTCAATGGGAGGCTTTCCGTTGAGCAGGTTTGGCTGTTTCTCATTCTCAGGTTTCAACGGGCAACTGACGCAGCTGGCGACTGACGGAGGCTCAGCTGGAGAGGAGGTCTTCAGTGGACTGAGTGCTCAGGGAGGTCAGTGGGTTCAGGCTGGCTCAGTGGATGCTGATGAAGCTTGTGATGGTGAGCAGAGCTTATGTGACGAAGCTGGAAGCAGAGGAGCTGAGGCGAACAAGACAGAAACTTGGGAAGTTTGGCTGGGCTGTGTTCGTGCTCTCTGTTGGTTTGTGCTTGAGCGATCTTGTTGCATTCCTGTGAGAGCTTTGTGAGTGTTCCTTCTTGTGTGATCTCCTGTACTCAAGTTCCATCATCCGTGAGATCTGTGGAGAGGTTTCTCCACCGAGAAGGAGGCTATATCTTATCCGGGTTCACCGGGGTTTGATCTGCCGATGATAAAGGGATCGCCCACCTCACGGGCACGCCAAGGAGTAGGGGCAAGTTATCCCCGAACCTTGTACATCTCCGTCTTAGCGATTTGGTTTGCTTTCTTTCTTTGTATTGTTCTGTTTGTGCTTTTTGCTTCCGCTGCTACTAACCTGATCACGCAGAAAACTTAAGAGAGCAAATTTTAGTGATTGGCTATATTCACCCCCCCTCTCTAGCCATCCGTTTCCAACAAGTGGTATCAGAGCCTGGGGCTCTGTTCACGGCTTAACATCCGAGAGCTTACAGCAAGATGGCTGGAAGAGAAGGAATGAGCACAAACTGACCTCCATTCTTTGACGGCACAGACTTTTCATATTGGAGGTCAAGGATGGAGTTCTATCTCAAAACCAACATGAGCTTGTGGTTCGCTGTCAAGGAGGGGTTTTCCCTTCCAAAGGATAATGAAGGAAAGGAGCTTGAGTTTTCCAAGTGGTCGGCTGAGCAAATCCGGAAGGGGGAAGCCAATGCCAAAGCCATTGTCACCTTGTAATGTGGAATGACCAAGGATCAGTTGGTCAAGGTGGGTCCTTTCACAAGTGCTAAAGATCTATGGAATAAGATTATTGAGCTCCATGAAGGAACTCATGAAACCCGGATAGCCAAGAAGGACCTCCTTCTCAACCAACTTCAAAGTCTCACCATGGGAGAAAATGAAACGGTAAGTATGCTTCATTATCGAGTCAAAGAAGTATTGAATGGTCTCCACTCCATTGGTGAAGAGGTAGAAAATCGAGACCTAGTGAGGTATGTCCTTAAATCATTTCCTAGGAATGCCTTGTGGTCATCCATGGTGGATGCTTACAAGGTTTCCAAGGACTTATCTTTTGTTAAGTTAGAGGATTTATTTTGTGAGATGGAATTACATGAGATATCTAACAAAAGTCCAAAGGAGAAAGGTATTGTTTTAGTGGCAGGTGACAACAAGAAGAAGAAGGAAAAAGAGGAGGAGGACATCCATTGTCACGTGGCTCTAGTGGCACTACAAGAGTCAAAGGAGGAGAGTGATGAATCAAGTGACTCCTCAACCGCGCCTTCATCATCTTCGGATGATGAAGAGGTAATTTCTCCCGAGTTAGATAAGTGCTATAGAGCTATCGCATGTTTAACCAAATTGTTAAAGAAATCTAAGAATAAGATTAAGTCATTGAAGTTGGAAGTAAAAGAATTAAAATCCTCTAAGGTTGAGGATATTAATGACTTCCATAATGAATCCCTTGAGAATGAAAATAAGATCTTGAAGGGTGAAATTGAAAATCTCAAGATTGTTCTTGAGAAATTTTCAACAAGCTCCAAAACCCTAGACATGATCTTGAACTCCCAACGGGCGGTTTACAACAAGGCCGATATAGGTTACCGACCTAAAGAATCAACCTTTGTATCATTAATGTCAAGAACCCAATTTAGATCATCAAATGACTCTAGGGTTCAAAAGGTTAGAAAGAAAAAGACTAAGACATGGGTGCCAAAGTCTTTGATTGAAAGTTCATTTGGTCCCAAAATTTGGGTACCTAAAACCTCCATATTTTGAATTGTATAAACATTGTTTGAGGGGGAACATCTATCAACATGGGAGGTTGATATTTGGTGCTCCAAACCCATGACCAAGGAAAAAATTGTCATTCACATATTTGGTTATGGAAAATTCGAATTAAATGTTTTGATCTTCATTGTCTTAGTTCTTATAACAATATGATCTCTTGGCTAGTGATTGATGAAATCTCATTTGGGCAATAAGGAAACTTTTCATGCAATGTATGATGGCATATCCATGGTTTAAAATAAATCTACAAGTTTTGGAAAAATTATATATATTGCATGAACGGTTTAGATTGACACATAATTTGCTTATACCATGGATTGCTTAAGATGATCAGTTTTATTATTGAATTTTATGGTTCAAGCTTAAGAGGTTGTGTTTGATGAACATATGCCATGATTTTCTTGTATGTGTTATACAAACATGAATGCATGCTAAAGAACAAGGATTAACACATAGTTTGTACTAATAAGGCATCACCAAACAAAGAACATGAGCTTAAGGTTTGGGCTTAAATTTTTCTCAAGGTATTTTGTTTGGTGAACATGATCAAGTATGCCATGATTTACTGTATGTGTTGGTAACGTTAATGTATTGCATGCAAATTTTTGAGGAATATTTAGTGTGTGATGATCATCATAAAACCTCACAAGGCAATATCAATGCATGCTTTTAAAATGTTTTTAAAACTGGTTAAATGAGATAAAAGCATGCCGGACAATCATGTGTTAGAAAGCCTGATCATGTTTTGATACTAATTTGATACAAGCATGTTTTTGAAAATTTGATCATATTTTTGTTTGTATCATGAAATCGGATCATGTTTTGGAAATTTGATATTAGTATCATATTTCGATAATTGTTTGAAGAAATGTATTTTGATTAAGGAAACCCTTTAGGACCAATGGGATTAAAACTAATTGAATTAGGGGTTTGGGAATGACTAAGAATTGAAACAAACCTGATTTCAGAAGTGCTGAAATCGGTTTCTGAAATCTGAAACTGAAAAACCTTCTGTCTGAACCCAGATCGGTCCACCGACCGATCAGGACTCACCCTGATCGGACTGGTGACCGATCAGGTCAATGATGATCAGGGAACTCCCAAATCGTTCCCAATGGTATGAGACTACCCCTCAATCCAATCACCTTTCATCAAATTGTATCAGATTACTATCATACTGATACAAACAAATCTGGTACAACCCAATTACGATTGGAATACACTCATCACACTTGGAACAAATGTAATACTAATTCGATATAAACCCGTGCTGCAATTCTAAAAATTCATTTACACGGGCTGGTTGAATCATGTCTCTTGTTCCTTGATATCTTGCTCCTTTATGAGGAATATTTTTCAGTCAAAAACCCAACTCATATTGAAAATTTTGAAATTCATAGGAAAGGGTTGTTTGAGTCATGACTCTTGTTCCTAATGTCGTGTTTCGGAAATTTTTCTGAAATATCGAATATCAATAGAGTCTACTCCCCGGTTATGGAATGCCAATTGTTAATGCAGTCTGATCAGGAATGTATCAGAGTTTTAGAAATTTTTCTGAAATATGATCGCTCCCCAGACTAATCAGATATCCTTCTGTATCACGTAATCAACAAACCTGGTTAGTCACGGAGACCAATCAGGACTATGTTTCGGATACAGTTGCATTCCTTACTCGTCCTATGAAGCATATACGTATTTGACCATGATATACTTCTGTATATGTCTTCACATGGAAGTCCAAGTGTTAATGCAGTCCGATCTTGAACGAATCAGAATTACAGAAATTTTTCTGAAAATTGATCGTTCATAGATAAATCAAAAAATTTTCTGTATCGATCATCAGTCTGATAGAACTGCGATAATTGTTGTCATATGATGCATATACATTGTTGCCATGATACATTTATGGTATATGCCTCTCATATGCAATTTCAAAATCATCCTTTGACTTACTTGTCATATGAAACATATACATGTTTGACCATGATATAATTTTGTATATGTTTTCATGTGCAATTCAAAACTTAACCTTGATTATTTTGGGTTTGGGGAGAGACCCGTGTACCCAAAATAGACTGTCACGAATGTGGGCCTCAAATTTAAATGTGAATGAATAAATGGAAACCCTTTTTGCAATCAAGAACAAAAGCGTAGTAAAGGGGCCACAGGTCGTATTTTTCTCGGGGCTAGTTGAAGGATCGTTTGATTCACGCTTGTGTATATGTGTCGTTTGTGAATTTGGGTTTCGAATAAGATGAGGTTTTGGGTTGCAATCTGAAATGGAAGCAATGAAAAGCAAGTAAACTTAACTAAACAAACTAACTCGGTAATGGCAACTAAGATTCAAACTAAGAATTTGATGTGCTGAATTGAAACTTGGATGTTCAGACTCAAACAAGATGAAATCAATCTATTTAAAACACAATAGCACACTTAACAGTTACATTCTAGCTGACATCAAGTAATGCCGAAATAGCACTTGATACAAATGTGCAGGATTCAAAACAGACTTCCTACCAAGATGTGAAAGCTTATGTGCCAAGGCTAGTTCGGAGTGCCCAAGCTAATTCCAACAATCCAGAAATAAGAACTAATAATTGAGCTTTGAGAGGGATGTGATCTGTAAATAAAGTTGCAAGAGTGGATGGAAGAATTCAGCAGCCACTACTGCTCAATAAACTGCAACACTACTTCAGAAATAAAGTGCAAGAAAGCAGAAACTGTTTTCAGACTTAAGCTATAAATTTGATGCAACATCAGACTAAATAACTGAAATTAAGTGCAATGGAGTTCGAATGCAAAGCTTCCTTGATATAACTTCAGCAGCTACAATTAAAAATGGCAGAAATGAATTGGGTACAGATCTGAAACTGGGATGCAGAAATGGAAGTTGATACAAACCTGCTGAACTAAATGCAAAACTAATCAAGTGCTGAAACTCACAATGCATGCCGAATTCAAGTACCAAAATTCACTACAAGGTGTGTTAAATGTGATCCAAATTGATGCTGATGCTGAACCCGATACAATCTCAGAATTACTGAACTGAAACATACTGAAAATACAATGGTACGCAGAATAAACTTGACACACGAAGGGAAAAACTGAGCAGAAATGAAAATGTGCAGGGACTGAAACTGAAAATAGGATACATTGAGTTCAGAAACTCACAAAGCAAAATAAAATCACGATTGCACAATTGATGTTCGGAAAGGATTAGAATAACTTATGTGCACTTATCACAGAATTCAGAATCAAAAATTTAAACCTGCTGAATGGAGTTGATACGCAGAACAATGAGCTGAAATTCAGAAACTCGAGATGATACGCAGCTAAGTTAACCAATTGCAGAATTGAATTCGATAACTCTGTAAATAACATAAACTTAAAAGGGAATTTCAGAAGATTAAAACTAAACTAGTTTGATGCAAAAATCAGAAACTGTAGCAAAACCATCTGAAACGCAAAAGAAACAATGATACGCAAGTGCCGGATTGATACGCAAGTGCCGAAATGTAAAACTAATTGAAATTAAATCTGCTTGTTCGCTAAACACACTCCCTAACTATTTAACTAAAAGAATTGAATCCTAATTAAGCAGAAACCAATAAGAAAATGAAATTACAGCAGCTAAAACAGATTCAGAAACAGGAAATTTAACTGCAGAAACGAAATTACAGCTAATAAACGAAATTAACTAAGCCTCAATCTCTCATCTCAGCTCAAGAAATCCTTGCTGTCACTCAAGGATGAACCTCGAATTGAGAAAGAAACAATCCATACAAAATTCAGAAACAAAATTCAGAATTGAAAATTACAGCTAAAGAAACTGAAAGTTAGCTAATTAAACTAAACCCTAATCCTTCTCCTTGCTGTCACTCAAGGATTAACATCGATTTGAGGAGGTCGCGCCTCCGGTTGAAGAAAAAATGAAGAAAAATGATGAACTAAGCTAAAAACGTGAAGAAGAAGCACTGTGCGGCGAAGACGCGACGAGGAAGGAAGGCTGGGAATTTTTGATTAAATACATTAGCAATGGACGGCTGTGATTGATTTGAGGAAATCCAACGGCTGATCTTGCTCTGATTGGAGCCAAACTTTGATGATGATGATCTGGGGTCAGGATCTGCCTTGTGGTAGCTCGGATCCTCCATATTTGCAACGGATGGTCCAGATCAACTTAGTCTTTGAATGGACTATCTAGAGCCCTCCGAGCTTGATCCAACGGTTGATTGAGCTCTGATTGGAATGAAACCTTCAGATCATGATCATAGTGCTTGATCAACCCTAACCCTAGCTCGAATTGCTTCAGATGGTCCCGGATGGCTCAGATCTAGCCGCTCTTGAATCGGACGGCCCGGATTAATCGTAAGCTTGATAATTTGATCCGGTTCACTTCCGACTCAAGTTTGACCCAATATGCCCTAAGTCCTTGAACCTTTGGTGCCTTCAAAAATATATCAGAAAATTAGTGGCCAAATAATCCAATTTAATGCAAATTTGTAATTAAGTCCAAAATAAGAGTAAGTTCTAAAACCTAGGGTAATTTCACAATTAAACAATAAAAACATAGGTCAAACATGGATTTTAGCAATTAAAATAATCAATAAAATGGTACTTATCAGGGAGGTATGTTCAAACTTAATAACCATACCCTTTTCGATGTTTGACAAAGGGGGAGAAAATGGCTGATTAAGTTTATGGTTATTATAGGGGGAGGATCATGATTCCCTTATGAGAATTGAACGGACTTCAATTGATTGATACCTAAACTTAAATCGGATTGTCAAACAACAAAAAGGGGGAGATTGTTGATGCAGTCTGGCCCGGTTATTGTTTTGGTGTTTGACAATGATTTAAGTTTGGTTGAGCGAATTTGGGTTAAAGTCCTGGTCGGGGACTGGGCATGAAACCCTGGTGAGTGAAGCCAGGTCCTAGTGAGTGAAGCCAGGTGTTGGAAATCCCGGTGAGTGAAGCCGGGTCCTGGTGAGTGAAGCCAGGTGTTGGAAATCCCGGTGAGTGAAGCCAGGTCCTGGTGAGTGAAGCCAGGTAATGGAAATCCCGGTGAGTGAAGCTGGGTCTTGGTGAGTGAAGCCAGGTGTTGGAAATCCCGGTGAGTGAAGCCGGGTCCTGGTGAGTGAAGCCATGTGTTGGAAATCCCGGTGAGTGAAGCCGGGTCCTGGTGAGTGAAGCCAGGTGTTGAAAAGTCCTAATTCGGAAGAGGTGGGTGAAAAGTCCTAGCTTGGAGGGCTAGGTGAAAAGTCCTAGCTTGGAGGGCTAGGTGAAAAGTCCTAACTTGGAGGGTTAGGTGAAAAGTCCCATCTTGGAGAGTTAGGTGAAAAAGTCCTGGCTTGGAGGGTCAGGTCCTAGCTTGGAGGGCTAGGTTTGGAATGTCCTAATCCGGAAGAGTTGGGTGAAAAGTCCTAGCTTAGAGGGCTAGGTGAAAAGTCCTAACTTGGAGGGTTAGGTGCAAATTCCCAACTTGGAGGGTTAGGTGAAAAATCCTTAGCTTGGAGGGCTAAGGTGGATGAAATCCTAGGTTGGAGGGCTAGGTTGGAGCCCCTGGATCGGTCTGGTGACCGATCAGGGAGATTGGCACGGTGCTCCTTCGTAGATCGGTCTGGTGACCGATCCAGCGATGTCTGATCGGTCCGGTGACCGATCAGGGAGTGTGTGTTTCATTCACTGCACAGCTCCTGATCGGTCTGGTGACCGATCAGGGAGCGAACAGTGAGTTGAGTTCCCCTGCTGATCTGCTCCTGATCGGTCTGGTGACCGATCAGGGATACTGCTCAGATCGGTCTAGTGAACGATCATTTGTCGCAAGGTTCTCACTATCACCGATCAGGATGACTCCTGATCGGTCTGGAAGCAGCCTGATTGGTATGGTGACCTATCAGGCTGGAGCCTGATTGGTCTTGGACCGATCAGGCAGGAGCCTGATTGGTCTGGGGACCAATCAGGAGTGTGCAGAAAACTTTTGGATCGGTCTGGTGACCGATCAGGGTCCTTCCTGATCGGTCTGGTGACCGATCAGGAGCAGAACTTTAATTCAAATATGCTGTCAGAAGTCTGTTTTCACTGCCGATTCTCTGATACACTGCTGATATGTTTTGATATGCATTGCTAAGCCTCTGTTGGAGTGTGCAGGTGATAGTAGGTGATTCAAACACTCAAGGAGGGTCAATGGGAGGCTTTCCTTTGAGCAGGTTTGGCTGTTTCTCATTCTCAGATTTCAACGGGCAACTGACGCAGCTAGCGACTGACGGAGGCTCAACTAGAGAGGAGGTCTTCAGTGGACTGAGTGCTCAGGGAGGTCAGTGGGTTCAGGCTGGCTCAGTGGATGCTGATGAAGCTTGTGATGGTGAGCAGAGCTTAAGTGACGAAGCTGGAAGTAGAGGAGCTGAGGCGAACAAGACAGAAACTTGGGAAGTTTGGTTGGGCTGTGTTCGTGCTCTCTGTTGCTTTGTGCTTGAGCGATCTTGTTGCATTCCTGTGAGAGCTTTGTGAGTGTTCTTTCTTGTGTGATCTCTGTACTCATGTTCCATCATCTGTGAGATCTGTGGAGAGGTTTCTCCACCGAGAAGGAGACTCTATCTTATCCGAGTTCACCGGGGCTTGATCTGCCGACGATCAAGGGATCGCCCACCTCACGGGCACGCCAAGGAGTAGGGGCAAGTTATCCCCGAACCTTGTACATCTCTGTCTTAGCGATTTGGTTTGCTTTCTTTCTTTGTATTGTTCTGTTTGTGTTGTTTGCTTCCGCTGCTACTAACTTGATCACGCAGAAAACTTAAGAGAGCAAATTTTAGTGATTGGCTATATTCACCCCCCCTCTCTAGCCATCCGTTTCCATCAACTCCTTAGCGTGCCCGTAAGGTGGGCGATCCCTTGATCGTCGGCAGATCAAGCCCCGGTGAATCCGGATAAGATAGAGTCTCCTTCTCGATGGAGAAACCTCTCCACAGATCTCACGGATGATATAACTTGAGTACAGGAGATCACACAAGAAGGAACACTCACAAAGCTCTCACAGGAATGCAACAAGATCGCTTAAGCACAAAGCAACAGAGAGCACAAACACAACCCAGCCAAACTTCCCAAGTTTCTGTCTTGTTCGCCTATTGCCGCTCCTCTGCTTCCAGCCTCGTCTTAAGCATCTGCTCCCATCACCAGGCTGTCCATCAGCATCCACTGAAGCCACAACCTGACCCCGTGACTCCCTGAGCACTCAGTCCACTGATGACTCTCTCCAACTGAGCCTCCGTCAGTTGCCAGCTGCTCTCTAGACGCCGTTGAGACCTGAAACAAGGAAACAGCCAAACCTGCTCCAATGAAAGCCTCCCATTGACCCTCCTTGAGTATTTGAATCACCTGCTATCACCTGCACACTCCAACAGAGGCTTAGCAATGCATATCAACAAGAATCGGCAATGTATCAGAGAATCGGCAGTGAAAACAGACGCGATCAGAGCTTCTGACAGCGTATTTGAATTAAAGTTCTGCGCCTGATCGGTCACCAGACCGATCAGGAAGGACCCTGATCGGTCACCAGACCGATCCAGAAGTCTTCTGCATACTCCTGATTGGTCCCCAGACCAATCAGGCTCCTGCATGATCGGTCACCAGACCAATCAGGCTGCTTCCAGACCGATCAGGAGTCATCCTGATCGGTGATAGTGAGAACCTTGCGACAAATGATCGTTCACTAGACCGATCTGAGCAGTATCCCTGATCGGTCACCAGACCGATCAGGAGCAGATCAGCAGGGGAACTCAACTCACTGTTCGCTCCCTGATCGGTCACCAGACCGATCAGGAGCCAAGCAGTGGGTGAAACACGCACTCCCTGATCGGTCACCGGATCGATCAGGAGCAGTATAGTAGGTTCCCAACCTCACTGTGTGCTCCCTGATCGGTCACCAGACCGGTCAGTCATTGCTGGATCGGTCACCAGACCGATCCACAATAGGACAGCATGTCAGCTTCCCTGACCGATCACCAGACCGATCCAGGGACTTAAACTTAGCCCTCCAAGCTAAGTTTCCATCCACCTTAGCCCTCTAAGCTAAGGATTTTTCACCTAACCCTCCAAGTTGGGAATTTGCACCTAACCCTCCAAGTTAGGACTTTTCACCTAGCCCTCCAAGCTAGGACTTTTCACCTAGCCCTCCAAGCTAGGACTTTTCACCCAACTCTTCCGGATTAGGACTTTCCAAACCTAGCCCTCCAAGCTAGGACCTGACCCTCCAAGCCAGGACTTTTTCACCTAATTCTCCAGGATGGGAATTTGCACCTAACCCTCCAAGTTAGGACTTTTCACCTAACCCTCTAAGCTAGGACTTTTCACCCAACCTTTCCGAATTAGGACTTTTCAACACCTGGCTTCACTCACCAGAACCCGGCTTCACTCATCGGGCTTTCCAACACATGGCTTCACTCACCAGGACCCGGCTTCACTCACCGGGATTTCCAACACCTGGTTCACTCGCCAGGACCTGGCTTCACTCACCGGGATTTCCAACACCTGGCTTCACTCACCAGGACCCGGCTTCACTCACCGGGATTTCCAACACCTGGCTTCACTCACCAGGACCCGGCTTCACTCACCGGGGTTTCATGCCCAGTCTCCGACCAGGACTTTAATCCAAATTCGCTCAACCAAACTTAAATCATTGTCAAACACCAAAACAACAACCGGGCCAGACTGTATCAACAATCTCCCCCTTTTTGTTGTTTGACAACCCGATTTAAGTTTAGGTATCAATCAATTGAAGTCCGTTCAATTCTCATAAGGGAATCATGATCCTCCCCCTATAATAACCATAAACTTAATTAGCCATTTTCTCCCCCTTTGTCAAACATCGAAAAGGGTATGATTATTAAGTTCTAAACATACCTCCCCCTCAAACATGGGTCTCTCCCCAAACCCAAAATAATCAAAGTTAAGTTTTGAGTTGCACATGAAAACATATACAGAATAATATTATGGTCAAGCATGTATATGTTTCATATGGCAAGTAAGTCAAAGGATGATTCTGGAATTGCATATGAGAGGCATATACCATAAATGTATCATGGCAACAATGTATATGCATCATATGACAACAATTATCGAAGTTCCATCAGACTGATGATCGATACAGAAAAATTTCTGATTTATCTATGAACGATCAATTTTCAGAAAAATTTCTGTAATTCTGATTCGTTCAAGATCGGACTGCATTAACACTTGGACTTCCATATGAAGACATATAGAGAAGTATATCATGGTCAAATACGTATATGCTTCATAGGACGAGTAAGGAATGCAACTGTATCTGAAACATAGTCCTGATTGGTCTCCGTGACCAACCAGGTCTGTTGATTACGTGATACAGAAGGATATCTGATTAGTCTGGGGAGCGATCAGATTTCAAAAAAATTTCGGAAACTCTGATACGTTCCTGATCAGACTGCATTAACAATTTGCATCCCATAATAGGAGAGAGGACTCTATTGATATTCGTCATTTCAGAAAAATTTCCGAAACACGCCATTAAGAACAAGAGTCATGACTCAACAAACCCTTTCTTAATAATTTGAACATTCTAACATAGGTTTGTATCAAATCAGTATTTCGGTTTTGTTTCAAGTACCACTTGAATAAATTTGTACTTCCTTAGTACCAGGATTGTACCAATGGAGGATCAAATATGTTTTAATTGTAATTGGTTTGTATCAGATTTGTTAGGAGTATGATCATCAAACTGATACAATTCAATGAAAAGAGATTGGTTTGAGGAGGTTTTGGATCAATTTGGAACGATCTGGGAGTTCCTTGATCAGAGTTGGTCTGATCGGTCACCAGACCGATCAGAACGACGACTGATCGGTCACCAGACCGATCAGAGGGATCCCTGATCGGTCGGTGGACCGATCAGGTTTGACACAGAATGTTTTCTGAAACTGATCAGTTTCAAAAATAGGTTTGTTTCAACTCTTAACCTTTCCCAAACCCTTATACAATCAGATTTGATCCATTTGTCCTAAAGGGTTTCCTTAATCAAAAAGTATTTCCCAAACTAAAATAATCATCATGATTTGTATCAATTCCATATCAAAAATTGAGAAATTTTTTTTTGTGAAAAGAAACCAATAATGTGTTTATGTCAATTTAGTGTCACAATATGATCAAGTTCCAAAACATGCTTATATCACATTATGATCAAATTTCCAAACCATGCTTGTGTCAAATTAGTATCAACATATGATCAAATTCCAAAACATGCTTGTATCAAATTCTTATCAAGATTCAAAACTTTAACCCCTATCAAAGCATGATCAGTATGTGCTAAGCCTTAACTTGAGTATCAAAAGCATGTTTGTATCAAAGCATAATCGTTGGGAAAACAAATAAGTCATGGAATTTGAGTTTGATACAAAGAGAGCATTAACCCTAGACCTTAAGCTCATGTTCTTTGTCTAATCATGTATTGTGAGATTTTCATAGTGATTTTTGAATTAGTACTAACTAATTCATGTGTTCATACTTGTTCAATAGCATGCCTTCATGTTGTCTAACACATACAAGAAAATCATGGCATATTGAAGTTAAAACTTATAGATTGGATTGAAGAGTCATACTTCCATGTATGTATTACAGTCATGGTTCCAACCGATTTGAAATCAAGTTTGAGTTAGGCTTCCGAAATAGGTATGCATGCAATCATTTGAATAGAAAATTCATAGACATGGATAGCACACATGATGAATGCATAATTCTATTCGGTAAAGATGAACTAGACAGTTCCTTCTTTGTTTTGGAAGCAAACTTGATCATGGAAGAATTTTAATACTAATGTAGATCATACTTAAACATCATTAAGTTCTTTGACACATGAATTCCATAAAAAGTACTAGCCAAGGGTTCATATTGTTATAAAAACTAAAACAATAGAGATCAAAGTATTTGAGTCGAATTTTCCATAACCAACCATGTGAATGACAATTTTCCTTTGGTCATGGGTTTGGAGCACCAAATATCAACCTCCTATATTGATAGATGCTCCCCCTCAAATAATGCTTATACAATTCGAAATATGGAGGTTTTGGGTACCTAAATTTTGGGACCTAATGTATCAATAATGAAGGACTTTGGCACCCATGCCTTAGTCAATTTCTTTTCAACTTTTTGAACCCTAGAATCATTTGATGGTCTAAATTGGGTTCTTGACATTAATGATACAAAGGTTGGTTCCTTAGGTCGGTAACCTATACCGGCCTTGTTGTAAACCGCCCTTTGGGAATTTAATATCATATCTAAGGTTTTGGAGCTAGATGAGAATTTCTCAAGAACATTCTTGAGATTTTCAACTTTGCTCTTTAAGTCCTTATTGTCATTCTCAAGGGTCTTAACATGCGAGTCATCATGAAAATCATTAACATTCTCCACCCTAGAGGATTTCAATTCTTCTACTTCCAATTTCAACAATTTAACTTTGTTCTTGGATTTTTTAAGCAACCTAGCTAGACATGCAATGGTTCTATAGCACTTATCTAGTTCGGGAGAGATTACCTCTTCATCATCCGAAGATGATGAAGGCGCGGTTGAGGAGCTTGATTCATCTCCACTCTCCTCTTCATTTGAATCCTCTATGGCAATGAGGGCAAAGTTATGAGTGTTCTTCTCCTCCTCTTCTTCGGATGAACTAGAGGACGATTCATCCCATGTGGCCCTCAAGGCCTTCCTTTTCTTCTTTGGTTTATCCTTCTTCTTCTTTAACTTTGGGCATTCATCCTTGTAATGTCCTTTCTTGCTACACTCATAACAAGTAACATTAGACTTATCAATTTTAAATTTACTTTGGTTACCTTTACCCTTGAAGCTCCGGCTCTTCCTCATCATTCTTCTAACAAAGTTTGCCATCTCGGAGGAAGAAGACCAGCTGCCCTCCTCCTCGGATTCGGACTCGGACTCGGATGAGGATGAAGATGAAGATGAAGAGACTTCCTTCTTCTTCTTCTTCCCCTTTTTCTTCTTCTTGTTGTGACCTGCCACTAAAGCAATACCTTTCTCTTTTGACCTTTTGTTAGAGATCTCATGTAGTTCCATTTCACAAAATAGATCTTCTAACTTAACAAAAGATAAATCCTTGGAAACTTTGTAAGCATCCACCATGGATGACCACAAGGCGTTCCTAGGAAAAGCTTTGAGGGCATACCTTATAAGATCTCGGTTCTCAACCTTCTCATTGATGGAGTGTAGACCATTTAGGATCTCCTTGAATCGTCCATGGAGTATACTTACAGTTTCTTCCTCTCTCATAGACAGATTTTGGAGTTGGCTGAGAAGGAGGTCCTTCTTGGCAGTCCGGGTGTCTTGAGTTCCTTCATGGAGCTCAATGATCTTGCTCCATAGATCTTTAGCACTTGTGAAGGGACCAACCTTGATTAGTTGGTCCTTGGTCAACCCGCATTGCAAAGTTACCACCGCTTTCGCATCGGCTTCACCTCTCCGGATTTGATCTGCCGACCAACTTGAGAAGTCCATCTCTTTTCCCTCAGCATCTTTAGGAGTAGAAAAACCTTCCTTGATAGCAAACCACATGCTGAGGTTGGTTTTTAGGTAAAACTCCATCTTCAACCTCCAATATGGAAAATCAGTGCCTTCAAAGAGTGGAGGTCGGCTGATGCTAAATCCTTCTCTTCCCATGGCCATCTTTGTTAGCTCTCGGATGTTAAGCCGTTGAAGTAGAGCCCCAAGCTCTGATACCACTTGTTGGAAATAGATGGCTATAGAGGGGGGGGGGTGAATATAGCCAGACACCCACAACTTGCACTTTGAAGTTTTCTGCGTGATCAGATTAGCAGCGGAAGAAAATGCAGAACAAAGAACAAAGTAGAGAAGGAATCGCAAACCAAACAATCGCTAAGACGAAGATGTACAAGGTTCGGGGATAACTTGCCCCTACTCCTTGGCATGCCCGTAAGGTGGGCGATCCCTTGATCGTCGGCAGATCAAGCCCCGGTGAACCCGGATAAGATAGAGCCTCCTTCTCGGTGGAGAAACCTCTCCACAGATCTCACGGATGATATAACTTGAGTACAGGAGATCACACAAGAAGGAACACTCACAAAGTTCTCACAGGAATGCAACAAAATCGCTTAAGCACAAAGCAACAGAGAGCACGAACACAGCCCAGCCAAACTTCCCAAGTTTCTGTCTTGTTCGCCTATTGCCGCTCCTCTGCTTCCAGCCTCGTCTTAAGCATCTGCTCCCATCACCAGGCTCTCCATCAGCATCCA
The DNA here is from genome assembly GCA_024364735.1 of Boesenbergia rotunda. NCBI lineage: Eukaryota > Viridiplantae > Streptophyta > Magnoliopsida > Zingiberales > Zingiberaceae > Boesenbergia > Boesenbergia rotunda. Next base: position 815,595 of record JAGFNQ010000184.1, read on the forward strand.
CTAAAGCCACAGCCTGACCCCCTGACTCCCAGAGCACTCAGTCCACTGATGACTCTCTCCAGCTGAGCCTCCGTCAGTTGCCAGCTGCTCTCCAAACGCCGTTGAGACCTGAAACAAGGAAACAGCCAAACTTGCTCCAAGGAAAGCCTCCCATTGACCCTCCTTGAGTGTTTGAATCACCTGCTATCACCTGCACACTCCAACAGAGGCTTAGCAATGCATATCAACAAGAATCGGCAATGTATCAGAGAATCGACAGTGAAAACAGACGCGATCAGAGCTTCTGACAGCGTATTTGAATTAAAGTTCTGCGCCTGATCGGTCACCAGACCGATCAGGAAGGACCCTGATCGGTCACCAGACCGATCCAGATGTCTTCTGCACACTCCTGATTGGTCCCCAGACCAATCAGGCTCCTACCTGATCGGTCACCAGACCAATCAGGCTCCAGCCTGATCGGTTACCAGACCAATCAGGCTGCTTCCAGACCGATCAGGAGTCATCCTGATCGGTGATAGTGAGAACCTTGCGACAAATGATCGTTCACTAGACTGATCTGAGCAGTATCCCTGATCGGTCACCAGACCGATCAGGAGCAGATCAGCAGGGGAACTCAACTCACTGTTCGCTCCCTGATCGGTCTCCAGACCGATCAGGAGCCAAGCAGTGGGTGAAACACGCACTCCCTGATCGGTCACTGGATCGATCAGGAGCAGTACAGTAGGTTCCCAACCTCACTGTGTGCTCCCTGATCGGTCACCAGACCGGTCAGTTGTTGCTGGATTGGTCACCAGACCGATCCACAACAGGACAACATGCCAGCTTCCCTGACTGATCAGCAGACCGATCCAGGGACTTAAACTTAGCCCTCCAAGCTAAGTTTCCATCCACCTTAGCCCTCCAAGCTAAGGATTTTTCACCTAACCCTCCAAGTTGGGAATTTGCACCTAACCCTCCAAGTTAGGACTTTTCACCTAGCCCTCCAAGCTAGGACTTTTCACCTAGCCCTCCAAGCTAGGACTTTTCACCCAACTCTTCCAGATTAGGACTTTCCGAACCTAGCCCTCCAAGCTAGGACCTGACCCTCCAAGCCAGGACTTTTTCACCTAATTCTCCAGGATGTGAATTTGCACCTAACCCTCCAAGTTAGGACTTTTCACCTAGCCCTCCAAGCTAGGACTTTTCACCCAACCTTTCCGAATTAGGACTTTTCAACACCTGGCTTCACTCACCAAGACCCGGCTTTACTCACCGGGCTTTCCAACACCTGGCTTCACTCACCAGGACCCGGCTTCACTCATCGGGATTTCCAACACCTGGCTTCACTCGCCAGGACCCGGCTTCACTCATCGGGATTTCCAACACCTGGCTTCACTCACCAGGACCCGGCTTCACTCACCGGGATTTCCAACACCTGGCTTCACTCACCAGGACCCGGCTTCACTCACCGGGGTTTCATGCCCAGTCCCCAACCAGGACTTTAACCCAAATTCGCTCAACCAAACTTAAATCATTGTCAAACACCAAAACAACAACCGGGCCAAACTGCATCAACACAAACATATCTCTAGCATTGTCGGTTAGGTCACATAAATGAAAGTCGCATATCACAACTCTATAAGGATGGACTTCTAGACCCATTTGATTTTGAATCATATAAGGTATGCGAATCTTGTCTTCTAGGCAAGATGACTAAGACTCATTTTAATAGACACGATGAAAGAACTAATCTTGTTAGGACTCATACATATTGATGTTTGTGGCCCTTTCATTGTAGCAGCTAGAGGAAACTATCAGTACTTTATTACTTTTACTGATAATGTCAATAGCTATGGCTGTGTATCTCATGAAATACAAGTTGAAATCCTTTATAAAGTTAAAGGAATTCAAGAATGAAGTACACAATCAATTTGGCAAAAGTATTAAGATGCTTCAATCAGATCGAGGTGATAAATACCTTAGACAAGAGTTTCGTGGCCATCTAGCTGAGTGTGAGATCTTATCTCAACTCACTCTGCCTGGAACTCTATAGTGAAATGGTGTATTCAAGAGGGGAAATCATACTTTATTAGATATGGTACGATCGATGATGAGTTACACAGATCTTCCTACTTTCTTCTGGGGATTTGCTCTAGAGACGACTATTTTCACACTTAATCAAATTTCATCTAAAGTCGTCATAAAGACACCATATACGATATTGATTAGGAAAACCCCCAAGATGTCTTGTATGAAAATTTGGGATTGTGAGACTTACGTTCGATGTCAAATCTCAGACAAACTAGGATCCAAATCAGATAAGTGCTATTTTGTAGGATATCGCAAGGAAACGAAGAGATATTACTTTTATAGTCTCACACAAAGCAAAGTGTTTGTCACTAGAAATGACATTTTTCTAGAATGCGAGTTTATTTCTTGAAAAACTAATGGGAGTAAAATCCATTTTGAAGAAGTTTAAGATGTAGAAAATAGTGCAGAGGCCTTGATGAAAAATGAGCAGGCATCACAAAGTATTGTAGATTATAAGTTTGTTGCACAAGAAATTATAGAGCAACAACATGTTCAAGTAGTCTAACCTTTATGCAAATCTGATAGGATACTTCGTTAGCCTGAGAGATATTCATTTCTCTTGTCTGACTATGATGATGTTGATTTGATTGAGCCTACATCCTATAAGGAAGTTGTGATAAGCCCAGATTCTGAGAAATTGCTAGAGGTCATGAGGTCCGAAATGAAATCCATGTATAGTAACCAAGTATGGACTTTGGTTGATCCACTTGAGGGGATCAAACCCATTAGGTGTAAGTGGGTCTTTAAGAGAAAGATTGACATGGATGATCTTATGCATACCTATAAAGGATGACTAGTAGCTAAAGGATTCAAGCAGATTCATGGTATAAATTATAATGAAACCCATCCACCAATTGTGATGCTTATGTATATTCGGATCATGCTTGCTATTGTAGCTTACCATGATTATGAAATTTGATAGATGGATGTCAAAACCGGATTTCTGAATGAAAATCTACTCGAGGATATGTACATGACGTAACCTGAGGGTTTTGTAGATCCAAAGAATGCTGGAAAGGTACGTAAGTTACAAAAATCTATTTATGGGCTAAAGCAAGCCTCGAAGCTGGAATCTTCAATTCAATGATGCAATCAAAGCGTTTGGTTTCATCAAGAATGAAGATGAATCTTATATCTACAAGAGGGTTAGCATGGGAGTACATTTATCTTCCTAATCTTGTATGTAGATGACATACTCCTCATTAGAAATGATATCCCTTCATTACGGTCTATGAAAACATGACTTGGAAATTATTTCTTAATGAAGTACTTAGGTGAAGCAACTTACATTTTAGACATCAAGATCTATAGAGATAGATCTAACAGATTGCTTTGCCTAAGTTAGAGTACATATATTGACAAGATACTTAATTGTTGTTCCATGCAGAATTCCAAGAAGGAATTTCTGTCGATGTCACGTGGTGTGAGTCTTTTGAAGACTCAATGCCCCTCTTCTATGGAGAAGAGGGACCATATGGATCAAATTCCTTATGTATCTACTATAGAGTTTATGATATACGTCATGCTTTGTACTCGCCCTAATGTCTCGTATGCGTGGAGCATGACGAGCAAATACCAATCAGATTTAGGTGAATATCATTGGATTGCTGTCAAGAATATTCTTATGTACATGAGACAAACTAAAGATTATTACTTGACATTTAGAGGAGATGTGGGACTATGCAAGGAACCAACAGATGCTAACGTAGCAAACCCACCGACCATGGCTTTGGCACAGAGAAAGCGTGATGGTCACACTATATCACTTGGTATTAGATACATCGGTGATTGACTCTAGTGCTAGTGGGAGATTGTTGGTGTAAACCCTAAGAGTCAATCAAGAGTTGATTGACTTAGGTCATAAAATATCATATTGATTAATAAAGATAAAGTTTTGATTATTATATTTCTTTCATACTTGTGTCAGCTGAATAAAATAATAATGCCCTAAAATAGTAGGTTCTAATCTACAACACATTAATTGGTTGAATTGATTATGATAAGCTAAAGGCACACAAGAAAGGTATAGCTCTTTAAATAGAACTTTGTATGAATTTTTCACATGGATCGTTCGAATGGATCCTATTTTCTATTGCAATTTTGTTATTTTTCGCATAGAGATTACTACAAGTTTCACATAGCATCAAAAAGGAAGTTCTTATCGAGGAGGTCGACCACAAGGTTTCATGCGTAGGGTGAGTGTTGGTCGCTGAGGTAGCGGGATCCCTTCCAGCGGAAGAAGGCGACAGTGGCACCCGGCTGGGAGTAAGAGAGCTTGAGCACGACCTCCACATCCTGTGAGGAGACGCAGATGCCAGCGTCGTCAAGGGCGCGATTGACAGAGGAAGGGCTAGAGAAGGCGAGGATCTCGTAGAGAAAATGAGAGGAGGTTGGATGAGGAGGAGCGGAGAATGAAGAGGAGGAGCGGAAGAGAGCAGGCTATAGATAGTGGCAGCGTTCTGTGCAGCCGAAGGACGATAGAAAAAAAGGAAGGGTTTCGGGGCAAAGTCGGTGGCAGAGAGGAACACCCTATTTGGAATGGAAGGAATTGGAATTCCTTTGGGAATTGGAATTCAATTCCATTGTTTGGTAGCAATTTTCAGGAAGAAATTGCTAAGGAATTGAATTCTAGTTTCTTTCAAACCCCTCAAAACAAATCACACCTAAACACATGTGATTTGTGAAAGGAATTCACTTAAACAAATTAAATTACCAAATCGCCCCCTCACAAAACAAATTAAAGTTGCTCCGACTCCATCCTCGCAGGATAAAATCGTAAAAGTATAACAATTGAATTCAATTCAATTCTGTTTTTATAATTCATTCCAAACATGAGAATTGGAATTCAATTCTGATCGAAATTGAATTCAGACCGGAATTGAATTTCGACCGGAATTGAATTCCAATTCCTTACTTAACATGTTTCCAAACAGGGTGGAAGGGTTTCGGGAAAAATCGTAGATTATTACTAAAATTTTAACTTATAACGATGAATTTTACCCACGCTGTTAATATTTAATTATAATATATTTTTAACAGCACATTCTACACATTACTAATATTTAATTTTAATAGCGTACTCTGCACGTTGCAGAAAAATCTATTGTCAATGTACATTGTCTACATGTTGTCGTTTGTAAAAATATAATATTATCCACAGCACACTTAATTAGGCAAGTCGCAAATACTATTATTAATGGCACGTTCTAATCGTGCGTCGTTGATAACATGCTTCGGAAAGACACATTTGTTGTAGTGTCATCTAAGTGTTTGTTCATTAAAATATATATATATATATATATATATATATATACACACATTGTTTGTAGTGTCTTCTTTCTTATTTAGCTTTTGGTGTCTTTCAGATGTGAACACTCTAACTTGAAATATCTCTTTTGGTTGCATTCGTAGCATGTTACTTCTGACTTGCTTTTCGGAGTCTAGCTTGGTCCTGACTGATTGCCCTTTGTTTAGATCACCTTCTTGATCTCGTGTTTGGTAAATCCTTTCTTCTTTTTGTACAATTTCCAAACTAGATTAACTAGTTCGGTGGTGTTCTCGCCTTCGTCTTTAGAATCTAATTCGTCTTCATATTCTGCTTAAATCAAGACTTGTGCTTTGGCTCTTTTGACTTGATTTTTCCTGTAAACAAAACAATATCTTTCACGATGGGGCATGCATTAATCTGTTCATACAATTCAAACTCAAAAGATAATTTATCTAATTTATGAATTGAAAGATCCTTGAAAACTTTGTAAGCATCTACCATAGATACCCATAAGGTATTTCGAGGAAAGGCATTAAGTGCATACCTTATTACATCCCAGTTCTCCACTTGTTGACCAATCGGGTGAAGTCCGTTGAGTAGATCATGAATTCGGGTGTGTAGCTAGATTGTCAACTCTCCTTCCTGCATTTTTATGTTATACAATTTATTTAATATTAAATCATGTTTTGATACCTTGGTGTCAGAAGTGCTTTCATGTAGCTCGATCAGTTTGTTCCACAAATCTTTTAGCGTTTTTGAATGGTTCGACCCGGTTTAGTTCTTATTTGGTCAGGTTGCACTGGAGGGTTTGAGTTACTTTCGCATCTGCATCAATTTTATTCATCATGTGTGAGTCCCAATTGTCACATGCCACCAGTACTCCATTTCCATTGAGTGGTAGTGTAAACCTAGTTGCGATGATGATCCACAACTCTACTTGGGTCTTTAGTATTGGAGCAATCTTCTTTGAGTCAAGGTTGACTAGTTTGACTATGCTCAGACTGGCTTGAGTTTGAGTTTCAATATTTGAAATGATGTTTGGAAAATGTGTGAGACAAGTCAAGTGGGTCAATGTTGACCGAAGACTTGACTAGTGAAGACCTAGTTGCTATTAGGCAAAGGGAAGTCTTAGTGAGACTAGACATACCTAGTTCGAAACTAGGTGAAGTCCAAATGAATTTGGGAGGGTCACACGTTAGCAGGGTGGAAGTCTATCGAGAGACTAGACCTAACTATATATGGTTAGGTAAAGGGAAGTCCTAGCGGGATTAGGCAAACCTAGTTGGGAACTAGGTAAAATCCAAGGTGGGTTAGCTGGGGGTGAAACACTTAGCGTGAGAGGAGTCCTAGTTGGGAACTAGATAATAAAAAGTCCTAACAGGTCATGGTCGATCGAAAATTGGGCAAAGGGAACTCTAGACTTGGGTTAGGCAAGTTAGGGTCTAGGCAATCGATTGGGTCGATCGATTGACCCAAAATTGGTGATTGATTGAGGATTGTTTATTGTGAAATAGAAAGGTCATTAATTGATTGGGAAATAAATTAAGGGGAAACTCAAGATCAAGTGATCGCTTGGGAGAGTTTTGTCGCAAAGATAAAAGTTGTACTAATCAATCAGGTGATCGATTAGGAATGCTTTAATCGATTGGGTAATCGATTAAGACTATTTTACGAAGAACACAGTAAGGTGCTTAATCGATTAGGCAATTGATTAAATTCAATTGGGCAATCGATTATGATTTGAAAAAGAGTCGTTGAATGACTAGATCCACACAATTTCATCAAAAGAGATCTACTATTTTAATGGTATTAAGTCTTTTCAAGACTTATCATTTTACACTAGTACCCTTCTCATAATTTCTTAGATATCATAATGGATCATATATATTGGCATATATCGATACATTTTATGCAATTAATTCTTTGAGGCCAGAATTTGGGTATTTATATTTTATCAAAATACCCATATTTATTGGTTTACCCCCACATTTATAGGCTTCATTGGAAGGATCATGACCTTACAATGCCTTTATAGAGATTTTTCATTTTTATCTCACTGGGGCTTGTGGTTTATTGAGAGGACAACTTCCCCCACAAATTCCAGGATAAACCCAAAATTTATCAACATAACTTTTATCATCTTCTCAATGTTTAACCACAACATTGTTGATTGAGATGAATGGGATATAGTCGATTATTGAATGTTGCTCTTCCTCGAGAAACATTCCTTGAGAAATATCCTCCATTCTCTCCCTCAATTTCCAACCATATTTCTAGTATTTTTAAAACACTTCAAGGGTTTCAATCTTGCTTAAAAGTAAGTCTCTATAACTCCAATCTTCTGAATTCATCGAGTTAAAACTACGATTGTCTAATCAAGATAATGACCAAGATTGCACTTGTTCTCAAAAAGTGCTCACTTTAGAAAATATATGTCACTTGGTCTTCCAATTTTTACCAAGCTAGAGCTATGATCATCAGATCGGAGTACTGATCAGGATTGTATTTATTTTTCGAGAGACACTTGACTCAAGAAGTATATATGCCTTGGTTTTCCAATCTTATCAAGCCAAAACTATGGTCTTCTGATCGGAGTGCTGACCAAGATTATATTTACTCTTTAAGAGATATTCGACTCGAGAAGTATACATCCCTTAGTCTTCTAATCTTATTAAGCCAAAGTTGTGGTCGTTTGATTGGAGTGTTGACCAAGATTGTATTACTCTTCGAGAAACAATCAACTCAGGAAGTATTCAACACTTGGTCTTCCAATCTCATCGAGCCAAAGTTGTGATCATTTGATTGAAGTGTAGACTAGGATTGTATTACTCTTCGAGAAACACTCGACTCAGGAAGTATACATCCCTTAGTCTTCCAATCTCATCGAGCCAAAGTTGTGGTTGTCTGATTGGAGTGTTGACCAAGATTGTATTACTCTTTGAGAAACACTCGACTCAAGAAGTATGCATCTCTTGGTCTTCCAATCTCGTTGAGCTAAAGCTCCGGTCATTTGATTGAAGTGCTAACCAAGATTGTATTACTCTTCGAGAGACACTCTACTCAAGATGTTTTCCAATCTCGTCGATCTATAGCTATGACCATTTAATTGAAGTGCTAACCATGATTACATTTCTTCAAGAGAGACTTAATTCAATTTCTTAGTCTGTAACGACCCGGCCCCTCGACCCCTTTGGCGGCCAAATCCCATTTGGCGGCCCCTTTTACGACCCTTATGTCGTCGACCATCGACCGTGTCGTTACTCGCTAGAACTTTTCACCCCTGGCCAGTGGTTTTTTGTCTTCCCCAGGATTCAAACTCTAGACCTCCAAGCTTAAGTACTTAAGTTTATGAATCCTGGTAAACAATTGAGCCTCAATTGGTTACCAAGATTCATAAACTCTAGTACTTAAGCTTGGAGATCTAGAGTTCGAATCCTGGGGAAGACAAAAATTCACTGGTCAGGGGTGGAAAGTCCTAGTGAGTAACGGCAAGGTTGACGGTCGACGATATAAGGGTCGTAAAAGGGGCTGCCAAATCACCTTTTTATTGTAACGACCCGACCCCTTGACCCCTTTGGTGACCAAATCCCATTTGGCCGCCCCTTTTACGACCCTATGTCGTCGATCCTCGACCGTGCCGTTACTCACTAGGACTTTCCACCCCTGGCCAGTGGATTTTTGCCTTCCCCAGGATTCGAACTCTAGACCTCCAAGCTTAAGTCAATTTATTTTATTGTAACGACCCGGCCCCTCGGCCCCTTTGGTGGCCAAATCTCATTTGGCGGCCCCTTTTATGACCCTATGTCGTCGACCCTCGACCGTGCCGTTACTCACTAGGACTTTCTTGGTTACCAAGATTTATAAACACTAGTACTTAAGCTTGAAGGTCTAGAGTTCGAATCTTGGGGAAGACAAATATCCACTAGCCAGGGGTAGAAAGTCCTAGTGAGTAACGGCATGGTCGAGGGCCCAAATCCCATTTGGCGACCCATCATTTTACGACCCTATGTCGTCGACCGTCGACCGTGCCATTACTCACTAGGACTTTCCACCCCTGGCCAGTGGATTTTTGCCTTCCCTAGGATTTGAACTCTAGACCTCCAAGCTTAAGTACTAGAGTTCGAATCTTGGAAAAGACAAAAATCCACTGGCCAGGGGTGGAAAGTCCTAGTGAGTAACGACGCGGTCGAGGGTCAACGACATAGGGTCGTAAAAGGGGTCGTCAAATGGGATTTGGCCGCTAAAGGGGTCGAGGGGCTGGGTGAAAAGTCCTAGTGAGTAACGATACGGTCGAGGGTCGACGACATAAGGTTGTAAAAGCGGCCACCAAATAGGATTTGGCTGCCAAAGGGCCCGAGGGGTCGGGTCGTTACATAGTTAATTGCAACACATGTGATGCAATCCTTCTAACTCATCTATTTTGACCTCCACTTAAGTCTCATGAGTTAGACTCAAATCTAGTCTTTTCCAAGTGAGCTTGATTTTTTATGTGAAGACTTTCATTAGCCCTCTTTTTGGATTGTTTAAACTTAATATTCTCAACTTTGTGATTTTAGTCAAATGATCCTCACAAAGCCTTGACCATCATTGTTATATTATACCCACAGAATAATATTGTCGTCCCTCCTTTTAAGGCATGGTTCTCACATAGGAAAATTCAATTCTTCCTTACGAATAACTCTCCCATCGCTTAAGGATCACTTTTAGATGCGCTAGGACATCTTTTGATAGTAACCTTAAAACATGCATTTTCTTCTAGTAATACAGTGTCTTTTACAGTCATCGCTTAAAGACGATTACGGAGAATTTCTCTGATCTCTCCCATAAGGGTGGAACCCACGGTCGGCATAACCATGAATATTGTCTTAAGATTGTTGGGATTTTTATACCAATGTGGATGGATCTTCGGTGTTGATCCAACAATTGGACCCAGTTAGTTATCTTGAAGATGAGTAGATGACTCGAATCGGTGGAGCTCGGTATGGTGACATAGACCTTGTCCCATTTATACTCTTGACCCACTCTTTCGGTTATTGAGACACCCTTTCGGGTAATAGACGTACCCTTTTTGGTATCATCGTTACTGACTTAATCTCATCGGTCGTCGAGTTATCCCTTCGGATATCAACACACCCCTTTCGAGTAAACTTATCCCTATGGATAAGAATATTAAGGTCAAAGTGAAAGCTAGGTCTTGTTTCCTTAAGACGATATTTCCCTACCCAGGTGCTTACGGTTTATCAGCAATTGTCTCCTAAGATACAACGATGTGTCTCGAAATAGGAGAACTCTAAATTTTGAGCCCTATCGAATTTTCAAAACCTTGAAACTCTTAAGAGAAGATAGAGAGAAGAGAACTCAAGAAGAGAATTCACAACTTAAGAATTGATTGTATGAGTGGAAGGAATGAGGTTTCTTTTATAGGGATGAAGAATTACTCCCAAGAGGTGAAAGGTTTCTTTCAAAAGGTGAAGAGGTGAAAAGATATAGGGTGTGTATTTTCACCTAAACCTTATCAATTATCATTAATTGATTTGATTAATAACATTAATTAATTAATCTAATTAATAATTTAAGTATTCTATTGTAAATATTAATTAATAAATTAATATTACAATCACGATTAATCTTTTAATCAATCAATCAATGAAATTAATTCTAATTTCACATCTTTCAATGGTTTTATATGGATTGATATTCACGCATACTCAAGTTAGCGTTTATGTAATCATATCCATGAACCCAACTCATGTGCAAGTCTAAACTATCATCTGATTAAACCAGACCAACCCTTCGTTATATATTAATTTTTCATTCATTTGAGAAATTGGTTTACGACGGTCTACTCGTGAAATAGTCGTTTTATCCCTATTTAATTTATTGGTCACCAAAACTAATTTTCCAACATCATTTATATGGTATCCTCTAAAGTATTGACTTCACCATTATTGAGTCAACTATCCTTCCAATGATAGTTGACACAATATATACTTAGTGTTATGGGATCACATTCTTAGGAATCCAATACTTATTGAAGCTTTTTGGATTTACTAAATGTTGGGGCAATCGGCCTGGGTATGATCTGGAGGATCATGGGTTTTGATGTATGTGTCAATATGGTTAAGTTAGGGTTTGTTGTTGGTCTAATATGTGTATGTGAATGTGCATGTTTGCAGGTACACATAGACTTGGTTGGATGTCTTCAGGTGAAAGGTGGCATGGAGGCAAGCCGTGGGCTTGTGTGCGCATCCGAGGGGCCATGGATAAAGTAGGTACGATGAGCCGAGGGAAGCGAACTTCGAGGTGTACGTGAAGGATAGCATGGAGGCAAGCCGCGGGCTTGTGAGCGTATCCGAGGGACGAGGGCCAAAGTCGAAGAGGGCTTGAAGGCGATGGATCGAGGCTGCTGGAGCAGAGACGATGATCAGAGGGACACGGACTTCGAGGCATGCGTGAAGGATGGCATGGAGGCAAGCCGAGGGCTTGCGTGCATATATGAGGGATGGGAGCCGAAGATGAAGAGGGCGTGAAGGCAATAGATCGAGATTGCAGATGGAAGAGTCAACCAAGTCGTGAGGGTCCGAGTGTGAGTGTTTGTACTCAGGAACTAAGCCGGGAGGGTTCGAGTGCGGAGAGAAATGTACTCGGGAAGGGTAACCCTAGGCTTAGGGAGGGACCAGTCGACTGCCCCTGGGGCAGTCGACTGGTGATGGTTGGAGATTCAAACGGTTGGTTTGTAATGTTCGAATATGAGTGGGACCAGTTGACTGCCCCTGGGGCAGTCGACTGGTAGCGGTCATTTAAGACTCGAGCTCTATTTAAGGGAGCTCGTTTAAGACCTTTCTTTTTTGACGAAACCTGCTTGGATAGAGCTGGTTAGTAGTCTATTGTGCTCAAGTAGTGTCTAGAGGTTGTGGTGAGATTTCTCCACCCATAAGGAGCAACAAGATTTAGCCGGAAGTGCTCCGGGGAATCATCTATTGACGGATAAGGGATTGCACACCTTACGGGCAGCTGTGGAGTAGGAGTTTTATTTCCAAACCACGTTAATAGGTGTGTTCCTTCTTCGTTAGGTTTTTGTTTTATTTAGTAAATTCCTCTTGCACACTAACGATTGTAGGAGGAAAAACGAAAGAAGTTATTCACCCCCCCTCTAGCTTGCTGGTCACGATCTAACAAGTGGTATCCGAGCAAAGGTCTACTCTTGTTGGAATAACTGCCAAAAGAGCACAAGCTAGAGGAAATTATGATGAAAGACAAGTTGGGTGATGATATCAACACTCCACCTCCATATGATTATGAAGATTTTGACTATTGGAGGACTAGAATGAAGACTTGGTTTGGAATAGATTGGGAGTGCATGGTGATGCTAGAAGAACCCTTCGAGATTCCAAGAGACAAGCACGGGAAAAGACTTCGACCTAGATATTGGACTAAGTAGCAATAAGCCCAATCTAAGGCAAATGAGAAGATAATCGGTATATTAATGGATATTTGCCTATTAATGTTTTGAGTGGTGTAGGTGAGTATAGAAATGCATATGAGTTATGGAAAAAGATGGGAGAATTTCATAATAACCCTACACAAGCTCAAAAAGTAGAAGAGCCCAAAGAAATAGATGTAATGGTCCAAGAGGGGGAAAAAGAAAAAGAAGTGTCAATCTCATTAATTGAAGTGACACAAGATAGTGAGAGATCATCCACTTCATCAAGGGAAGAAGAAGAAGTCTCAACTTCAAGAATTGAGGGGGAGGGGAGACCCACTTCAATACTGGAGCAAGAAAAAAGAAAAGAGGAGACGCTCACATCAAGGGGGAGCTACAAGGGTAAGGGAGGTAATCCCTAACTATGCGTACTTTTGGCTTCAAGTATCATGATAGAAATAGAAATACTATTGCATGCCAAAATACTAAAGAATCCATGGTTCATGATAAATCTAGGGTATCTAGATCTAAGGATCAAGGCATCAACCCTAAGAAAGGGAGACACATGCCTAGAAAAATGGATAGATCTAGGAATGATCACAATGAACATGATGATACCAAGGTTAGAAACCTAGAAAAGGAAAATCAAGTTTTGAGGGCAAAGCTTGATATATTGGAAAAGAACCTAGATAGACTCATTAGAGGATCCAAGGGATTGAGTGTGATACTGAATGATCAACATATTAGAAATAATAGACCGGGTCTAGGATATCACTCTAGGAGGTCAAATGATAGTAAAAAGTCATGTTCAAGGATGCCCTATGATTATGGTAAAGGAAAAACCAAAAATGGCCAAAAAAGTCATTTAAAAGGGAAAAGAAGGAGTTGACTAAGAAAAAGGTATATAAAGTCAAGAAAATGATAGGTGAAGGTCAAGAAGCATCGGAGGAACACCGGTGTGGTCTTGCAATTGTAAATGAGCCCTCTAGGGAGGTAATTAGGGCTAAGAACTCAAGGGAGAGCTCTAGAAGTCAAAATGGGATCCATGGTCAATGGCTCTCAGGAGGGTTTTCCTAGGAGATTAGATGGACTATGAGATGTGCCAAAGGGTTTGAAAGACTCATTTGAGTCTTAACCCTAGGGAATTGGCACATTAAAATGAGACTTATGCAGGAAAAGATGAAAATAGGATCATATTGGGTAGAAATTGGTGTTTAATGTGTAAACGCCATATAACTCAGTGCTAGGAATGTATTATGGCTAGGAATGGGAAGATACATCAAGGAGAGGTCAAAACTAGAACTTTTAGATAAGGTTCAATAACACAATTTATGTAGTTTTGAATTTCTTGCCAATCTAGGATTCGGAGTAGGTTTGTTTGAAAATATATTTTTCCCAAGTAAACATAGGCTCAACAAATCTCTCCACGAAATTTCAGATTTTTTGGAGGTTTGTGGAATTAGTTACACATTTCTGAAATTTAGACTGGAAACTTGAAAAACTAAAGTTACCAGTCGACTGCCCTTAGAGCAGTCGACTGATCTTACTGATCAGTTTCTTAGTCGATTGCCCTGGGGCAGTCAACTGATATGCATGGTTTTTAAATAGAAAAGCCCGCGCGGGGGTGGCCGAACATAGGGTTTTCGGTGCCACCCCTGCGAGATTCCTTCTTCCTCGACCTCTTCTCTTGATCTAAGGCGTTCCCTAAGCCCTAAAACACCTCTCTAGCCTCCTCCCACCTTAGATCTAACCCTAGGGCTAGTAAAACCTCCTCTCTCAAGTCAATCCTCACCCATCTTCGCCATGCAACGACGGGAGAAACGGTAACTATTTGTGTAGGTTATTTTTCACAGTTAGTTCATATTTTGGGAACTAATGTGTTTCTTTGTGCATGTTTTTCTTTATGTTTCCTCTTTGTGGGGCAATGTGTGGTACATGCATGGGTATGGTTTCATTTTAGGGTTGTCCAATAGAAAAGAAAGGGTGAGGGATCATTTCACCAAGGTCATATGGATCCGGAGGCACCTCGGTTCCGGTCCGGGGAGTGTTTACGGCGATTTGAGGATAATGAGTTTGTCTTGATGAATTGCCGGTATCTCAACCGGACATATTTTCGGGAGAAGACTCCTCATATTTCTGAGATGGTTACCTACTTCGGTCTAGCAAAATTAGTTTATTGTCAGCATGATGTCAATATTGACATGTGTAAGGAATTTTACGCCAACCTTACATGCATTGATTCGGATAGTGGGACTTATGAGTCCCTAGTGGCAGGAGAGACTATTCCATTTACACCTGCAATCTTAGGATCATTTCTAGGATGTAGGGCCTCTAACAATGCATTTACTTATTTTTCAAAAATTATCGACCCTTTTACCTTTCCTGGTGTGACCCTGGACTAGATTTATTGTCATTATTTTAAGAGACGCAGAGTTTCTACAGAGCGCCTTTTTGAGGCTAGGCTCATGAGTCCAGCTAGCAACGTATTGTATAAAGTTGTCTTAGACTGCATCTTGCCCATCGTTACCAAGGGAAAGTCGAAGATTCAGCTTCCTTACTTGGTGATGATGTATGCGCTAGAGAGGCGATTAGATATTGACATTATCCTACATGTCTTTGCCTCCATTGTTCACTTTTCATACAGTGTAAATGACAAGATTTACATGCCCTTTTGTCATGTCCTGACCGAGTTTTCTGAGTCTAGAGGTATTTGCACGACTAGAGGTCAGGTACGTCATCTGTCCAAGGACTATGATTAGATTGGTGCACGACAGCTGTCCTTGGCAGGGATTGAGTGCCGACAGGGGGAGATAGTCTGGAGACAACACTCTGATTCTTCTAGTTCTGATGAGGAGGAGCCCGCTGGAGGAGTTACACAGGAGCAGTTCTCCCAGCTGCAGTCTGAGGTACACGGGCTGAGGGAGAATTTTCAGACATTCCAGCAGCGCCAGATTGACATGCAGTAGCCGCAGGTAGAGATGTATGCCATGATGCAGCAGTGACATATGGCATACCAGGGTCCTCCTCCTCCTCCGGGCGATGGCATGCAGTAGAGTTATGTGATGATTTTAGTGTTAAGGAGTGTTTTGCTTGGATCTATGTTTTATCTCTCAAATACTAGTTTGGAATTGTAACACTTTGATACTTCTGGGCTTTGGCCCTTGTGCTATTTTTATGCTTTAATTTGAATTATGTATGCAACTTTGAATTCATGTTTTATATTGCTTTTATTTCAGTTCATGATGTGATGATTGAAATAATGTGTTATTGATGTCATAAAATGTAAGAATAAGGTGATATATGCATGTTAAGAGAAAAATGGGGGGAGGTCTTATCATGTTGAGAATATATAAAGAAAAAGGAGGGTGTGGAAACAATTTTATGTGTATAATGATAGAGGATAACCTTGGTAAACACATAAAATCCAATGAAGGATTGAAAATTGATACAAAGGTTACATTTTGAGAAAATTAGAGTTTGTACCAAAAGTCAAGCATATTTGGTATTTTTCATGAAACCATATTTTTCTAGGATGAGTTATATCTTAACAAATATGCTTACAAAATTTTATATTTTTCCAAATTTTGTAGAATTTTCTATAGGTTTCTAAAATTCGGTTAGGAATTTCAGGGTGAGATTGTATCAGTCGACTGCACTAGGGGCAGTCGACTGATGTTTCTGTGAATTTGCGAATTCCACAGGCCAGTCGACTGCCCCAGGGGCAATCAACTACTATGGTTGTTTGGTGATTTCTGAGAGGTTTTTTCAAAAATAAAGTAAGTTCTTTTTGGCACTAGGGTTAGGATTGCTTAGGGCAATCTTTTTGATGGTGTCAAAGGGGGAGAAATTGTGATGTTAAGTTAGGTTTAACTTGACGTGAGAAAACTTATGGTATTAAGTTAGGTTTAACTTGACGTGAGAAAACTTGTGGTGTTAAGTTGGGTAGAACTTAACTTGGTGTTGTGGGTTAGAGAATTGAAAATTAGGAGAGGGCATAGGTTAAGGGGGAGGTTGCCTCTTGTTTGCTATGGTTTTAATTTTCAATTGCTATTGTTGATTTTGTTTACCTAACTTAAACATATTGCCACACATCAAAAAGGGGGAGATTGTTGGGGCAATCAACCCGGGTTGATCTGGAGGATCATGGGTTTTGATGTGTGTGTCAATATGGTTAAGTTAGGGTTTGTTGTTGGTCTAATATGTGTATGTGAGTGTGCATGTTTGCAGATACACATAGACTTGGTTGGATGTCTTCAGGTGAAGGGTGGCATGGAGGGAAGCCGTGAGCTTGTGTGCGCATCCGAGGGACCATGGACAAAGCAGGTACGATGAGCTGAGGGAAGCGAACTTCGAGGCGTACGTGAAGGATAGCATGGAGGCAAGCCGCGGGCTTGTGTGCGTATCCGAGGGACTAGGGCCAAAGTCGAAGAGGGCTTGAAGGTGATGAATCGAGGCTGCTAGAGCAGAGACAATGAGCCGAGGGACGCGGACTTCGAGGCATGCGTGAAGGATAACATAGAGGCAAGCCGAGGGCTTGCATACGCATCTGAGGGATGGGAGCCGAAGATAAAGAGGGCGTGAAGGCAACAGATCGAGACTGCTGATGGAAGAGTCAAACAGGCCGTGAGGGGCCGAGTGTGAGTGTTTGTACTCGGAATCTAAGCCGAGAGGGTTCGAGTGCGGAGAGAAATGTACTCGAGAAGGGTAACCCTAGGCTTAGGGAAGGACCAGTCGACTGCCCCCAGGGCAGTCGACTGGTGATGGCTAGAGATTCAATTGGTTGGCTTGTAATGTTCGAATTTGAGTGGGACCAGTCGATTGCCCCTGGGGCAGTCGACTGGTAGCGGTCATTTAAGACTCGAGCTCTATTTAAGGGAGCTCATTTAAGGCCTTTCTTTTTTGACGAAACCTGCTTGGATAGAACTGGTTAGTAGTCTATTGTGCTCAAGTAGTGTCCAGAGGTTGTGGTGAGGTTTCTCTACCCACAAGGAGCTACAAGATTTAGCCGGAGGTACTCTGGGGAATCATCCACCGACGGATTAGGGATCGCCCACCTTACGGGCAGCCGTAGAGTAGGAGTTTTATCTCTGTACCACGTTAATAGGTGTGTTCCTTCTTCGTTAGGTTTTTGTTTTATTTAGTATATTCCGCTTGCGCACTAATGATTGTAGAAGGAAAAAGAAAGAAGCTATTCACCTCCCCCCCCCCCCTCTAGCTTGCTGGTCACGATCTAACACTAAATATTGATAAGAGATGACTTTCCAAGATACCTTTTTAATTACCCATCTAGCCTTCTTTAAGCCTTGATCATGGTGATTTGACTCAAGGTCCAATGTAGCACAGAGAAGGATGGTATGAGATATCCAAGGGACTTGAAGGACTAAGAGTATCGAAGATAGTCAAATTTGGAGAAAAAGACGCAAGCATATGAGAAAGATGATACGAGAATTAAGTCAACAAACTCGGTGTGTCCAAGGATTGAGAGGCTTGGCAGAAAAGTACTCTAATGGAGTGAGAAAATGTACAGAGTGCATCCGAGGAACGAGAAACTAGGAGGAAAATTGCTTAAGATAAGTTGTGGTGAGCTGAGTTGAGTGATCTATATTCGGGATGAAAGATAGACTCAACTTAAGCGGAATCAATCGTAGTCAACTTGAGTCAGAGGTTCAGGTGACTGGAGTACGCATGAGCACAATATCGAGTCATATGGTCAGAAATTTGAGTCGATTGAGGTTCGACCGACCAGAAGTGTTCCTTATTACCAAGCATCTAGTTCAACCTTGACCTATCAAGACATGTTTGTTGTCTAGCATCCGATCAACCTTGACCTATCGAGACTTCACGCCTCATGTCAACTCTCTGTTGAATTTTCAACTACCAAGTGTCTGGTCAACTATGACCCGCTTAGACTTTTCATTTGCCAATTAACTATTGGACCTCCAATCACCAAGAGTCCGGTCAACCGTGATCCACTTGAATTGTTCGTCTCGCGTCAACTCCATGTTGGACTTTTAATAGGTAAGTGTCTGATCGACCATGACCCACTTGGACTTTTCATGTCTTATCAAGTATCAGGTCCATCTTGACCTACTTGATGTCTCAT
This sequence comes from Boesenbergia rotunda, assembly GCA_024364735.1. Taxonomy (NCBI): domain Eukaryota; kingdom Viridiplantae; phylum Streptophyta; class Magnoliopsida; order Zingiberales; family Zingiberaceae; genus Boesenbergia; species Boesenbergia rotunda. The sequence continues at coordinate 834,459 of JAGFNQ010000184.1, forward strand.
TCGACCAATTAACATATTTATCAAATATTGAAATCTCAACTCGAGTCAACTCATGCTTGGTCAACCTTGTCAACCTTAACTATGGGTTGATTGCACCAACAATTAATACAAGTAATAAAATTATTAAAAGATAATTTCGAGGACATTTGAAGTTGTTGATCCTTACAGATTTAGAGACGAAATGTTACTACATTTTCTATCATCGATAGGTTGGCAAATCAAAGAAACAAGAGTGTATCCAAAGTCAAGTTGTCATTTGTAAAATTGTTTTACTTTGATTTTCATTTGTATCTAGTATTTACTTTGATTTTCATTTGTATCTAGTTGTATTACTTGTATTTGTTACAAGAAAAATATTATACGAGGCTTTTTCACCTTTAAAAGATCGGCAATTTACCAAAGGGCGTACCTAAGTATTGGTATTTACCAAAACGCGTACCATGGTTTCAATGTTACCAAAGGACGCACATATTTTAGTAAACTTCCTCTTATACCCCTACCATCAAGTACTGCATGCATTTCTCTTTCTCTTTCTCTTTCTCATTGTCAGTAACGATTTTCGAGATGGACCATAAAGAGATGTTCCTTTATATTTTGATTTTTATATTATGGAACCTTTCTCAAAACAAAAAAATATTGAAATTAATTAAAATATTTTTATTAAATTAAAACTAAAAGAACATATCAGACCCACGTTGGGCCTGAAATGGTTCCATTTCAGGCCCAACGTGGGGATGAAATGTTTCCATTTCAGGCCCAACGTGCCCAATATTAAGAGTCTTTTTTCGATTCTTTATTATTACATTTTAACACTTCGGAGAAGTCCAAATAAACAATGGATAGCAAATTTGAACTCCTTGTAACCTCAGAAATCCACAGGAACTGAAATTTTTACAATCGGAGCTCTCTAGGTCAATCAGTGGTCTTTTAGGGTCATTGGGGCTGAAATGGAACATTTCAGGCCCAACGTGGGCCTGAAATGGAATCATTTCAGGCCCAACGTGGGGCTGAAATGTTTTCATTTCAGCCCCAACGTGCCCAATATTAAGAGTCTTTTTTCGATTCTTTGTTATTACATCTTAACACCTCGGAGAAGTCTAAATAAACAATGGATAGCAAATTTGAACTCCTTGTAACCTCAGAAATCCACAGAAACTGAAATTTTTACAATCGGAGCTCTCTAGGTCAATCAGTGGCCTTTTAGGGTCATTGGGGCTGAAATGCAAACATTTCTGCCCCACGTTGGGCCTGAAATGATTCCATTTCAGGCCCGGTGGGGCTGAAATGTTTCCATTTCAGCCCCAATGACCCTAAAAGGCCACTGATTGACCTAGAGAACTCCGATTGTAAAAATTTCAGTTCCTGTGGATTTCTGAGGTTTCAAGGAGTTCAAATTTGCTATCCATTGTTTATTTGAACTTCTCCAAGGTGTTAAAATGTAATAATGAAGAACCGTGAAGAAATTACACATTAGGCCTTTTAGGGTCATTGGGCCTGAAATGGTTGGACACCTATTGCATTGGTGATATCTAATATATAGATGTTTGGACACCTAAAACATCATCTCCTACCTCTGACCTCTCTATTCATATAGAATTTTCAGAAATCCAGATATAGGAGGTCCATCAGTGGGTTTTGGTCAAAACTCACTGATATTTCTAAACTACTCCTATTTGATTGGTGATATCTAATATATAGATGGTTGGACACCTAAAACATCATCTCCTACCTCTAACCTCTCTATTCATATGGAGTTTTCAGAAATCCAGATATGGGAGGTCCATCAGTGGGTTTTGAGCAAAATCCACTGATGGAACTAAACTAGAACTATAGCTTTGAAAAAAATAAAAATTTGAGGTTATGGACACCTAAAATACTTTCTCCAACCTCATCCCTAACTTTTTAGCTGGGGGTTTCAGAAATCCAGATATGGGAGGTCCATCAGTGGGTTTTGAGCAAAACCCACTGATGGAACTAAACTAGACCTATAGCTTTGGAAAAAATAAAAATTTTAGGTTATAGACACCTAAAATACTTTCTCCAACCTCAACAATAACTTTTTAGCTGGGGGCTTCAGAAATCCAGATATGGGAGGTCCATCAGTGGGTTTTGAGCAAAACTCACTGATGGAACTAAACTAGACCTATAGTTTTGGAAAAAATAAAAATTTGAGGTTATGGACACCTAAAATACATTCTCCAACCTCATCCCTAATTTTTTAGCTGGGGGTTTCAGAAATCCAGATATGGGAGGTCCATCAGTGGGTTTTGAGCAAAACCCACTGATGGAACTAAACTAGACCTATAGCTTTGGAAAAAATAAAAATTTGAGGTTATGGACACCTAAAATACTTTCTCCAACCTCATCCATAACTTTTTAGCTGGGGGTTTCAGAAATCCAGATATGGGAGGTCCATCAGTGGGTTTTGAGCAAAATCCACTGATGGAACTAAACTAGACCTATAGCTTTGGATAAAATAAAAATTTTAGGTTATGGACACCTAAAATACTTTCTCCAACCTCAACAATAACTTTTTAGCTGGGGGTTTCAGAAATCCAGATATGGGAGGTCCATCAGTGGGTTTTGAGCAAAACCCACTGATGGAACTAAACTACACTTATAGCTTTCAAAACCGACTGATGGACCTCCCATATCTGGATTTCTGAAAACTCCATATGAATAGAGAGGGTAGAGGTAGGAGATGATGTTTTAGGTGTCCAAACATCTATATATTAGATATCACCAATCAAATAGGACTAGTTTAGAAATATCAGTGAATTTTGACCAAAACACACTGATGGACCTCCCAATCTGGATTTCTGAAAATTCCATATGAATAGAGAGGTCAGAGGTAGGAGATGATATTTTAGGTGTCCAAACATCTATATATTAGATATCACCAATGCAATAGGTGTCCAACCATTTCAGGCCCAATGACCCTAAAAGGCCTAATGTCTGATTTCTTCGCGGTTCTTCATTATTACATTTTAACACCTCGGAGAAATCCAAATAAACAATGGATAGCAAATTTGAACTCCTTGTAACCTCAGAAATCCACAGGAACTGAAATTTTTACAATCGGAGCTCTCTAGGTCAATCAGTGGCCTTTTAGGGTCATTGGGGCTGAAATGGAATCATTTCAGGCCCAACCATTTCAGGCCCATGGGCCTGAAATGGAATCATTTCAGGCCCAACGTGGGGCTGAAATGTTTCCATTTCAGCCCCAATGACCCTAAAAGGCCACTGATTGACCTAGAGAGCTCCGATTGTAAAAATTTCAGTTCCTGTGGATTTCTGAGGTTACAAGGAGTTCAAATTTGCTATCCATTGTTTATTTGATTTCTCCGAGGTGTTAAAATGTAATAACAAAGAATCGAAAAAAGACTCTTAATATTGGGCACGTTGGGCCTGAAATGGAAACATTTCAGCCCACGTTGGGCCTGAAATGATTCCATTTCAGGCCCAACGTGGGCTGAAATGATTCCATTTCAGGCCCAACGTGGGCCTGAAATGGAATCATTTCAGGCCCAATGTGGGGCTGAAATGGAAACATTTCAGCCCCAATGATCCTAAAAGGCCACTGATTGACCTAGAGAGCTCCGATTTAAAATTTTCAGTTCCTGTGGATTTCTGAGGTTACAAGGAATTCAAATTTGCTATCCATTGTTTATTTGGACTTCTCCGAGGTGTTAAAATGTAATAACAAAGAATCAAAAAAAGACTCTTAATATTGGGCACGTTGGGCCTGAAATGGAAACATTTCAGGCCCAATGTGGGGCTAAAATATTTCCATTTCAGCCCCAATGATCCTAAAAGGCCACTGATTGACCTAGAGAGCTCCGGTTGTAAAAATTTCAGTTCCGTGGATTTCTGAGGTTACAAGGAGTTCAAATTTCCTATCCATTGTTTATTTGGACTTCTCCGAGGTGTTAAAATGTAATAACAAAGAATCGAAAAAAGACCTTTAATATTGGGCCTGAAATGGACACGTTGGGCCTGAAATGGTTCCATTTTAGGCCCAATGACCCAAAAAGGCCTAATGTGTCAAAATCCACTGATTGACCTACAGAGCTCCGATTGTAAAAATTTCAGTTCCTGTGGATTTCTGAGGTTACAAGGAGTTCAAATTTGCTATCGATTATTTATTTAGAATTCTTTGAGGTGTTAAAATGTAATAACGAAGAACCAAGAAGAAATCACACATTAGGCCTTTTAGAGTCATTGAGCCTGAAATGGTTGGACACCTATTGCATTGGTGATATCTAATATATAGATGTTTGGACACCTAAAACATCATCTCCTACCTCTGACCTCTCTATTCATATGGAATTTTTAGAAATCCAGATATGGGAGGTCCATCAGTGTGTTTTGGTCAAAACTCACTGATATTTCTAAACTAGTCCTATTTGATTGGTGATATCTAATATATAGATGTTTGGACACCTAAAACATCATCTCCTACCTCTACCCTCTCTATTCATATGTAGTTTTCAGAAATCCAGATATTGGAGGTTTATCAGTCGGTTTTGAAAGCTATAGGTCTAGTTTAGTTCCATCAGTGGGTTTTGCTCAAAACCCACTAAAGGACCTCCCATATCTGGATTTCTGAAACCCCCAGCTAAAAAGTTATAGTTGAGGTTGGAGAAAGTATTTTAGGTCTCCATAACCTAAAATTTTTATTTTACCCAAAGCTATAGGTCTAGTTTAGTTCCATCAGTGGATTTTTCTCAAAACCCACTGATGGACCTCTCATATCTGGATTTCTGAAACCCCCAGCTAAAAAGATAGGGATGAGGTTGGAGAAAGTATTTTAGGTGTCCATAACCTCAAATTTTTATTTTTTCCAAAGCTATAGGTCTAGTTTAGTTCCGTCAGTTGGTTTTGCTCAAAACCCACTGAAAGACCTCCCATATCTGGATTTCTGAAACCCCCTGCTAAAAAGTTATAGTTAATGTTGGAGAAAGTATTTTAGGTGTCCATAACCTAAAATTTTTATTTTTTCCAATGCTATAGGTCTAGTTTAGTTCCATCAGTGGGTTTTGCTCAAAACCCACTGATGGATCTCCCATATCTGGATTTCTGAAACCCCCAGGTAACAAGTTAGGGATGAGGTTGGAGAAAGTATTTTAGGTATCCATAACCTCAAATTTTTATTTTTTTCAAAGCTATATGTCTAGTTTAGTTCCATCAGTGGGTTTTGCTCAAAACCCACTGATGGACCTCCCATATCTGAATTTCTGAAACCCCCAGCTAAAAAGTTATTGTTGAGGTTGGAGAAAGTATTTTAGGTGTCCATAACCTCAAATTTTTATTTTTTCCAAAGCTATATGTCTAGTTTAATTCCATCAGTGGGTTTTGCTCAAAACCCACTGGATTTCTGAAACCCCCAGTTAAAAAGTTATTGTTGAGGTTGGAGAAAGTATTTTAGGTGTCCATAACCTCAATTTTTATTTTTTCCAAAGCTATAGATCTAGTTTAGTTCCATTAGTGTGTTTTGCTCAAAACCCACTGATGGACCTCCCATATCTGGATTTATGAAACTCTCAGCTAAAAAGTTAGGGATGAGGTTGGAGAACATATTTTAGGTGTCCATAACCTCAAATTTTTATTTTTTCCAAAGCTATAGGTCTAGTTTAGTTCCATCAGTTGGTTTCGCTCAAAACCCACTGATGGACCTCCCATATCTGGATTTCTGAAACCCCAGCTAAAAAGTTATTGTTGAGGTTGGAGAAAGTATTTTAGGTGTCTATAACCTAAAATTTTTATTTTTTCCAAAGCTATAGGTCTAGTTTAGTTCCATCAGTGGGTTTTGCTCAAAACCCACTGATGGATCTCCCATATCTGGATTTCTGAAACCCCCAGCTAACAAGTTAGGGATGAGGTTGGAGAAAGTATTTTAGGTGTCCATAACCTCAAATTTTTATTTTTTTCAAAGCTATATGTCTAGTTTAGTTCCATCAGTGGGTTTTGCTCAAAACCCACTGATGGACCTCCCATATCTGAATTTCTGAAACCCCCAGCTAAAAAGTTATTGTTGAGGTTGGAGAAAGTATTTTAGGTGTCCATAACCTCAAATTTTTATTTTTTCCAAAGCTATATGTCTAGTTTAATTCCATCAGTGGGTTTTGCTCAAAACCCACTGATGGACCTCCCATATCTGGATTTCTGAAACCCCAGCTAAAAAGTTATTGTTGAGGTTGGAGAAAGTATTTTAGGTGTCCATAACCTCAATTTTTATTTTTTCCAAAGCTATAGGTCTAGTTTAGTTCCATTAGTGGGTTTTGCTCAAAACCCACTGATAGACCTCCCATATCTGGATTTCTGAAACCCCCAGCTAAAAAATTATTGTTGAGGTTGGAGAAAGTATTTTAGGTGTCCACAACCTAAAAGTTTTATTTTTTCCAAAGCTATAGGTCTAGTTTAGTTCCATCAGTGGGTTTTGCTAAAAACCCACTGATGGACCTCCCATATCTGGATTTCTGAAACCCCCAGCTAAAAAGTTAGGGATGAGGTTGGAGAAAGTATTTTAAGTGTCCATAACCTCAAATTTTTATTTTTATCAAAGCTATAGGTCTAGTTTAGTTCCATCAGTGGGTTTTGCTCAAAACCCACTGATGGACCTCCCATATCTGGATTTCTGAAACCCCCAGCTAAAAAGTTATTGTTGAGGTTGGAGAAAGTATTTTAGGTGTCCATAACCTCAAATTTTTATTTTTTCCAAAGCTATAGGTCTAGTTTAGTTCCATTAGTGGGTTTTGCTCAAAACCCACTGCATATCTTGATTTCTGAAACTCCCAGCTAAAAAGTTAGGGATGAGGTTGGAGAAAGTATTTTAGGTGTCCATATCCTCAAATTTTATTTTTTCCAAAACTATAGGTCTAGTTTAGTTCCATCAGTGGGTTTTGCTCAAAACCCACTGATGGACCTCCCATATCTGGATTTCTGAAACCCCCAGCTAAAAAGTTATTGTTGAGGTTGGAGAAAGTATTTTAGGTGTCCATAACCTAAAATTTTTATTTTTTCCAAAGCTATAGGTCTAGTTTAGTTCCATCAGTGGGTTTTGCTCAAAACCCACTGATGGACCTCCCATATCTGGATTTCTGAAACCCCCAGCTAAAAAGTTAGGGATGAGGTTGGAGTAAGTATTTTAGGTGTCCATAACCTCAAAATTTTATTTTTTTCGAAGCTATAGGTCTAGTTTAGTTCCATCAGTGGGTTTTGCTCAAAACCCACTGATGGACCTCCCATATCTGGATTTCTGAAAACTCCATATGAATAGAGAGGTTAGAGTTAGGAGATGATGTTTTAGGTGTCCAACCATCTATATATTAGATATCACCAATCAAATAGGAGTAGTTTAGAAATATCAGTGAGTTTTGACCAAAACCCACTGATGGACCTCCCATATCTGGATTTCTGAAAATTCTATATGAATAGAGAGGTCAGAGGTAGGAGATGATGTTTTTGGTGTCCAAACATCTATATATTAGATATCACCAATGCAATAGGTGTCCAACCATTTCAGGCCCAATAACCCTAAAAGGCCTAATGTGTGATTTCTTCGCGGTTCTTTATTATTACATTTTAACACCTTGGAAAAGTCCAAATAAACAATGGATAGCAAATTTGAACTCCTTGTAACCTCAGAAATCCACAGAAACTGAAATTTTTACAATCGGAGCTCTCTAGGTCAATCAGTGACCTTTTAGGGTCATTGGGGCTGAAATGGAAACATTTCAGCCCCACGTTGGGCCTGAAATGATTCCATTTCAGGCCCAATGCGGACCTGAAATGGAATCATTTCAGGCCCAACGTGAGGTTGAAATGTTTCTATTTCAGCCCCAATGACCCTAAAAGGTCACTGATTGACCTAGAGAGCTCCGATTGTAAAAATTTCAGTTTCTGTGGATTTCTGAGGTTACAAGGAGTTCAAATTTGCTATCCATTGTTTATTTGGACTTCTCCGAAGTGTTAAAATGTAATAACAAAGAATCGAAAAAAGACTCTTAATATTGAGCACGTTGGGCCTGAAATGGAAACATTTCATCCCCACGTTGGGCCTGAAATGGAACCATTTCAGGCCCAACGTGGGTCTGATATGTATTTTTAGTTTTAATTTAATAAAAATATTTTAATTAATTTCAATATTTTTTTTATATTTGAGAAAGGTTCCATAATATAAAAATCAAAATATAAAGGAACATCTCTTTATTGTCCATCTCGAAAATCGATACTGACAAAGAGAAAGAGAAAGAGAAAGAGAAATGCATGCAGTACTTGATGGTAGGGGTATAAGAGGAAGTTTACTAAAATATGTGCGCCTTTTGGTAATATTGAAATCATGGTACGCCTTTTGGTAAATACCAATACTTAAGTACGCCCTTTGGTAAATTGCCGTTAAAAGATATCTGAGAACGAAAAAATTTAATGGTAGTAATACAACTAGGATTAAGCCTTGGAGTATTCATCTTAGGAGGCGGTGAATCAAATAAAATTATAGAATTGTGCATGTGATATTGATCTTGTTTTATGTTTCGGCTGTGCAAATCAAGTCAACGCAATTCTAAATTATTCACTCAGCTCTCTCGGAATTGTGCACAATAACGCAATTTTATGTTTCGGATGTTGATTTAGTTTTATGTTTTGGCTTTGCAAATCAAGTCGACGCAATTCATAATAGGATGAACTCTCATCGTGGCAAGAGACCCTATATTTATGGGTCTTCCTTGTATTCCTAGTGCAAGTCGAACTTGATTCACCAAAATATCATCCTTGCCTAATATGTATCTGGTTGGCCTCACTCTACTAATATTTTACATCCTTAATTATTACTTATCTCTGAGACTTCTAATACTTAAAAATCATTTCTTTGGGGCTTCATCAGTTATCAAATATACAATCGACATGGATGTATGTAGGGGCTATCCTCGGCTATAACCCTGTCCAAATTTTTTTTATCCACTTTGTGGTGCATTATTGGAAGCGGAATGACAACCATGAACGAATTGATTGCTACATCTTTTCTTCATTATTTTCTTGCTTTCGCCTTGGGAACGAATGATATACCTGCTCATTTTGAGGTCAGCTACTCACCGTACAATCCAATCAGAAGACCTTCTACTATCATCAAAAAAATAAATAAATCATAACATATATGATCCATGCAGCCATCGTATTAATAATTTCATTTCCAAGATCATTTAGTTCATCTTATGCCTGTATTTTTTATATATAATTTAGTTCATGGAAAAATTTGAAAAAACTTCCCAATATCAAAATGGGCTTTGCATGTATTCCCTAATCGAAAATTTCTTTGCATGCACTTCCTGATGGGAATGACAAGACAATTTTGTGTGTTATTTTTTTATCAATATAAAAGTGTAAAAATTCAGTATAAATCGAAAAAAATTTGAGTATAAATTATTTGAGATTTAATACTAATTTAAGAAATTTGAATATTATTTGAAAAAAATTTGAGTACATTAATTGTTTCAGCATATAGTAAAAATTTCAGCATACATTATCAAAATTTAAGTATGAATTGATTTAGATTGAGTGTTATTTGAAAAAAAATTTGAGTATAAAATTTAGAAATTTGAATATGTGAGGTTGCATCCATTACATCAAGATTTTCACATGAGGGGTCACCGAAATTTTATACTCAAATTTCTTAAATTAGTATTCAATCTCAAACAATTTATACTCAAATCTTTATAATGTATACCGAGTTTTCACTCTTTTATACTCATCACGTCAAGATTTTCACATGAAGGGTCACCGAAACTTTGTACTCAAATTTCTTAAATTAGTACTCAATCTCAAACAAGTTATACTCAAATCTTTACAATGTATACTGAATTTTCACTCTTTTATACTCAATCCACCAGGGAGTGAATGAAAGAATTTATCAAGTGGGGAGTGCATACAAAGGCCAGTTTGGGTTTGGGGAGTTTTCTCCAATTAACCATTAGTTCATCGTATTGACAATTATCTTGATAAGCTAAATTTTTTTAAGGAAAATAATATGCTTAGGAAAAAATCTTAAAGAAAAGCTCAGTGAATGACGTGACATTTTATATGCAACAATTTCTGACGGGTTTATCGTGCTCTACCAGGATATAGTTTGATTCGGGATGACGGTCAGAAGCCGTCGATAATATCCGAGCAATAATTTAGTATATGATATAAAATATCACGTCATTCACTAAGTGTAATTTTTTTACCAAGTGTATCTCGGGTCACCTGTGAATTTAATACATTTTAATAAATTCCTCGATAGACTTGGATGACCAATTTTTTTAAAAACAATTATACAGCAAGATGTTTTGGCCAGAACAGCTTTATGGGCACAACTGTTCAAATTGGTTATCTGAGGTTATGATTGATTTCCTTGAAAATTCCTAAAATCAATGGGAGTCAAATATGGATAATTTGGATGAGTTAGGCTTTTCAGTGAAACATTTTGATGGAAAATGTTTTTAACATATACGTTAACTCTTCGGAAGGGAACGACGTGGATGGCGAGTCACCAAAGCACAACCCACGAAGACGGTGACGAGAAGAAGATGATCACGCCCTGCGAGATTAACACGAGCATTAATAGGATCACACCAGAAGATTTTTCGGCAGAGCTCACTTCGATGCTCAAGTCAGAAATCAGAATTCTCTCAGGAGGACAATGATGAATCAGAATTTGGTTAAGTTCGGAAAGCTTACCCCTTTACCTGGATGCCGAAGCACCTTATATACCTGAGGGTTTGGTCACACGCGTCTCCATGTTCCCTAATCATCGGTTACGTAATATCTTTTAGGTAACGACCGCTGCGATCATTAAGGCCTTATTTGCTGTGTGTAACAGACAATAATTATCCGATGACTTTTCTATTATGGAAAGAGGAACGACTATTTGAAGTTAGGTTATCTAATATATTGATCTTTGGGCTCCACTCTCCCGAGTTGGTCTCGGGGTCTCATTTCCCGAGATGACCTTGGAGCCTTTGTTTGCTTTATCGAGAGGGCTACAGGGCCTGACACCTGAGCTAACCTCGGGAGTTTTCGTCTATTCTCCCGAGCTAATCCTGGGCGCCCGACCTCCGGTCTGACATCGGGTATCTGTCCTCTCGAGGTAGTCTCGGGAGCCTGAAGCTCGACCTGACCTCGGGAGTCTTTCTTCTCGAGGTAGTCTCGGGAGCCTGAAACTCGGCCTGACCTCGGGCGTCTATCTTCCCAAGGTAGTCTCGGTATGATCCCGGTGCTCAGGTTCAATGGACCCTGACACGTAGCTTCCTCGTGCCACGTGTCCACCCTAGGATGTTCAACTCCATCACAAGTCCCTTCCTTCAAGTCTAATCGAATGAAGTGTGACTAATTGATTAGATTGGTGGTATGACAAGGGGAAGCTACGCATCTGTGGGACCCATATTGTCTTTCCTTCTCTCTTAGCGGCTTGCCGGGTCCGAGGAATCGAAACATTCGTCTCTCGGCCTGAGGCGGTCTTTTGAATTACTTCAAAAGTCCCTATGAGTTCCGAGGCGTGGCAATGATGGTTGTCTATCACCTATTAAAAGCGCATGGGGTCTCTTAATGGCGAGCAAACATTTCAGTGAGTACGATATTGCCACGTGGCCTAATCGTTTCTTCACGATCTCCTGTTGATATGCGCTGCAGAGTCATACGAAACAACGGCCATAAAAAGGGGTGACACCTTGAGATGAGCAATCATCGCCGTCTATGTGTCGTGCCCCCATTGTTCACACGAGGGTGACTTCTCCTCTATAAAAAGGGGAGGTGAAAGCGCCCTCCCGTATTCTTGCATCGCTAGCTATCAGAGATTGTGCACTCCATTTCCGTTCTCTAGAATTCCACTTTGCTAAGGCTTCTTCTTCACTCGTAAGTCTCGTTCATCCCTCTTCTTCTTCTCTTCATTATCATGGGTAAGGAAGGAAAGAGAAAGAAAGCTCAGGGTGTGGAAAAGAAACCGGAGGGGGAATGAGTTTACCGTCCGGAGTGGTATGAAGTCATTTCGTCTAGGGTTAAGTTCGACACCCTCCGAGTCGCCTGCGAAGTGTACGATATTCCGGAGGATTTAGATGTGGAGGTCCCTAGGCTAGATCAGTCCCCCGTAAAACCTCCTCTAGGGGTTTTCACCTTTTTCCTAGGGTAGGTAGAACAGGGCCTTCGTTTTCCTCTTCCACCCTTCTTTATGAGCATATCCGCTTATTTTGATATTCCTTTACATCAGATGACTCCCAACGCCTTCGTCAATATGGGCGGGGCATTTATCTTTTTCAAACTCTTCGACATTCCTTTAACCCCTATTTTTTCACTTTTTCTTTCTCCCAACTTTAGTGTCTAGAGGGAATTTCAGTTTCATGGCTCGTCCCAGCCATAAGTTTATAGGGAGTCTTCCTTCCTCCCATAAGGGATGGAAGGAACGTTTCTTCTTCATCTGACTCCCTAAGCGCCCCTTCGGCCCCATCCATTGGAGAGAAGACATACCGACCATTCTGAAGTTGGGCGACTTCCAGCAAGAGTCGGGGTACCAGTGGGCCAGAGGCATCTTGGCCGCCATAGAGTTCAACGGCCCCAGCCTGGTGCAGTGTGAAGAACTCATATACCGGGCTGGGCTCAGCTCCAAAACCACCAGCATTAGTCACAGCCTCGGTAAGTTCATATTTTTATGAAATGCTTGTTGATTCTAACTGATGTATTATTGTCCTTATATTGCAGAGGACATCATGCTATCCCGGGCAATGAACAAACTCCTAAAATGGGAGCAGGCTAATGAGCAAGCCTTGGCGTGTCCTCTATCTCCCACTGCCTCGGTGGTTGACTTGGCTGAAGACTCGGAGGGGATGACGGAGCAGCCCGATGACCAAGGAGTCGACCCTTTCCCCGCGCTCATTGAGATGGGAGGTGATGAGGAAGAGCTTGTGCCTCAGGCTTGTCCGCTGACGGCCGAAGCAACCGGGATGACGGGGCAGAAGCATCTCGCCAAACGGTCAACTCCTAATCCCCGTTGGAGTAGGTTGAGGAAACACACCCCTCCAGAGCTCCCCACAATCACTGAGGAAGAGGATAAGATGCCCCTCTCCAAGCGCTTCGGATAGCTGACCCTTCCAGCTGCGAGGCATCAGGCCGCCATCACCACCCCGACCAGTTCCTCGGACTCCTTGAGAGGCAAGCAGGCAGAGCCAGCAGAGCCCCCAATGATGAGTGCGCGCTTGCTCCGAAAGGTCCGGGCGGTGGAGGTGGCAGCCTCTCTGGGTCCTCGACCCATGAAGTTGAAGGGGTCTCCGTCGAGGGTCCTACATCCAGGGGAGCATCCAGCTCCGAGGAGGACATCCCGGACCCCTCTACAGTGCCTCCCGAGGCACCCGCCATCTAGCCTCTCTACCGCTCCGAAGATGTACTCTCTTCGAGGAGCTGGGATGACGCGCCGAGGAGACGGGACGATGTGCCGAGGAGCTGGGACGACGCGAGAGGGAGGAAGTCAAGTGCCTCGGCGGGGCCACTTGCCAACCTGCACAAGTCCCTCCTGAAGGTAAAGTTGTCGTGCTTTTTTGTTATCATTGTTCATCCTTTCTAATTCCCGTTCTTTACAATGGCAGGCCGTTTACAACTGCCTCGTCGTGGGCAACCACTAATCCTCCAGGCAGGAGACCGAAACCCTGCACCAACGGGTAGCAGAGTTGGAGGTAGAGGTCCACCGCGCTCGCGAGGAAGGCCTAATGCAGACGGTGTTGGGTATGGCTTGGCGGGTTTCCTAAGCGAATACTTGGTCGATCTGAGAAACCTCTCCATGTCTACGGATTAAAAATTAATCCAAATGAAGACCCGTTTCCTATCGACCGTCTCGTGCCATATTGAACAATCCAAATTACAACTTAGCCAATTATCAAAATCGGCCTTGTAATTTGCTCGACCGTTCGACCGCGGAAAAGGCGACGAGTTGACCGTCGACTTTTGTGTTTATGGTCGGGGTTCAGTTAATAAACTATTTTTCATGATTCGGAATCAAAATAATAAATTAACAAACATAAAATGACGAGACGAACAATCATGGCACAATATTGACATAAGGGTAAATAACGGAGCTTGGAAAGAATTATACCTTTCCGATCACCTCGCGATCTTCTACCTTATGTCCCTCCCTTCACGGACGTCATGTGAGCAACGATCTACCGCGATTCGAGATCACCAAAAGCTCCAAAATAATCCAATCTTCTAGCCGACCAAAACCCTAGTCTCTAGGGTTTGCGCCGCCGACCTCCTTTTCCTCTCCCTTTGCGCCGCCTCCGGACCAGCAACCCACCTTGAGAGGCCGAAATCTCCTCTTCCCTCACCCTTGCGGCGCCGCAGCAAGCTTCTCTTGCACCCTTCACCGCCGGCCGCCGGCCGCCGACCCTTTTTCCTTCTCCGCCGAGCACCACAAAAGGAAGAGGACACCTCTTCCTTGTCTATGCTAGCCTCGGACAGAAGATGGTGAAGGAGGTAGGGCGAAAAGAGAAGGGAGAACTCCCTTCTCTTGTTGCACCGGCCGAAACCCTAAGGGAGAGAAGGAGGGAAGGAGAGGAGAGGAGAGACCTTGGGTATCAACTCTTGGATTAAGCCTTGGTTTCATAATCTCCTTGGGTATATATAAGGCTATGGTAGGGACCAAGAGGAGGAGTTGGATCTTGGCCCACTAATGGATCTAAACTCGATCCATTAATTAAGATCCATTCCACTAAAGGATCTTAATTGAACTTCCTCACCAACCTCCATATTTTCATATGGGCTCCACATATTACGAGTCGTCCATCCCCCCGTGTTTAAGATCTCGAATGCCCATTAATTAATTAAATTACTGATAATTTAAATTAATTAACTTCTGGATCCTTGATTAGTACCACTCAACCTTATCATCGTGTCGGATCAAATGCACCTGCAAGGTTTAGCACGATGAACCTTTTGAGCTCATCAAGGGGCATCATCATCTCGACTAACCAGGACGCGGATTTCGTCAATAATCAACGACACATCATATTATTAATATTATCTCCCAACTTATCGGGCCTATCAATCTAACAGAATAGATCTCGCCCTTTGGTAAATTAAAGAAATAATAATTAATAATATATGCCCGTTATTATTTTGGGATTAAGAGATCGTACTCCATAATATAAACTGAGGTTCTATCCAATTATCGAGTCAGTACAAATTAGATAACCTCGGGTTTTGGTTCTGCTCAATGTACTCAAAGAACACTAGTGTAATTCTATGATCAAGACCAACCATACCTAATTACACTACAACCATTCTGATGGGTTGTCCAATTCCATCTCGGTTGTGAGCCTTTACTTATACTAGGCAGGGAACTGATAACACGATCTTTCGCGTGTCACCACACACCATGTTATCTACAATGCGTAGTATTGGAGTTCATGCATGTACTAATGTAAACAGGCACCTAGTGTAGTTGTGATTCTCTTTTCATAATAAAGATGTTCATATAAAGATATTCATGTCTTTCAGTATACACATCTTACAGGCGGAGGTCAGCAGTGGTCGACGAGTCAAGGTGGAACACTACCTAGACTCCTTGTTGGCCTCCGAGTCCACTCTGCACAACTGCCGCCACCGAGAGCACCTTCTCTCGGAGTTGACGAAGATCCTCACCCATGAGGTAAGTCATTTGGCGTAGGAGAAGGTGCGTCTGAAGAGTGGGAGGCAAAGTTGTCGGAGGACCTTTGCCTCCTTTGGGAAGACTTGGAGCAGGCATAATAGCAACTCTAAGAGTCCCAGGCGGTTCGGTACCAGCACTCCTCCGAGGCAGCCGAGTTGAGGACTGGCCGGGACCAGCTGTAGAAGAACTTCTGAAACACAAAGCTGATGAAAAGTCCCGGCGGGCAGAGTTAGAGGCATCACCCAAAGCCAAGTTCCTCCAGTCGGATGAATTTGGCGGCCTCCTAGCCAGCCAGGTGATGAGACGTCTAAAGCAGGGCTTCAACGGGACAGTCCAACAGATTCGGCGAGTGGGAGTGTTGAAGACGGACGCCGACCTCAGCATCCTCAATGCCATTCAGGCTTAGGAGGAGTTGCCGACTGAGGAGAAGGAACTCTAGGTGACACTTTTCTTTCCCACTTTTGTACTCCGCCTTTTATTTTTTATTTCCAAATGCAAGTCAAATGTAACAAAAATTTTTGAATGAAACATTTTAGCCCCATTGCCTTCAGTACTCTAAGTATGTCTTTTTCTAGAATGCATATGTCTTCTGCTTTATTTTCTTTTATTCTTTTGTACTTTGTAAAAATATACTCTGAATTGAATGAAACATATTTGTCTCCTGTGTTTTTTTTTCTTCCAATGTAATTTCAACTTGCCTTTGTCTTGTATACTTGATTGAATACACTTCGAGTGCAACCTTCACCTGTAACGGAAATATATTCATCTTACATATCCTGCTGCCCGTCGGCTGCCCATCTTTCCCTCCTCTCTCACTATACAGATCCATCGCACACCCGAGGCCTAACATAGGAGGAGAGACGAGGCTTTAAGGTAGGGCTAATCGTTTGCGCGAGCAATGACAAGAATTGGGTTGCCAGACATTTCTCCCAGGCAGTTGTATTTCTGGGGTCTTATGCAACTCCAGATGATATGAGTCCAAGTTATTCTCGGCAGCATTTCCTCTGCTCAGCATCTCAGGCATCCTCGTCACCACAAGACTGTAAAAGCTTTGGTAACCCTTGATCAGGCATCTTCGGCACCACGACTAGGCTTACTCATCTCGGGCATCCGCAGCACCACGAGATGGTGGGAGGTTTATGTTCCTCCCGACTGGGCATTTGCAGCACCACGACCATGCCTACTCATTTCGGGCATCCACAACACCACGAGATGGTAGGGCTTTTGCTCCTCCTGGTTGGGCATCCGTAGCACCACAACCAGGCCTACACATCTCGGACATCTATAGCACCACGAGATGGTAGGGCTTTTGCTCCTCCTGGTCGGGCATCCGTAGCACCACGACCAAGCCTACACATCTTGGGCATCAGCAGCACCATGAGATGGTAGGAGTCTATTATCCTCCTGGTCGGGCATCCTCGTCACCACAACCAGGCCTACTCATCTCGGGCATCTACATCACCATGAGATGGTAGGAGTTTATGGTCCTCTTGGTCGGGTATCCTCGGCACCACGATTAGGCCTACATATCTCGGGCATCCGCAGCACCACGAGATAGT
Source organism: Boesenbergia rotunda (assembly GCA_024364735.1). NCBI lineage: Eukaryota > Viridiplantae > Streptophyta > Magnoliopsida > Zingiberales > Zingiberaceae > Boesenbergia > Boesenbergia rotunda. Next base: position 851,685 of record JAGFNQ010000184.1, read on the forward strand.
AGGAGTTTATGCTCCTCCTTGTCATATATCTTCGGCGCCACGACCAGGCCTACACATCTCGGGCATCCGCAGCACCACGAGATGGTAGGGCTTTTGCTGCTCCTGGTTGGACATCCTCAGCACCACTACCAGGCCTACTCATCTCGGACATCCGCAACACCTCAAGATAGTAGAGTTTTTGCTGCTCCTGGTCGGGTATCCTCAGCACCACGAGGCCTACTCATCTCGGACATCCGCAACACCTCAAGATAGTAGAGTTTTTGCTGCTCCTGGTCGGGCATCCTCAGCACCACGACCAGACCTACTCATCTTGGGCATCTGCATTACCTCGAGATAGTAGGGTTTTTGCTGCTCCTGGTCGGGCATCCTCAGTACCACGACCAGGCCTAGTCATCTCGGGCATCCACAACACCTCGAGATAGTAGGATTTTTGCTGCTCCTTGTCGGACATCCTCAGCAACACGACCAGGCCTACTCATCTCGGGCATCCGCAACACCTCGAGATAGTAGGGTTTTCAAGCAATTGCGTTGGATCTTCTTCGTGAGATATCTTGTTTATTTCATTATTGAAACTGTAAAGCAGTAGAAATACACAAACAAATACATATTGTATCTCACAAGGTTCACCGAGTACGATAGGGCTGGAGGTGATTTGCATATCATGGCCTATCCAGCTTTTTGCCCTTGTCATCTTGTAGATAATAATTACCTTTGGTGAGCTTTTTGACGATAGTGTAGGGTCTGCTTCACTGCGGCTCAAACTTTTTGGGGTCGTCGACCGGCTTGATTCTCTTCCAGACCTTGTCTCCGACATGGAAAGCTTGGGTGTGTTGGTGCAAAATGCATCAGTGATGAACAGTCATCCTCTAGGGTTTCGACGTTTGACAATATACCAAAGTTAGTGACAATATATATATAAAGGGTGGTCAAAGTGATCAAGGGTTAAACCAAACAGGACAATATGTTTGGTAGAATAAACCCAGGTTTGATCAATTTGACAAAGGGTTAGCCCTACATGATTTGATGTTTGGTCGAATAAATAGAACCCAGGGTTAGTCAGTTTGACCAAGGGATTAAACCAAATCGGACTTGAGGTTTGGGGATTATATTTATCTGAAGATTGGAGGAAGTCTAGTCAGGATCATGATGACTAGAAAAGGAGTGATTGTGGTGAAAGAAATCCTAGTGAGTAAAGTTAGGTGAACTAAATCCTGGTGAGTGAAGCTAGGTCCTAGCAAGGGAAGCTAGGTGGACTAAGTCCTGGTGAGTGAAGCTGGGCACGAAGACTTGGTCCGAGGAACTAAGCACTAAGTCTTGGTCGGGGATGGGGCAACAGAGTCTTTGCCGAGCGAGAATTACGGGCAGAAGTAGAGACGGGTCGAGGTCGGACGTCTCGAGATCCGAGTTCTCGGAGGCCGAGCAAAAGTCCAACCGAAGGTCCCGGTTGGCAAAAGCTTTAGTCGAGCAGGAATCGCGAACAGAAGTAGAGACGGGTCGAGGTTGGACGTCTCGAGATTCAAGTTCTCGGAGGCTGAGCGAAAGTCCAACCGGAGGTCCCGGTTGGCAAAAGTAACTTCTCCAGCATGGAGTAGGTGAGGGTGTGTTCCCCGGGAAAGGGAACATTAGGTGTCAGTTTGACCTAGGGTTTCGAGTGAAATCCAAAGTCAGAACCAATTGACTAAGGCTTAAGATTATTTGCTTTGTTTGTGTGTTTTGTTATCTTGCAGGTACCTAGAGTTGGAGGCAAGATAAGAGAGAAAACACAAAACAAAGAAGCCTGGGAAACGGGTTCCCAGGCGCCTGAATGGAATCAGGCGCCTGGTAACCCAAGCGCCCTATAAGGGTCAGGCGCCCAACATCCCAGGTGCCTGACTGGTCCCAGGTGCCTGGGAAAGTTGGTTTATCCCTTGCTGCGATTTCGATGGTTCAGATGAAGTTTGACCACACGTGGCAGGCGCCCCATAAGCCTCAGGCGCTCGAGATGGCACTATATAAAGGGGTTCAACCCCTCATCTCAGGACATCAACTTTCACATCCGCTAAAGCAGTCTGTGTGAAGCAAACACGCTCAAGTCGAAGCTCTGCGACCATGGAGGCTCCAGGAGGAAGTGCACAACACTTCGGACTTCCAGAGTTGGCCGAGTTTTTTTTTGGTTTGCTTTTTATTTACGAGTCATATTTATTTACTATCTTTTCTTGTAAATCAAACTGTAAGACAGGTTTCTCTTCCTTTGGAAAGTTCAGAAAGGAGACCACTAGTGGACTCACGATTGAGTGCTTAAGCCTTGGATGTATTGACCTTGGGGGTTTGGGAACCAAGTAAATCCCGCGTGTTTATCTTTGTGTCTTTCTTTGTTTATTTTATTTTTCCGCTGCGTATTAACCTTGATAGAAAGACCGATTAAATGAAGTTTTCTGATGAAATTCCGGCAAAATGCTCGAGTCGATATTTACCCCCTTCTATCGACCGGCACCGATCCTACAAGTGGTATTAAAGTCTGGAAGCACTTCACCGGACTAACAACCGAAGGAGCAACAACACCAAGAATTGAGGGGGAGCAAGGGTGAATACTGGTATTTTTTAAATTATGTCAATTTTCAAATTTCATATTATATGTTTTAAGTGCAGGAGAATGAACATTATAAAAACCAGTGTCCTACTCGTAAGATTCGATCTTCACCATCGGCGGCAAAGGAGGTACCAGCGCCAGGAGTCCGAAGGGACAAGAGCCTCATCCAGTTCTTCAAATGTTTAAAGCACGGGTACTACAAGAACCAGTGTCTGACCAAGGTATGGAAAATTAATTTTCGCAATAATTTTCAAATTCCTGAAATTCCTGCACAGTTATACAATCATTCTGATAATTTAGATAACAATGTTAATTTTTCTGATAAATTAGATTTTTCGCATTGCCAACTTAATTTATTACATGACAAATTATCAAATATTGACAATATTAAAATATCAAATATTAATTCTTTAATCCTTAATATTAATGTTAGAATTTTCGAAATTAATAATAATACTTTAATTTCTGATAATTCTGATAATGTTAAGAATGATGATAAAATCTTAACTTCTAATAATATTGATGATAATCTTAATATTTCTGAAGATAATGGTGAGAATAATAGTCAACTCGTAGTTAATTCTATCGATTTTGAATATAGTGCTAGAATTTTAATTAATAATCCTGAAAATTATTCTACCTATTATGAATAATGATACAATCTCTGAATATAATTCTGAAGATGAGGATGAAGATGAAAATAAATTTATTAGAATTAAAGCTATATTTAATAAGGTTTACAAAAATTCAAATAAAGCAGAAGTATTAAACAAACTTGAACAATTAAATGAAAAAGAAATAGTAGATGATTCAGATATTTTTGAATTAATGGAAATAATGCAACTTGACCCAAAATTATTAACAATTTAAACTTTAATTAACAATTTCAACTTTAATTCTTAATAATTTCAACTTCAATTTTTAATAATTTTAACCTTAATTTTTCCTTAATTAAGTCTTAATAATTCAAACCGTAATTAATTTTTAATAAATTAAACTCTAATTAATTCTTAATAATTTAAACTCTAATTAATTCTTAATTAATTTTAACCTTAATTAATTCTTAATAATTCAAACCTTAATTAATTTTTAATAAATTAAACTCTAATTAATTCTTAATAATTTCAACATTAATTAATTCTTAATAATTTCAACTTTAATTCTTAATAATTTCAACTTTAATTAATGTTTAATAATTTCAACCTTAATTAATTCTTAATAATTTTAACCTTAATTAATTCTTAGTAATTTAAACTATAATTAATTCTTAATAATTTTAACCTTAATTATGAATTCTTAATTTAAACTTTAATTAATTCTTAACAATTAATCCTTTAATTAATTCTTAACAATTTAACCTTTAATTAATTCTTAAAACCTAAACTGTTAACTAATTCTTAACTTTTAAAATCATAATTAATTCTTAAATCTTAATTAATTAACAATTAAATCCTTAATTTAACAAAATTCAGAATCTAAATTCTAATTAATTAACTTTAATTATGAAACTAAATAAATTCTTGTAGGATCGATGCCATCGATAGAGGGGGGAGGGGTGAATATCGACTTGTAATTTATTCGAAACTTTGACATTCGTTCATTCGTTCTAATCGGAGAGTTAGTAGCAGTGGAAATAATAAAAATGAAAATAAAAGACACTCGTACACATGAGATTTACTTGGTTCCCAACCCCCTAGGGATAGTATATCCAAGGCCTAATCACGGGTAGCGCCCGTCCACTAGTGGTCTCCTTTTCGGAATTTCTGGAGGCGGAGAAACCCGTCTTACAGTTGAGTTACAAGCACAAAAGATATAACTGAAAATGCGAATTTGTAAACTTAAAGCAAACCAAACAAAAGTTGATCCGTCGAATCTGGAAGTCCGAAATGCGCCGCACTTCCTCCTGGAGCCTCCTTGGTCGCAGAGCTTCAACTTCAGTGCTTTTTCTTTGCTCAGAATGCTTAGAATAATGTTGCAAGTGATGTTCTGCCTTGAGAGGCTGAACCCCTTTATATACTGGTATCCAGGGCGCCCTAGAGCCTCTAAGGCGCCCTATAGGTGGTCAAAAAGTCATCCATAATCGCGAACTTTGCGATGCTGATAAGGGCCCCTTCCCAGGCGCCTGGGATGTGGAGGGCGCCTGGGTTGGGTTGGCCAACCCAACCCAGGTAGCAGTCTTCCTCTCTAGGGCGCTTGTGTCAATGGGGACGCCCTGGAAGAGGTTTCCCAGGCTATCTCTTGTGTTTGCTCGCCTATCTTGCCTCCAACTCCAGCTACCTGCAAGATACATAAACACAAGACAAACAAATACACAATTATAGGTTCTGACTTTGGATTTCACACGAAACCCTAGGTCGAATCGACGCCTAATGTTCCCTCTTCCCGGGGAATGCACCCTCGCCTCTCCTCTCAGGAGAAGTTACTTTTGCCAACCGGATCCTCCGATTGGACTTTTGCCCGATCTTCCGGATCAGGACTTCGGTGCTCAGTCCACGACCAGGACTTATTGCCCAACCCTTGGTCAAGTCTTTGTGCCCAGTCCAGGACAAAGACTTATTGCCCAATTCCTCGAACCAGGACTTTGTGCCCAACTCTCGGTCAGGTCTTCGTGCCCAGTCCACCACCAGGACTTATTGCCCAATTTCTTGAACCAGGACTTCGTGCCCAACTCTCGATCAGGTCTTCGTGCCCAATCCACGTCCAGGACTTATTTCCCAATTCCTTGAACCAGGACTTCATGCCCAACCCTCGGTCAAGTCTTAGGTGCCTAGCTCTCGACCAGGACTTAGTGCCCAATTCCTCGAACCAGGACTTCGTGCCTAGGTTAACTAGGACTTTCCTTCGCTTTGATAAAGACTTCTTTTGCAAGTCATATTAATCCTGACTAGACTTCTCTTCTGCCAAACATCAAGTCATGTTTAGCTCACTCCTGGGTCTAACTAACCAACCTTGGGTTTTCTGCTAAACATCAAATCCTGTTTAGCTAACCCTTGTTCTAACTGATCAAACCTCAGTATATTAACCAGATTAAATCTAGGTTTGATCATTCTACCAAACATCAGGTCCTGTTTGGCTAACCCTTGGTCACCTTAACCAACCCTGGGTTCTGGTTGACTTTGCCACATATCAGATCCTGTTTGGCTAAACCTTTCTCAACCTGATCAATCCTGGGTTAACCCTACCAAACATAAGATCCTGTTTGGTTTAACCCTTGATCACTTTGACTAACCCTTACCTTGTCTAACACATATTACTAACTTAAGTATATTGTTAAACATCGAAACACTTAGAGGAAAACATCATTGACGCATCTTGCACTAACAATTCTACCCAACTAAAACCTCCAACTAAATAACAATAAATATGTCAAAGTGGGTTGACATATTCGCGGGTTCACACGGTCTGTATCAAATCAAGAATTTGATACTTTATTAGAAATTTAAATAACATATTTTGACCTGATTGACTCATGCATAAATGTCATGCCCATACATTTGCTTATCTTTTCTTATATATTTGTCATGTCATCCATGTTTATTTTTCTGCATTATTTAGAATGGTTAGATAGGAAAAAGATTGGTTGTGTTAGGATGTATACTAAAAGCCTTGCTTTTTGTGTAAGAACATCTATGTTTTGAAAGAGAATCACAAAATCACAGGTTGCATGTTTATATTAGTATGTGCATAAAATGTCTAATACTTTGCATTGTAGATAACATGGTGTGTGGTGACACACAGAAGATCATGTTATTAGTCCCTTGCAGAGTATAAGTAGAGGCTCATAACCGAGATAAAGTTGGACAAACCATCGGGATGGTTGTAGTGTAATTAGGTGTGGTTTGTCTTAACCATAGAATTACACTAGTGCGCTTTGTGTGCATCGAGCAGGACCAACATAGAGGTGATCCAATTTATACTGACTTTATAATTGAATCGAACCTCGGTTTATTATGGAGTACATGCTCTAAATCCCGATATAATAATTGGCATATGTACTTAATAGTTGTTTCTTTGATTTACTAATGGGCGAGATTTATTTTGTTAAATCGATAGACCCGGTAAGTTGGGAAATAATATTATTTACATGGTGTGCCATTGATTATAGATGGAATCTGTGTCCTGATGAGTCGGGATGATGATGCCCCCTTGATGAACTCATGAGGTTTAAACCCTGCAGGTGGACTTGGTCCAACATGATGATAAGGATGAGTGGTACTAGTCAAGGAGTTAGAGGTTGATTAATTAAAATTGTCAGTAATTTAAATTAATCGACGGGTATTCAATATCTTAAACATGGGGAGATGGATGTACTCATAATAGATGGAGCCCATATGAAAATATGGGGGTTGGTGAGGAAGTTCAATGGAGATCCTTTAGTGGAACGAATAATCATTAATGGATTGGATTTGGATCCATTAGCGGGCCAAGACCCAACTCCTCCTCATGGTCTCTATCGTAGCCCTATATATATCCCATGAAATCATGAAACCAAGGCTAATCCAATTGTTCATCCACCCTAAGCCTCTTCCCTTTCCCTCTCTCTCCCTTCTCTCTCCTAGGTCACGGCGGCAAGGAGAAGGTCTTCACCTTCTTCTTCTTTTCTTCTCCTTTTCTCAACCTCACGGTGGCCGGTCACTACTAGACAAAGGGGGACTTCCTCTCTCCCTTTTGTGGTGTGCGGCGAGGGAGGAAAGAGGGCTGGCGGCCGACGCAAGGAGAGGAGGCGGCGGGTGCTTGGAGTGCTCGGCCGGTTGCTAGGGAGAAGAGAGGAAGAGAGATCATCCTTGTATTCTTTGTGTCTTGTGATAAGAAGAAGTAGAAGAGGCCGGAGAGGGTGGTGGTGAGGGAGAAGAGCTTTCCTCTTCATCTCCTTTATCTTCTTCTTCTTGGTGAGGCTGGCGGTGAACCCTAATCCTAGGGTTTTGATCGGTGCGTGGAGAAGCGGTTATTTGGAAACCCTTGGTGATTCTGGATCTTGGTAGAGCGTCGTCCACACGACGTCCAAGAGGAGAGGGTCATACAGTAGAAGATCGTAAGGTAAAGAGAGGTATATTTCTCTCTTGACTCATTCTTTAATTCTATCATTTCATGTGGAGTTTTAATTAATTATCATGTTTAATTATTTGCTTAATTAATGTTTGATAATTATTTATTGGACCCCGAAAATAAACACAAAAATCGACGATCCGCTCGTCATTTTTTTCGTGGTCAATTGGTTAGGCGAATTACAAGGCTCGAACTTTGAGTTTGGCTAAGTTGTAATTCGAATCGATTGATACGATGACGAGACGGTCGTTTAGGAGATAGGTCTCCATTAGGATTAATTTTTTTTTAATCCATGGACATGGAGAGGTCTCTCAAGGACGACCAGCTATTCGCTTAGGAAACCCGCCGAGCTATTCCTTCAGGTTGATACTTGCCTAACCTAGTACTAGGGTGGGGTGAGATGATAGTACGTTAGGAAAGCTTGGTCTAGGAAGTCAGGAAGGGTAAGGAGTACTCGACCTGGTTGATTTAGCTAAGTGGAACTAGCCGAAGCTACCTCGCCACATCTTAGACTAGTTAGACCAAAGTTTTTCAAAATGTAAATTAAAAGTATTATTTCTTTAAAATGCTTTGTCTAAGGAAAGGGTTGTGGATCCAATAAGGCTACGACCAAAGAAGGCTTCTGTGCCTTGCTAAGACCTGGAAGCCGATTATTGAAAATTACTTTTAAATTACAAATTATTAAGCTTGACTCTAACTCAAGGTCAGCCAATCTATAAATTAAATTGAGAAAAATTATTCAAGCATCTCACAAACACCCATAAGGCAACCATGCTTGTTTGTACTGCGACACTTAGAATGGGTGAAATGATAAGGACTAATTAATTGACAAATGATTTTGAAAATATTTTCAAAATCCTTAGGATATGTTCTTAAAAATATATTTTCAAAATAATATTTAAACACAATAATATTTTAACGAGTTTCATGCTTGATTGAGTGATTATTTATAGATACATTTTCAAAAATTATATCTTTTCGAAAGTTGTTTGACCTACACCTAGACACAAAGCTTTTAGGTTAACACTAAAGTCCCTTAAAACACTTAGGTAGAGGTCCTTGTAGTTAACAAGGGTAGCCAGAAGGTGTCAGGTTCAGGGGGAGGCTTTATTTTTGTGGATTTTTATTTTTAGAAAACTATTTCTCAAAATTTATTCTTTTCAAAAATTTATATCTTTTCAAAATGGTTTGTGCTTTAAAAATTATTATCATTTCTTTCAAAATGCATTTCAAAAAATATTTTTTCAAAAACTTATTCAAAATATTTTGCAAAAATTATTTCTTTGAAAGTTATCATATTCTTTCAAAAATATTTTTTCAACAATTGCTTTAATTGTTCTTATAATTTGGTTAACCTCTAAAGACACATAGGAAGATTTCATAAGAATTCCTAAGATTGTGTCAGATTTAAGGGGAGTCCAAGTCAAAAGAAATTAATATATTATTCATAATTATTTCAAAATATTTCTTAAATGTTTTAAAACTGTTTTCGTTTGAATCGAACCCTAAGACTCAGAGAAAAATCAACTTGTGGTCAACAAACTTCCTAGGACTGTGTCAGGTTTAGAGGGAGGTTCGAATTAAAAGAATTATAAAAAATTTCAAAAATATTATATTTTCAAAAAAACCACTATCTTTTTTAAATATTTTTGAAAATCTTATATTATCATTTTCCAAAACTTATTTCGAAAATCTTTTTTCCTGTTAAAAATCTTTGAATCTTTATCTTGAGTCTGGAAAAAAATTCCAAGACACTTAGAAAAATTTTCCTTGTAGTTAACAAGGTTTCCTAGGATTGGGTCAGAATGGAAAAGAAACCAAATCAAGAAAATTATTATTTTTCGAAACTAGATTCCATTGAAAATATTCATTTTTGGAAAATCCCTAAGACACATAGGAATATTCTTGTAATCAACAAGATTGCTAGGATAGTGTCAGACATAGGGAAGATTAATTTTTTTATAAAAAATATATATTCACATATTGTTGGTGAAATATTAATTTAAGTACTTAGTGCTTTTTAGAATACTTTATTGAACAAGTACTTAGTTTTTCTCAAAAAAGGGGGCAAGAGTTTTGAAAATCATTTTTCAAAAATTATATATATCTTAAGTATTTTCAAAAGGAGAGAGATTATCTTAAAAAGCGGAGAGAGACTTTAGTTAAATTTTTTTCTTATTGTTGGTGCAAATTTTTTTCCATTATTTCCTTTTGATGTGTGACAAAGGGGGAGAGAAACTAAAGTTGTATATATTTTTAGATTTCTCCCAAGTTTTAACCTAGAACCGTTAGACCTATCCTAACTTAAGTTATTGTTAAACATCAAAAAGGGGGAGATTGTTGGTGCAAAATGCATCAGTGATGAACAGTCATCCTCTAGGGTTTCGATGTTTGACAATATACTAAAGTTAGTGACAATATATATATATAAAAGGTGGTCAAAGTGATCAAGGATTAAACCAAACAGGACCATATGTTTGGTAGGATAAATCCAGGTTTGATGAGTTTGACAAAGGGTTAGCCAAACAGGATCAGATGTTTGGTCGAATAAATAGAACCCAGGGTTGGTCAGTTTGACCAAGGGATTAAACCAAACCGGACTTGAGGTTTGGGGATTATATTTACCTGAAGATTGGAGGAAGTCTTCTCAGGATCATGATGACTAGCAAAGGAGTGATTGTGGTGAAAGAAATCCTAGTGAGTGAAGCTAGGTGAACTAAATCCTGATGAGGGAAGCTGGGTCCTAGTAGGGAAGCTAGGTGGAATAAATCCTAGTGAGTGAAGCTAGGTGGACTAAGTCCTGGTGAGTGAAGATGGGCATGAAGTCCTGGTCCGGGAGACTGAGCACTAAGTCCAGGTCGGGGATCGGGCAATGGAGTCTTTGCCGAGCGAGGATTATGGACAGAAGTAGATACGGGTCGAGGTCGGACGTCTCGAGATCTGAGTTCTTGGAGGTTGAGCAAAAGTCTAGCCGAAGGTCCCGGTTGGAAAAAGTTTTAGTCGAGCAAGAATTGCGAACAGAAGTAGAGACGGGTGGAGGTCGGACGTCTCGAGATTCGAGTTCTCGGAGGCTGAGCGAAAGTCCAACCGGAGGTCCTGGTTTGCAAAAGTAACTTCTCCAGCATGGAGTAGGTGAGGACGCGTTCCCCGGGAAAGGGAACATTAGGCGTTGGTTCGACCTAAGGTTTCGGGTGAAATCCAAAGTCAGAACCAATTGACTAAGGCTTAAGATTATTTGCTTTGTTTGTGTGTTTTGTTATCTTGCAGGTACCTAGAGTTGGAGGCAAGATAGGAGAGAAAACACAAAACAAAGAAGCCTAGGAAAGGGGTTCCCAGGCGCCAGAATGGAATCAGGCGCCTATAACCCAAGCGCCCTATAAGGGTCAGGCGCCCAACATCCCAGGCGCCTAGGAAGGCTGGTTTATCCCTTGCTGCGATTTCAGTGGTTCGGATGAAGTTTGACCACACGTGGCAGGTGCCCGAGAAGGCACTATATAACGGGGTTCAACCCCTCATCTCAGGACATCAACTTTCATATCCGCTAAAGCAGTCTGTGCGAAGTAAACACACTCAAGTCGAAGTTCTGCGACCATGGAGGCTCCAGGAGGAAGTGCGTGGCACTTTGGACTTCCAGAGTTGGCCACATTTTTTAAGGTTTGCTTTTTATTTACGAGTCATATTTATTTACTATCTTTGCTTGTAAATTAAACTGTAAGATGGGTTTCTCCTCCTTCGAAAAGTTCGGAAAGGAGACCACTAGTGGACTCACGATTGAGTGCTTAGGCCTAGGATGTACTGACCTTGGGGGTTTGGGATCCAAGTAAATCCCACGTGTTTATCTTTGTGTCTTTCTTTGTTTATTTTATTTTTCTGCTGCGTACTAACCTTGATAGAAAGACCGATTAAACGAAGTTTTCTGACTAAATTCCGACAAAACGCTCGAGTCGATATTCAGCCCTCTCTATCGACCGGCACCAATCCTAAAGGGTGATCACTCGACTATTGTAAGCTTGTTGCATACGTTGCCGATATGCTACTAGTTGGGTAGTTGCCGTGTCCCGTACCTCTGCCACCAGGTGCAGGTCAATCAGCCATTTTTATCATTGTCTTCTTTATTGTAGTGCTGCCGCCGGACGAACTCCTCGCCGACTTCCACTAAAATTACTGCCTCCGCTCTATATACTAGATTGAAAGGACTCTGGCCTATTCCTTCTCTTGGAGTGGTGCGGTACAACCATAAAATGCTTGGGAGCTCTTCTACCCAGCTGTCTGTGACATGATCCAGCATTATTTTTAGCTCTCTAATAATTTCCTGGTTGACTACCTCTGCTTTGCCATTGCCTTGAGGATATGCAATGGAAGTGAAGGCTTAGTGAATACACAATCCTTCACACCATTCTCTTAGTTTGCGCCCTACAAATTGTCTGCCATTATCCGACATCAATTTGTAAGGAATGTCGTACCTACAGACTATATACTGTTGGGTATGGCTTGGCGGGTTTCCTAAGTGAATTCTCGGTCGATCCAAGAGACCTCTCCATGTCTAAGGATTAAAAATTAATCTGAATGGAGACCCGTCTCCCTACAACCATCTCATGCCATATCGAATGATCCAAATCACAACTCGGCCAATTACCAAAATTGGCCTTGTGATTTGCTTGACCGTTCGCCATGGAAAGGTGACAAGTTGATCGCCGACTTTTGTGTTTATGGTCGGGGTCCAGTTAGTGAATTAATAACTATGATACAAAATCAAATTAATAAACTAACACACATAAAATGATGAGGTAAATGAAACAAGCACATGTACGACATAAGATTAATCATTGAAGCATGGAAACAATTATACCATTCCGATTACCTCGCGATCTTCTATCTTATGTCCCTCCCTTCACGGATGTCGTGTGGGAGATGATCTTCCGCGAACTGAGATCACCGAGGCACTCCAAACGAGATTCTCTTCTTGCCTTGTATGACAACCAAACCCTAGCACCTAGGGTTCTTCACGCCGCAAGCCAACCACCCCTTCTTCCTTGCGCCGCCGGCCAACCACCCCTTCATCCTTGCGCTTCCGGCCACCACAGCCCTACCGAACGGCAGCAGTCCTTAAGAAGGAGGAGAAGAGGATGAGGAAGGAGATAGATCTCCTTTTCTTTCTCCTAACCAGCCAAACAACCTCTCTTTTCCTTCTTCCTTGCGCCGCCGCAACACATCCCTTGCGCCACCTCTTTCCGGCCGCCGCCCCTTGCTCCCTCACCGCCGATCACCACAAAGGAAGAGAAAGATCCCTTCCTTATCCCTGGTGATCCCAGCCGAGTATAGATGGAGAGGGGAGGAGAAAAGTGAAGGAGAAGGAGCTCCTTCCCTTTGCTTGGCCGAAACCTAGAGGAGAAGGGATGAGCGAGAGAGAGAGGAGAGGCCTTGGAGTAATCTCTTGGATCAAGCCTTACTTTCATGATCTCCTAGGGTATTTATAGGGCTAAGGTAGGTACCAAGAGGAGGAGTTGGATCTTTGCCCACTAATGGATCTAAACCCGATCCATTAATTAAGATCCATTCCACTAAAGGAACTTAATTGAACTTCCTCACCAACCCTCATATTTTCATATGGGCTCCACATATTACAAGTCATCCATCTCCCCGTGTTTAAGATCTCGAATGCCTGTTAATTAATTTAAATTACTGACAATTCAAATTAATTAACCTCTGAGTCCTTGACTAGTACCACTCGACCTTATCATCATGCCGGATCAAATCCACCTGCAGGGTTTAGCATGATGAACCTTTCGAGCTCATCAAGGGGGCATCATCAACCCGACTCACCAGGACATGGATTTCGTCAATAATCAATAGCACCTCATATTATTAATATTATCTCTCAACTTACCGGGCCTATCGATCTAACAGAATAGATCTCGCCCTTTGATAAATAAAAAAAATAGTTAATAATATATGCCCGTTATTATATCGGTATTAAGGGATCGTACTCCATAATATAAACTTGAGGTCCTATCCAATTATCGAGTCAGTACAAATTGGATATCCTCGGGTTTTGGTCCTACTCAATGTACTCAAAGGACACTAGTGTAATCCTATGGTCAAGACCAACCACACCTAATTATACTACAACCATTCCGATGGGTTGTCCAATTCCATCTCGGTTGTGAACCTCTTATTTATACTAAGCAAGGAACTGATAACATGATCTTCCATATGACACTACACACCATGTTATCTACAATGCAAAGTAATTGAATTTTCATGCATGTACTAATATAAACAACCATCTAGTGTTGTTGTGATTCTCTTTTCAAAAATTAGATGATCTCATATATAAAAAGAGCAATGTCTTTTAGTATACACATCTAACAATCTCCCACTTATACTCAAAGACTTTGCTGTTCTCAAAATGTCATACATCTGACTCCCTGATCCTCCACATGCCTAAAGATCTCGCTATCAAGGCCTCAGTGAAAATATCTTCTAGGTTGTCCTCTGATGTAATATAGGAAACAATAGCTTTTCCTCTCCTGGGTGGTACTTGCGCTCTATGTGTTTACTCGCCTTATGGGCTTGTGATTCCTTCCAGTTTGCAACTGCACCATTTGTTTATCACAAAATGTGATAGCTCTGAGCAAACCAGGAATCACATCGAAGTCCATCTTGAGGTTCTTGAACCATATAACTTTCTTGGTTGTCTTAGAGATTGCCATCCATCCAGATTCCATGGTGGAGTCCGTCACGCAGCCGCTGTGCGACACTCCTCCAACCTATGGTTCCACCTCCTAAAGTAAACACAAAACCCCGAGGAATACTTACGTTTGCCCCTATCCGACTAGAAGTCTGTATCCGTATAACCCATATGGAATTGGTCTGCCCGGTAAACTAGCTTATAATCCTTAGTCCATCTCAGGCACTAATATATGCATTTACCGCAATCCAATTTCCTTGACCTAGGTTACTCCAATATCTGCTAACCATGCCCACGACAAAGCAGATATCCGGTCTCGCTTTTAGCATACATGAGGCTTCCTATAGCCGATGCTAAAGGAATCGCCATTACCTGCTCTATCTCCTTTGATAATCTAAACATATCTCCTTAGATAGAGTAGCTCCACAGCTGAAAAGTTCAAAACTTTTCTTGGAGGTTTCCATGCTAAAACGAGTTATGATACTGTCTCTATATGAAACTTGGGATAAGCACAATATCCCTCTCTGGTGATCCCTTTGATCGTTAAGGATGCATCCTGCTTTTCCTAAGTCCTTTATATCAACTGTTAAGACAACCATACCCTTACGTCTGATAATACTTTGTCATTGTTGCCAACTAACAAAATATTATCTACGTATAGTACAAGAATACCACTACGTTTCCATCATATTTCTTACATACACAAATCTTATCCATCCTTTGAACAAATCCATATGACTGGATTTATCTATTCAAAGCAGATGTTCCTTATCATAGATCTAGGGATTTTGATTCATGGTCACTAGGGATCAAGTCCGAAGACTCTCCCAAGAACATGAATCCTTCAGGTTGACTAACAACCCTCCTACTATAACGAGGCACCACCTATGTATCTTCTGTGACACGCGGTGCAGTGACTTGTGGTATATCTTCTTGTACAGTTGGTACTAAGCTCGGAACATCCCCTTTTTAATTCTTCAAGAACTAGTCTACTCATGGGCTTGTGGTTTATCACATAGTCTGTTAGTATTATGAGAGAAGTGTCCTAAGGCAATCGCCTTATGATTGTAATCATTTACTTTAATAAAAGAATATTCACTATTTGAGTATACATGTTCATGTATTTGATTGAGATCTTAAACTCATTTACTGAATGTCCGCAATACAATTCACAGTATGAGAGAATTTGTGATGAATTCACAACTAGTGATTATCTCTACATGTGCAATCGTGAAGTATTGAAATTGTCCCTAGTCGATGAATTGATAAATATGGACACTGTCAATTCTGTTGAGACTAGCATGGGTTATTCTCTAATCAGCTGATTCTCACTGGCTGGTGACATTGGGATGTCCGGAGATAAACATGGATGCTAGTTAAGGGAACTAGTTCATTGGAGTGACTAGCTGTAAAACTTCATATGGTAATCTACATATAGATATGTCAATGAAAGTTCTTACTGCAGCTTAAGTGCGATGTTCCTTTGACTTGCGGTGTTCAAGTCATCTTGGTCATGGAGACTTATACTTTGACATCTTAAGCAAGCATCTCTAAGGAGGTGTGGACCCAGGATGGTTGGGTATAAGCCGAAATGCCCGAAGATGTTTGAACAGCCTACAAAGGATTCACCACTCCTTGCGAGGAGATGTATACCCAAGGCCTATCGTCGGATTGTTACTCGAAGCCTCTGGCCAGAGCACAACATGTTCCGAGTATGAATCCTCTAGGAAACATAAGAGTAATTAGAATCTGTTGGACGAGAAAGACATTACTTGGGCTAGGTATGACGTAGTCAGCCTAGTGGGGACTGACACACATAGACCGTGTCCTGAACCAAGTGGGTATAAGATGGTGAAGGGAATGGGGCACAACTCATTATAGCTGCTGAAGGGTTTCAGAATTATTTATGAGGTCAACCGTTGATCTTTCGATTAATTGGGGATCATGATGTACTACTAGGTGCCACTCATGATCGTTCTATAATTGGTTAATTATAGACGACCAACATAAATCGAAAGCCTATTTAGTCACACGCACTACAAGTAATCCGAGGGATTTAAAACGAGTTGAAAATTGGATTTTCTAATCAAGAGAAATAAGTCGAATCTGAATTTATCAAAGGCACACCGGAAGCTTAAAATGACTAAGTCTTTTGAAGGCTTATTGGACGAATTAAATGAGTTTAATTCGGAAGGAGACGGCTTGGTTTGACCGGCCAAAGAGGGTCCCCACCCTCTTTGGTTTGGCCGGCCACAATGAGGAGGGAAACCAAATTATTTGATTTAAATTATAAAATAAATCAAACGCGATTTGTTTTACAAAATTATGGATAAAGAAATTTATATAAAGAAATTTATTTTCATGAAAAATAAAATAAACCTTGGATTGATTTATTTTATTTTATAAAATCAATTATGAATTGATTTTTCCATGATAAGAAAAATTTATATAATAAATTTCTTGTGAAAATTTATTCCATAATAAAAGGGGAGATGTGTTTGTTTTTATTATAAACTTAGTTATAATAAAACTTGGCATAACGGAATAATTCATAGGAAAATTTATAAGATAAATTTCTTATGAAAATTTATTCCGTTAGAAGGGAGACTTGGCGATGGAGAGGCTACTATATAAAGGAACCAAGGCAAGGCTTGAATTCCAATCAAGAGATTAAGAAGCAAGCCCTCTCTCTCTCCTTCTCTCGCTCTACCTCCTCTAGGGCCGGCGCCCTCTCCCTCCTCTAGGGCCGGCGCCCCTTCTAGTTGCCGTGAGCCACATCCACCAAGAAGGTGCCGAAGAAGAAGAAGAAGCGGGTCGCAACTCCTTCCTTCCCCGGAATCTTGATTCCGTTACTTGGTGGTTAGTTTCCATCTCTCTCTCTTGATATTCTTGTCGTGCCTTTGGAGAATCTAGTAGTTCTTGTCGGCACGAAACTCGTGGCTTTGCGAAGTCATCCCGAAGAGAACTCGGCGTGGACGTGAATAGAGGCGGAGCTTCCAAGGGACGCTACGGTTGGATCTCGTCGCTTTCTACGAGTTACGCGAGGTATTAAGTAAATTAGTTTACTTTCTGCAAAATTTTAAATGTATGATCATGTCTCCACAACTTAAGGTTGCATGCTAGATACGTGGTTAAAATAATTTAAGAAATTATTTATGCTAAACCTTCCGCTGCATGTAATTAAATTTTAAAATTACGAACCCGTATCCATGTCAACATGCACCCGGTCCCAACAGTGGTATCAGAGCCGGTTATTGTTCGACATAATCATATAATTGTTTTGCGGAAAAGTTTGTCATGATCTCA
Organism: Boesenbergia rotunda; assembly: GCA_024364735.1. NCBI lineage: Eukaryota > Viridiplantae > Streptophyta > Magnoliopsida > Zingiberales > Zingiberaceae > Boesenbergia > Boesenbergia rotunda. The sequence goes on from JAGFNQ010000184.1 coordinate 869,297, forward strand.
ATTTTGGAAAATTTTCCAATTATGGAAACTTTCCAATTATGGTAAATTTTAGATTTAGGAATTTCAAAGTTTGGAAATCCTCATGAAATTTCACAAACTTTTGAAATATCCTAGTTTCTGAAATTTTATGATAATTGTGAAAACTTCCCATTTTTGGAAACTTTCCAATTTTGGAAATTTCATATTTTAGAAATTTTCCAATTTTGGAAATATGTATGTTTTCTTTGTACCAGAAACTTACAATTATTCTGAAAACCTATTATGAAATCTCGCAATTTTGGGTACTTTCTTTCAAGAAAGTCTAGACAAATTTATGGATTATTAATTGACAATTAAATTCAAATTGGTTTTAAATTATTAACAAAATTCTTTATTTTAGATTGAGCCTCGGGGAGCCGTCCAATTTAAAGTTAGTTGTTGTAATTTAATTTCCTATTTTGAGTAAAATTGTCATATTTAATTTGGTTACGCCTTGGGGAGCGGACCAAATTAGATTTACAACAAATTCCTTTTTTTTGGGTATCTGAGCCTCAGGGAGCCACCCAAAGAAAATAATTTGTTGAAATTAATAAATCCATAAATAAAATATGTAATCAAATCTTGGAAATTTTGAGGTGATTCTCAAACGATAATTTCCTTATATGATTTAAGAGGTGATGCTCTTACATATTGTTGTCTCTAAAATTAATTAGGAAAATGGTTTCCTATAGAGTTTTCTTAAATAAGATTTTTATGAAAATAATATGTGGTTGAATTAAGGGAATCTATCTCTTAATTTAATAAGATTTGATTTAGAGAAATCAAAGTCTTAAACATATTATTTCCGAAATTGATTATGACAATTTAGGAAATTATTTTCCAAAACAATTCCTTGAATAAAGTATGAAATTAGAATTAGGAAATCCGGTTCCTAATTCAATTAATGAGACTTGATAAATTAAGTCACATACATACTTTATTAAGGAAATCGTTAGTACATGACATAATTATATGTCATGAATGTGCTTAAAAAAGAAAGGATGAGACCCAAAACCCCTTACAAAATATTAAGGCCAACACCTTCCATTAATATGGTTAGAACCGGAGTTTTGTTTCTCATTTGGGTTGATGGACACATCCATGCCCGGCTTGAACCTCAACATGTTCAAACCATGGAATTAGTTTATGATTAATATAGTTGGAGTCAGAGGTCAATCCTTAGTTTTGGTTGTTGGACACATCCAAGCCTGACTAAACGGTTGAATGAACTCCAACCATATTAAAACTATTTCTTGATTAATGGGTCAGCTTAGAGCATCGATTTGTTGTGCCACAGCCAAGGTCGATGTAAAGAGAGGTGCAGTTGGGTGCTATGTATATTGTTGCATACTTGTTAATGAGTTAACAACCCAATGATTTATGCAAACATTCAATTAGTTGATAGCATAAAGTGATAGTTACATATATGTGATATGTAATCGGTATAATTACCTACCTTCATAGCTAAGAATAACTTGATGGCCACAGCCATGGTTGTTCTTATCTATGGTTGGATATCAACCTATTTGGAGGTGTTCCTACGATCTCCCGAATTGATAAAAAGGGTTATTCAATTCGAAAAATAAATAGGATTTAATTAATGTATGTTGATGCATTCTTTATCATTCTTCTCATATAAGCTCAATTTGTATTTCTAGGATAATCACTCGATCATGTCTTCTCTGAATTTGCATTCCATTTTGGACACCAATAAACTGACTGGGCCAAACTTCATGGACTGGCTTCGAAACCTGAGGATAGTCCTCAAGGCAGAGAAGCTTGCTTATGTCCTTGAAGATCAACTTCCCAACCGTCCTCCAGAAGATGCAACTCCAGACCAGTTAGTGGCCTATCAGAAACATGTGACCGATTCTGAACTTGCGAGTTGCATCATGCTAGCCTCTATGGTACCTGAGCTGCAAAAGCAGCATGAGCATATGGATGCTTATACCATCATCTTCCATCTTCATGAGTTATTTGAAGAGCAGGCGAGATCCGAAAGGTTCGAAGTCTCCAGACTCCTCTTCACCTCTAGGATGCAGGAAGGCACTTCTGCCTCACAGTTTGTGTTAAAGATGTTGGGGTACATTGAGCGACTGAGCACACTCTATTTTGCAATGGATCATGAACTAAGTATTGACTTAATTCTGCATTGTTTGCCCAAAAGTTATTCACAATTTGTGATGAACTATCGGATGAACAAGCTGGAGACTACCATTCCTGAGTTACTCAACCTGCTGAAGACTATAGAGCCTTCTGTAAAGCATGATCAGAAGACGGTACTGTTAGTTGGTTCCTCGAAGAAAGGTTCTAAGAGGAAGGCCAAAGAACAGAATAAAGGAAAGAAGAAAAATGCCAAAAAGACTGAAAAGACACCAAAAGGCACTTGCCATCATTGTGGCAAAGAGGGTTACTAGCGAAGAAACTGCAAGGTTTATCTTGAGTCTTTGAAGAAGAAGGCATCCGATGCCCCATCCTCTTCAGGTATCTTCGTTATTGAATGTCACTCTATTTCCTCAGATACCTGGGTACTTGATACTGGGTGTAGCTCACATATATGTAATGACATACAGGGGCTAAGGAATAGAAGAAGACTCGTCAAGGGAGAAACGAATCTGTGAGTTGGAAATGGAGCAAAAATTGCTGCTGTTGCCATCGGAACATATTTGCTAAAGCTCCCTACTGGACGTGTCTTAGAATTGGATAATTGTTATTTTGTTCCTTCGTTAATAAAGAACATTGTATCTATTTCATGTTTGAATGAAAAGGGTTATCATTTAACTTTTAGTAACAATTGTTGTTACATAACTTTAAATGGTGTTCTTTATGGGACCAGAACTTTGTGCAATGGTATCTACACGTTAGATTTATCCGGTGACGTTTTCAATATCGAAGTTAGCAACAAATGTGCTCGAATAGATAATCGAATAGACTCCTATACGTGGCATTGTCGTCTTGGCCATGTAAGTAAGAAACGCATGACCAAATTACACCGATGTGGAATTCTGGAATCATTTGAACCCGGTTCATTTGATACATGCGAATCATGCTTAAAAGGTAAGATGGCCAAATTACCCTTTTCCGGAAAAGGTAATCCAGTGGGAGAATTGCTTGGTCTAATACATACTGATGTATGTGGACCAATGTCAACTCTTGCACAAGGAGGCTATAGCTACTTCATTACCTTTATCGATGATCACTCACGATTCGGGTATGTGTTCTTGATGAAACACAAATCTGAAGCTTTTGAGAAATTCAAAGAGTTCAGAAATGAAGTAGAGAAACAGCTTGGCAAAAGTATTAAGATACTTCGATCCGATCGGGGTGGTGAATACTTAAGTCAAGAGTTTCAAGATTATCTTAAGGACAATGGGATATTGTCTCAATGGACTCCGCCGTATACACCACAGCATAATGGTGTATCTGAGAGGCGTAACCGAACCTTGATCGACATGGTTAGATCTATGATGAATCATGCAACTCTTCCAAAATCCTTTTGGGGCTATGCACTTAAGACAGCTGTTTACTTGCTAAACAGAGTCCCGACCAAGGTAGTCTCTACTACTCCATATGAGATGTGGAATAGTAAGAAACCTCACTTAATTCACCTTAAGATATGGGGTTGTCCTGCTTATGTAAAGCGGACTGTATCAGACAAATTGGATGCTAAGTCTGATAAATGTCTATTTATTGGATACCCTAAGGAAACAAAGGGTTACCAATTCTATAATCCCTTGGAACAAAAGGTGTTTGTTTCAAGGCATGCTGTATTTCTGGAAAAAGAATTTCTTTTACAAGAAAACAGTGGGAGTGGCATAGAACTTGATGAAGTTCAAGAAACTCCAATAGACATTACAGAGACACCTAGTCTAGACCCACAACCAATAACTCATAATGATGAGCTATCAGTTGAACCTAAAACAACACCACCTCTTCGTAGGTCTGATAGGACACGCAATATTCCAGAGAGATACGGATTTCTCATAAGTGAATCGAACGACGACGAACCTATCAGTTATGAAGATGTTCTGAAAAGTTCAGAAAGGGACAAATGGCTTGAAGCCATGAAATCAGAAATGGATTCCATGTACGAAAATCAAGTATGGGACTTGGTTAACCCACCTGAAGGGATTAAGCCCATAGGGTGCAAGTGGGTTTTCAAGAAGAAAACCGACATGGAAGGTAATGTTGTTACCTTTAAGGCTAGATTAATGGCAAAAGGACATCGTCAGAAACAAGGAATTGATTATGACGAAACCTATTCGCCAGTAGCTATGTTTAAATCCATTCGGATGCTCCTAGCCATAGCAGCTCATTATGATTATGAGATATGACAAATGGATGTGAAAACAGCTTTCCTTAATGGAAACCTGCTTGAGGATGTATACATGATACAACCTGAAGGTTTCACATCGGTTGATAAAACCAAAATATGCAAGCTTCGACGATCCATATATGGACTGAAGCATGCATCCAGGAGCTGGAACATCCGTTTTGATGAGACAATCAAAGAGTTTGATTTCTCACAAAATCCAGACGAACCTTGTGTGTACAAGAAGGTTAGTGGGAGTGCAGTCGTATTCCTAGTGTTATATGTCGATGACATATTACTTATAGGAAACAATATATCAGTCTTACAGTCGGTTAAAATTTGGTTGTCCAAAACTTTCTCCATGAAAGACCTGGGAGAAGCAACCTATATCCTTGGGATTAGAATCTATAGAGATAGATCAAAATGGTTGCTTGGTCTTTCGCAGTCTACATATATAGACCGAGTGCTAAAAAGGTTTAGCATGTCAGAATCCAAGAAAGGTTACCTTCCCATCAGGCATGGGATCAACCTTTCAAAGTCTATGTGTCCGCGCAAAGAAGACGAGAGGATTTGCATGAATAAGATTCCTTATGCATCCGCAATAGGATCTATCATGTATGCTATGTTATGTACTAGGCCCGATGTATCGTATGCTCTGAGCGTCACGAGCAGACACCAGTCTAATCCAGGAATGGATCATTGGGCGGCTGTCAAAACAATCCTTAAGTACTTAAGAAGAACTAAGGATGTGTTCCTAATATATGAAGAAGGAGATATGGTAATACGTGGGTATACAGATGCCAGTTTCCAGACAGATAAGGATGACTCCAAATCTCAGTCTGGATACGTATTTACATTGAATAGAGGCGCAATAAGTTGGAAGAGTTCCAAGCAAGACACTGTAGCGGATTCTACCACGGAAGCGGAATATATTGCGGCTTCGGAAGCAGCAAAAGAAGCAGTCTGGATCAAGAAGTTTGTCTCAGAACTTGGTGTAGTTCCAACCATTGATGAAGCAATAATGGTTTACTGTGACAACAATGGAGCTATTGCACAAGCAAAGGAACCAAGGTCTCATCAGCGATCCAAACACGTGCTTCGCCGCTATCATCTGATCAGAGAGATTATAAGTAGGAATGATATACAAATTGAGAAAATTCTCACTGAAAGGAATTTAGCGGATCCTTTAACTAAGGCCTTGCCTCAAAGCAAGTTTGAGGGTCATGATAGAGCCTGTGGTATTAGATACCGTAGCGATTGGCATTAGGCCAAGTGGGAGTTTGTTAGTATTATGAGAGAAGTGTCCTAAGGCAATCGCCTTATGATTGTAATCATTTACTTTAATAAAAGAATATTCACTATTTGAGTATACATGTTCATGTATTTGATTGAGATCTTAAACTCATTTACTGAATGTCCACAATATAATTCACAGCATGAGAGAATTTGTGATGAATTCACAACTAGTGATTATCTCTACATGTGCAATTGTGAAGTATTGAAATTGTCCCTAGTCGATGAATTGATAAATATGGACACTGTCAATTCTGTTGAGACTAGCATGGGTTATTCTCTAATCAGCTGATTCTCACTGGCTGGTGACATTGGGATGTCCGAAGATAAACATGGATGCTAGTTAAGGGAACTAGTTCATTGGAGTGACTAGCTGTAAAACTTCATATGGTAATCTACATATAGATATATCAATGAAAGTTCTTACTGCAGCTTAAGTGCGATGTTCCTTTGACTTGCGGTGTTCAAGTCATCTTGGTCATGGAGACTTATACTTTGACATCTTAAGCAAGCATCTCTAAGGAGGTGTGGACCCAGGATGGTTGGGTATAAGCTGAAATGCCCGAAGATGTTTGAACAGCCTACAAAGGATTCACCACTCCTTGCGAGGAGATGTATACCCAAGGCCTATCGTCGGATTGTTACTCGAAGCCTCTGGCCAGAGCACAACATATTCTGAGTATGAATCCTCTAGGAAACATAAGAGTAATTAGAATCCGTTGGACGAGAAAGACATTACTTGGGCTAGGTGTGATGTAGTCAGCCTAGTGGGGACTGACACACATAGACCGTGTCCTGAACCAAGTGGGTATAAGATGGTGAAGGGAATGGGGCACAACTCATTATAGCTGCTGAAGGGTTTCAGAATTATTTATGAGGTCAACCGTTGATCTTTCGATTAATTGGGGATCATGATGTACTACTAGGTGCCACTCATGATCGTTCTATAATTGGTTAATTATAGACGACCAACATAAATCGAAAGCCTATTTAGTCACACGCACTACAAGTAATCCGAGGGATTTAAAACGAGTTGAAAATTGGATTTTCTAATCAAGAGAAATAAGTCGAATCTGAATTTATCAAAGGCACACCGGAAGCTTAAAATGAATAAGTCTTTTGAAGGCTTATTGGACGAATTAAATGAGTTTAATTCGAAGGAGACGGCTTGGTTTGGACCGGCCAAAGAGGGTCCCCACCCTCTTTGGTTTGGCCGGCCACAATGAGGAGGGAAACCAAATTATTTGATTTAAATTATAAAATAAATCAAACGCGATTTGTTTTACAAAATTATGGATAAAGAAATTTATATAAAGAAATTTATTTTCATGAAAAATAAAATAAACCTTGGATTGATTTATTTTATTTTATAAAATCAATTATGAATTGATTTTTCCATGATAAGAAAAATTTATATAATAAATTTCTTGTGAAAATTTATTCCATAATAAAAGGGGAGATGTGTTTGTTTTTATTATAAACTTAGTTATAATAAAACTTGGCATAACGGAATAATTCATAGGAAAATTTATAAGATAAATTTCTTATGAAAATTTATTTCGTTAGAAGGGAGACTTGGCGATGGAGAGGCTACTATATAAAGGAACCAAGGCAAGGCTTGAATTCCAATCAAGAGATTAAGAAGCAAGCCCTCTCTCTCTCCTTCTCTCCCTCTACCTCCTCTAGGGCCGGCGCCCTCTACCTCCTCTAGGGCCGACACCCTCTCCCTCCTTTAGGGTCGGCGCCCCTTCTAGTTGCCGTGAGCCACATCCACCAAGAAGGTGCCGAAGAAGAAGAAGAAGCGGGTCGCAACTCCTTCCTTCCCCGGAATCTTGATTCCGTTACTTGGTGGTTAGTTTCCATCTCTCTCTCTTGATATTCTTGTCGTGCCTTTGGAGAATCTAGTAGTTCTTGTCGGCACGAAACTCGTGGCTTTGCGAAGTCATCCCGAAGAGAACTCGGCGTGGACGTGAATAGAGGCGGAGCTTCCAAGGGACGCTACGGTTGGATCTCGTCCCTTTCTACGAGTTACGCGAGGTATTAAGTAAATTAGTTTACTTTCTGCAAAATTTTAAATGTATGATCATGTCTCCACAACTTAAGGTTGCATGCTAGATACGTGGTTAAAATAATTTAAGAAATTATTTATGCTAAACCTTCCGCTGCATGTAATTAAATTTTAAAATTACGAACCCGTATCCATGTCAACATGCACCCGGTCCCAACATAGTCTTCTTCTAAGAATCAGGTATTCGTCCTGATGATTACCCTCTGATCCTTAGGACTATAGAACCACCTTTCGTTCCTCTAGAATAGCCTACGAATAGACGTACTTCCGTACGAGATTCCAACTTATCAATATCTCCCTTCAGCACATGTGCTGGACTACCCCAAATCCGAATATGTCTTAGACTAGGCTTTCGCCCAGTTCACATTTCTATGGGAGTAGAAGGTACTGACCTAGATGGTATCAAGTATGTACGCTGCCGTTTCCAGAGCATATCCCCAGAACGAATTTGGCAACTCGGAGCAGCTCATCATTGTCCTAACCATTTCCATAAGAGCCCTTTTCCTTCGCTCTACTGCACCGTTCTGTTGGGGCAAACCGGGCGCAGCCAATTGGGATGGAATCCCAATCTCTGATAAGTAAGTTCTAAATTCTCCCAAGAGGTACCCACCACCACGATCAGATCGTAGTGTCTTGATACTTTTACCTCGATGTTTTTCCACAACAGTCTTGAATTCTTTGAACTGATAAAAAATTCAGACTTATGGCCATCAAGTAAACGTATCCATAACTTTGAATATTCGTATCACGAAGTATTCAAAGCTACCTCTATCCTGGATAGGCATAGGACCACACAAATCAGAATGAACCAATTCTAACATATCTTTAGCTCTATACCCCTTGGCCTTGAAAGGCCTCTTGGTCATCTTACCTTTCAAGTAAGATTCAAAGGTTGGGAAGTCTTCCACCACCAATGATCCTGAGAGCCCATTGGCTATCGACCTTTGAATCCTACTAAGGTTAATATGACCAAGCCTTAGATGCCAAAGACATGTTTGGTCCATCTTGGAAGGAACCTTTCTCTTATTTTGATTAGATGATGAGCTATTAGCTTCTATTTGCATCATGGGAGACCTTGGTTTTAATTGCTTAAATTGCTTATCCATGTTCCTAAACAGATAATCTTTCTATTCCACTTTTCATAACAAAAAATAATAGAATATCCATTATTTTAGAAACTGAATCAGAGTTCTTTCTAAATATTAGGTACATAAAAGCAATCTTAAAATCAAAAAACTTTATCTTCTAAAGACAAATAAATAACTCCCACTGCAATAGTAGCCACCTCCGTAGCATATCCCTTGTAGACAATAATCTCTTCCTTAGCTAGTCGTTGGGTTTCCTGGAACCCCTACAAAGAATTGCAGACATGTTTAGTGAGATTCGTATCTACCCACCAGGTACCGCTAGATAACTCCGCTAAACATGTTACAACGACAAAAGAAAAAGATATACCTATTTCTTGACGACGGGGACAGTTCGCCTTCCAATGTCCAGTCTGCTGGCTTGTGAAGCACTTGCCTTTCAGCTTCTTCACACCAGCCTAAGGTCCCTGCGATTTTGCTGCTTTCTTGGACTCACCTTGTTTCTTCTTCTTCCTGCCTTTCGGCACAGAAGTAGAAACCTTCTGAGTGACCAAGGCCTGCGAACCCTGATGAAAGACCCCTTTGCCTGGAGTTCTCCAAGCAATTCCCCAATGTATACTCATGCTTATTCATGTTATAGTTGAGCCGAAACTGCTTAAAACTTCTAGGCAAAGATTGGAGTATTATATCGACCTGCATTTCCCCGTCGATTTATCCTCCAAGATCCTCAATCTCATTGAGGTGGGTCATCATCTTTAGGACATTCTTCGAAGAGCACGTATTTGTACTCTTCAGCAGTAAGGACAATGTCTTGGTTTATTTTCCAGTCTATGTAATTTGGGGTCAGTAAGTTTATTTTCTTTAAGTATGGTAGCTAGTGGGTTAAAGACTATTTTGAAAATCCTAAGAATCACAACATACACTACTTTAGAAATCGAAAATAAATTGATTCCTCAAAACAATAAATTTTCTAAATCAACCAACACCCCTAACACTTAGAATTTGCATGCCATGTTAGTGTGGACGTATACAAACCCTACATTAGTTAAAGAAGGTCTTACCCATTAATCTTACTATCTTGTCAACCTAACTTTTTGACAAGTAAGACTAATAGTTGGTCAACTTTGGCCCTACAAGTTATTAGCAGTGACTCCGTTGGGGAGGATACTAATAATTGTATCTAAGTGTTTACCATTGCACGACACTAAAAGAATTATTTAGGATTATATACCTTCCATTGGGGAAGTACACATGCTCTTCAATAATCCTCTGTAATCTTTTCTGACCTTGTGATCCACAGAACAAGCCTATCCGTTATGGAGGAAGGCACTCAGAGCCAACGTGCGGGCTTGTTCACATCACATATGAGATTGCAATGGAAGTCGTGGGACCCTTAGGGTCCCTCTCCCACTTAGTAATTTATGTCGAGGAATTTTAACTTAGCACAACCACACAACCAAGCACATAACCAAATATATGAAAAATGCAGAAAATCCTAGATTTTCCAACTTTCATGGCCCTTGGTCTCTAATGCACCTCCAGTTGTGTCGTCACTTCATCTGCTCCTCCCTTCCTTCTGCGCAAGCTACCTTAAGGGATCTCCGAGCCGAAATGACTAGCTAATTATTTACATCATCGATCCTATACTCCACGAAGGAGTGTACATGAAAACTAGATCGAAAGTAAAATAAAAAGCTTGGCTAAACATGTGTCGTATTTAATTACAAAAATTAAATACCTAGCCTCGTCAACCCCGAGGATTAATTAATTACATTAAATTTGCACAATCATTCACAAAAACATTATTTGGCCATGAAGTTGGAATCTCATGCCTGCAACACAAAGTTAGCCTACGCACATCTACGCATCATCCAGCAAAATAAAATGTATGAAAATGTAAATATTAACCAATCCTAAACACACAAAGCCGGAAACCTCGGCTCTGATACCAATTGTTGGGTATGGCTTGGCGGGGTTCCTAAGCGAATACTCGGTCGATCCAAGAGACCTCTTCATGTCTACGAATTAAAAATTAATTCGAATGGAGACCCGTCTCCCTACGACCATCTCGTGCCATATCGAACGATCCAAATCACAACTCGGCCAATTACCAAAATCGGCCTTGTGATTTGCTTGACCGTTCGACAGCGGAAAAGGCGACGAGTTGATCGACGACTTTTGTGTTTATGGTCGGGGTCCAGTTAGTGAATTAATAACTATAATACAAAATCAAATTAATAAACTAACACACATAAACTGATGAGGTAAATGAAACAAGCACATGTATGACATAAGATTAATCAATGAAGCATGGAAAGAATTATACCTTTCCGATTACCTCGCGGTCTTCTACCTTATGTCCCTCCCTTCCCGGACATCGTGTGGATGATGATCTACAACAAATCGAGATCACCGAGGCACTCCAAATGAGATTCTCTTCTTGCCTTGGCCGACAACCAAACCCTAGAACCTAGGGTTCTTCACGCTGCAAGCCAACCACCCCTTCTTCCTTACGCCACCAACCACCACAGTCCTACCGGCCTACAGCAATCCTTGAGAAGGAGGAGAAGAGGATGAGGAAGGAGATAGATCTCCTTTTCTTTCTCCCAACCGGCCAAACAACCTCTTTTTTCCCTCTTCCTTGCGCCGCCACAACACCTCCCTTGCGCCATCTCTTTCCGGCCGCCGCCCCTTGCTCCCTCACCGCTGATCACCACAAAGGAAGAGAAAGATCCCTTCCTTATCCCTGGTGATCCCAGCCGAGTATAGATGGAGAGGGGAGGAAGAAAAGTGAAGGAGAAGGAGCTCCTTCCCTTTGCTTGGCCGAAACCTAGAGGAGAAGGGATGAGAGAGAGAGAGAGAGAGAGAGAGAGAGAGAGAGAGGAGATGCCTTGGAGTAATCTCTTGGATCAAACCTTGGTTTCATGATCTCCTAGGGTATTTATAGGGCTAAGGTAGGGACCAAGAGGAGTTGGATCTTGGCCCACTAATGGATCTAAACCCGATCCATTGATTAAGATCCATTCCACTAAAAAATCTTAATTGAACTTCCTCACCAACCCCCATATTTTCATATGGGCTCCACATATTTCAAGTCATTCATCCCCCTGTGTTTAAGATCTCGAATGCCCATTAATTAATTTAAATTACTGACAATTCAAATCAATTAACCACTGAGTCCTTGACTAGTACCACTCGACCTTATCATCATGCCGGATCAAATCCACCTGCAGGGTTTAGCTTGATGAACCTTTCAAGCTCATCAAGGGGGCATCATCAACCCGACTCACCAGGACACGAATTACGTTAATAATCAACAACACATCATATTATTAATATTATCTCCCAACTTACCGGGCCTATCGATCTAACAGAATAGATCTCACCCTTTGGTAAATCAAACAAATAATAGTTAATAATATATGCCCGTTATTATATCGGAATTAAGAAATTGTACTCCATAATATAAGCTTGAGGTCCTATCCAATTATCGAGTCAGTACAAATTGGATAGCCTCAGGTTTTGTTCCTACTCAATGTACTCAAAGTACACTAGTGTAATTCTATGGTCAAGGTTGTAACGACCCGAAAAATTTTCTTAATATTTTCTTTAAAATATTGAGCATGTCTAGATAATTTTACGAGGGACCTAGAAATATTAGTACGAACCTTAGCCTAGAAATCCATGATTTTCTCATTTAAATTGAGAAACTAAGTACTAATGGGCCTTATATGGGCTTTCTAGTACCATGATTATTGGTGGATTATAGGTAGAATTTAATATAAAAATAAATGGATTTTAACTAGGAATATTAGCATGATTATGGGTGAGTTTTAGGGGAATTTTCGAAATAAAATAAAAATAAAAATAAAAATAAAAAATAATAGTGCATGCACCAAGGATTGAACCTTGGACCTCTTGTACCACCATGCATGCACTAACCAATTCACCTAGCAAGGGAGTGCTATGAGGGAATGAAGTAGATTTTTGTTAAGGCTAAAGGAAGTGAAGAGTCACCATGAGAGGAGGCACCATGTCTCTTCACTTGCCCCTCTTCATTGTGTATAAATGAGAGATAACTTAACACCTAAGAGTTATTCCTCTTCTCTTCATCCACCAAGCCCTTTCTCTTCTCCTTCTAGCCGAACCCCATAGGAGGGGTTTTCCTTGGAAAAAGTTCACAAGAAGTCCTCTCCTTCAAGATCCAAGGTTCTTGTTCAAGGTTACAAGGGCTAGAGGTGGTCAAAAGGCAACAAGGTCTTCATCCTTCTCCCAAATCTAAGGTCTAAAACCAAGATAATCTAAGGTAAGACTCCCTCACCTGTGGTATAATAGCTCTCCTTGAAGTTATCATAATATGAAGTTTATTTGGGATCTTATGTTGGAAAAAAAATGTCATGAATCCTAACCCTAGGGTTTCGGCCACCATGGGTTTTGGGTCCAAGGTGATGTTAAAAATCTCACTTATGCTTTCTAATGTTCTCTTATGATGTATAAAGAATAAAATAGGATTTGGAGAATTTTTGGTGTACCCTAATACCCTTTAGGGTTTCGGCCACCACCATGTTTTCATGGTTGGGGTTTAAATCTAACTCTTCAAGCAAGCTTCTTATGTTTCCTCATGTTACAAGGGGATTAATGGTGATTGATATGAATTTTTACAAGCCTTGTGACCCTTGTAGGGTTTCGGCCAAGATGAGAAGTTGGGCTAAAAGTTAGGGTTTACTTCAAGTATGGGTTCCAAAGGCCCCTATGGTATGGTATGGTTGGTGTTTAATGGTTAATTGGGAACTTTATGAAATGTTTTCCATGTACCCATGGCCTTGTAAGGTTTCGGCCAACCCTAGAAAGTAGGGCTAAAAGTTAGGGTGAACCCTAATCATGAGCCCTAATGGCTTCCTATGGCCTTATAGGTAATGTATGGTTGTTCCTTTTCCTTATGCTACCTTACATGTCATTTGAATGATGGAACCCTCCCTTACAAGTTTCGGCCAAGCCATGTAAATGGAGTTTAGGTGGAGTTAGGGTTTGAAGAATGATGGTTTATGGCTCATTATGATATATATATAAAGGTTCAAGCATGTGGTAGAAATTATGTTACCTAAACCCTAACCCTAAGTACTATGTTACATGTTTGTATGTTCATGTTAGATGCCATGCTTAATAGGGTTTATTCATGAATGTCTTATGTGCTATGCCATGCACTTAGATAGTATGTAGCATGTTTAGAGAAGTCTTACCTATGCATGCTTGTGATGGATACCATGCTTCTGTATGAAATGCAATGCTTACCTCATGTATCATGATCATGCAAGCTCTATGGATTAGGATAATGGTCTATGTAAACATGTCATGTTCAATGAATATAATGCAATGTTTACCTTATATGCCATGATAATGCAAGCACTATGAACAAGAATGATGTTTTATGTAAGCATGCCATGTTTTATGAATGAAGATGCATGCCATGTTTTATGAATAAAGATGCATGCCATGTTTTATGAATAAAGATGCATGCCATGTTTTATGAATGAAGATAATGCTTATGCCTTTAAGGCATAATGATGCTATGCATTAAGTATGAACAATGAAAGGTCAAGTATGCTTTATGCCATGCTTCATGTAACAAAGCTATGTTATGTCTAAGTATGCTATGAATGTCTTATGAATGATGAAGCATGTAAAGTTATTTTACTTTATGAATGAGCTTGTACCGGACCGAAGTATGGGTCCAAGGGATGGGCACCTTAAGAACGCCCCGGTTCTGGACTACCGACTATGCTGTCCACGGTTCTGGGACTACCGAAGCTGTCCAACAGGGATGGGCACCTTAAGAACGCCCCGGTTCTGGACTACCGACTATGCTGCCCACGGTTCTGGGACTACCGTAGCTGTCCTTACCCTAGTAGGTCGAGGCTAGCTACCTTGTATTTACTTAGGGATGCGCTCACATGATGTATGTATGTGGTACAAGTCGGGGACCCCAATGATGTGATGATTATGTTTAAGTATTTAAAAGTATGATTTTAAAAGTTAAGCATCCTTATGTATATGCATTCAACTAATGCATTCATTCATGTTATGCATTATTCCATGATAGTAATGTTTTATGCTGATGTTTCATGTTAAGAAATATGCATGATAGTAAACGATTTATGTTTAAGTTTATGTTAAGAAGATGCCCATATGCTATGTTAGAAAGCATGCCATGTTAAGTATAATTATGCTTACGTTTATGTCATGTATCATGCTATGTTAAGTTTATGTATGTTTATGTTTATGCCATGTATCATGCCATGTTATGTTTATTTATGTTTATGTTCATGCCATGTGTTATGCCATGTTAAGTGTATTTTATGTTCATGCACTATGTGAGAACTATGTCATGCTAAATGATCTTAGATGCTTATGTCCTATGTAGAGCACCAAGTTATGTTAATGTTTCATGTGCTTATGATTAAGTGATGAATGGATTTAGTGAGTAGGAAAGAGTCTTACTAAGCTATGTGCTTATAGTTTTACTTTCCTTATACCGCAGATCATGCAAGGGGACAATAAGGAAGCAACAGGAGGGCAAGAATATTTGTGTGGTAGTGACTTGGCCAAGAAACAATATATTACGAGTCTTATGCTAAACTTTACATTTGCTATTTATGTGCTTAAAGGATGACTTATGTGACTTCATGATATGATGCTAAGTATGAAGTTAATGCTAAGTTCCCATGCCATTATGTTAGGAATGGTAGTTAGGTGCATGTGTAAGTTTAAAGATATTCCGCTGCATTACGATGTTCACATGCCCTACCTATGTTAACGTAACGCCGCTTTATGAAAAAAAAAGCGGGCGTTACAGGTTGGTATCAGAGCCAATTGCCATCTCACTACACACACATCAAGCCTTCTTCCTGCCGCTTCCAAGTAAGTACCTCTCTGCATATCTTATGATAGTAAGCTCTTTTAGGATACTTTACAATTTTAGAATATGCAAGTATGAACGATGTTTTATGATGAAAAGTACTGTAGGATATGTAACTATGAACGATATTTTATTTCCTTTTATGAATCAAATGCTTAGAGTGATATAGGGCTAGAGGAAAAAAAACTGATATTGGCCATACTTGTCTTTGGTGAAGAAAAAGCATGGCTAGAAGATAGAGTAACCGACTTAACGAGACAACTCCATCGCCTGACCTGATGCAATTAGTAACCCAGCTCCAGCGTCAAGTTATTGAGCAGCAGCAAACCATTAATACCTTGATGAACCAGCAAGAAAATTCCACTACTCCACCAGTGAACCAAACCGCTATACCCGTTGCGCCCACAGTTACGCAAAACCCTCCGACAGGCCCGACCAGTGTAGCACGTCAAGAGGCTTATCTGATCCAGTGGTTAAGGCTGAAATCGGAAAATTTCTCGGGTGCTGGCGAACCGTGGAACGCCCAAGCGTGGTTCAAGACAGTGGAAAGTACAATGGAGCTGCTAGACTGGCCGGAGCATGAGAAGATCAAGTGTGCATCATTCTGCCTTTCTGGAGATGCCAGAATATGGTGGGAGAGGGTCAAGGCCAAAAGACATGTGAACCAGATGACGTGGTCGGATTTTGAGTCAGAGTTCTTCGAGGAATTCTTCAACATGCGTGTCACCAACAAACATTACGACGAGTTCACAGAATTTCGACAGGGTGACCTCTCGGTTAATGAAGCCGTGAAGAAATTCAATCGACTAGCTCGCCTATGCCCCGAGCTGGTCCGCACCGAGAAAGAAAGGGTTCGACTTATGCTGAAGATGTTGTGGCCCGAAATAGCTCTGAACGTGGCCGGTGGAGTTAACCGACCGCAGACCGCCGAGGAGCTGTTTAGTAGCGCCCTACTCACTGAGCACTATCTAAACAATATCGATCAACAAAGGAAGGTGCTAAATGAAAGTAAGGATCAAGTTCACTCCGGGATTCTCGATTCTTCCTTTCATTATCTTTGATGTTTTCCTTTCATCACCGCTCAAGAGGGCAAAAACCCCAGGGCACCAATAACAACTGGAATGGAGACCAGAGTGGTAAACGGAAGCCATGGAACAACCCTCAAGGAGGCCCAGCAAATAAACAGGCCAAGCCTATCCTGTGCGCGACATGCGGAAAAAGGCACCCCGGGGAATGCCGAAGAGGTACGAATCGGTGCTTCACCTATGGAGTGGAAGGGCATATGGCGGCTTACTGTCCTACTAAGAGCCAGGCACCTTCCCAACAACTCGTCCAGTACCAAGGTGCCCCAGCGAAACTACACTATATGCAAGCTGAGCTGGAAGGTACCCCGATGCTAGAGGCCCAACCGACTATGATGAATGCCAGGGTTTTCTCGGTTACCAAGGAGGACGCTGCGGAAGCTTCTACGGTGGTCACAGGTCAGATACTTATTTTCAGTCAGTACGCTACTGCATTATTTGATACTGGGGCAACACACTCGTTCATTTCTGTGATATATACCAAGAAGATAGATATGCTTCCGCAAGTGTTAGATTGCAAGTTCTTAACAACCCTGCCTTCAGGAGAAATAATGACATCCACCCACGTGCTGCGTGCGGTGCCGGTCGGAATCGCAGAAAGAGAACTCTACTGCGATCTGATAGTACTCGACATGCAAGATTACGATGTTATAATGGGAATGGATTTTCTGGGTAAATACGGTGCTTCTATTGAGTGCCGTAAGCGAAAGGTGGTCTTTCAACCTGAGGCAGGTTCTATGTTTGAATTCGTTGGAGAGCCAAGGAAAAGAACCAGGAAATGCTTATCAACTATCCAAGCTCAGAAGATGTTAGACAAAGGATGTACTGGATTTCTAGCATATGTGGTTGATGCCAATCAAATGAAGAACCAGAAGCTGGAGGATGTCAGGGTTGTATGTGATTACCCAGAGATATTCCCAGATGAATTACCAGGATTTGCTCCTGATAGAGAAGTGGAATTCGAGATCGAATTGGTTCCTGGTACTAACTCGATCTCCAAGGCACCTTATCGTATGGCGCCGGTTGAATTAAAGGAGCTTCAAGAATAGCTACAGGAGTTACTGGATAAGGGATTTATTCGCCCTAGTCATTCCCCGTGGGGAGCTCCGGTACTGTTTGTGAAAAAGAAGGACGGATCTATGCGAATGTGTATAGATTATCGAGCGCTGAACAACGTAACGATCAAGAACAGGTATCCCCTTCCGAGGATAGATGACCTGTTGGACCAATTAAAGGGAGCCACTGTTTTCTCGAAAATTAATCTGAGGTCTGGTTATCATCAAGTTAGAGTAAAACAGGAGGATATTCCGAAGACGGGCAAACCGAACGGGTGAATCAAGTACTAGAGGACATGTTGCGAGCTTGTGCCTTGGATTTTAAAGGGAGCTAGTGTCGATATCTATGTTTAGCGGAATTCTCTTACAACAATAGCTACCAAGCTACTATCGGAATGACACCTTATGAAGCTTTGTACGGGAGGAGATGTAGGTCTCCGATCTGTTGGTACGAAGGTGGTGAAAAGAAGGAAATGAGGCTCACAACGGATGTCATCGACAGCACCACCCGAGCTATACAGAATATTCGACAACGGATAGAAGCTGCTCAGAGCCGGCAGAAGAGTTATGCAGATGTCCGGCGTAGACCACTGGAATTTAATGTTGGAGATTTGGTGTTCCTCAAAGTGGCTCCTATGAAAGGGGTGACAAGATTTGGGAGGAAAGGAAAACTAAGTTCACGTTATGTGGGGCCGTACCTGATTCTGAAAAGAGTCGGTAAGGTGGCATATGAGCTAGAGCTGCCTCCAGAGATGTCGGCTATCCATAACGTGTTCCACATGTCAATGCTTAAAAAGTGTATCCCAAATATGGATCAAGTGATCGAGCCACAGACAGTACAAGTTCAAGAGGACCTAAGTCATGAAAGCAGACCGATCCAGATCTTGGATCGGGAAGTCAAGAAGCTAAGGAGTAAGGAGGTACCCTTAGTCAAGGTCTTATGGCAAAGTCAACGGTTCGAGGAAGCTACCTGGGAATGCGAGGACGAGATGAGGCGTAAGTACCCGGAGCTATTTTAAGTTCGAGGACGAACTTTCAAGAGGTATGGGGGATTGTAACGACCCGGAAAATTTTCTTAATATTTTCTTTAAAATATTGAGCATGTCTAGATAATTTTCCGAGGGAGCTAGAAATATTAGTACGAACCTTAGCCTAGAAATGCATGATTTTCTCATTTAAATTGAGAAACTAAGTACTAATGAGCCTTATATGGGCTTTCTAGTACCATTATTATTGGTGGATTTTAGGTAGAATTTAATATAAAAATAAATGGATTTTAACTAGGAATATTAGCATGATTATGGGTGAGTTTTAGGGGAATTTTTGAAATAAAATAAAAATAAAAAATAATAGTGTATGCACCAAGGATTGAACCTTGGACCTCTTGTACCACCATGCATGCACTAACCAATTCACCTAGCAAGGGAGTGCTATGAGGGAATGAAATGGATTTTTGTTAAGGCTAAAGGAAGTGAAGAGTCACCATGAGAGGAGACACCATGTCTCTTCACTTGCCCCTCTTCATTGTGTATAAATGAGAGATAACTTAACACCTAAGAGTTATTCCTCTTCTCTTCATCCACCAAGCCCTTTCTCTTCTCCTTCTTCCTCCTTCTAGCCGAACCCCATAGGAGGGGTTTTCCTTGGAAAAAGTTCACAATAAGTCCTCTCCTTCAAAATCCAAGGTTCTTGTTCAAGGTTACAAAGGCTAGAGGTGGTCAAAAGGCAACAAGGTCTTCATCCTTCTCCCAAATCTAAGGTCTAAAACCAAGATAATCTAAGGTAAGACTCCCTCACCTGTGGTATAATAGCTCTCCTTGAAGTTATCATAATATGAAGTTTATTTGGGATTTTATGTTGGAAAAAAAAGTCATGAATCCTAACCCTAGGGTTTCGGCCACCATGGGTTTTGGGTCCAAGGTGATGTTAAAAATCTCACTTATGCTTTCTAATGTTCTCTTATGATGTATAAAGAATAAAATAGGATTTGGAGAATTTTTGGTGTACCCTAATACCCTTTAGGGTTTCGGCCACCACCATGTTTTCATGGTTGGGGTTTAGATCTAACTCTTCAAGCAAGCTTCTTATGTTTCCTCATGTTACAAGGGGATTAATGGTGATTGATATGAATTTTTACAAGCCTTGTGACCCTTGTAGGGTTTCGGCCAAGATGAGAAGTTGGGCTAAAAGTTAGGGTTTACTTCAAGTATGGGTTCCAAAGGTCCCTATGGTATGGTATGGTTGGTGTTTAATGGTTAATTGGGAACTTTATGAAATATTTTCCATGTACCCATGGCCTTGTAAGGTTTCGGCCAACCCTAGAAAGTAGGGCTAAAAGTTAGGGTGAACCCTAATCATGAGCCCTAATGGCTTCCTATGGCCTTATAGGTAATGTATGGTTGTTCCTTTTCCTTATGCTACCTTACATGTCATTTGAATGATGGAACCCTCCCTTACAAGTTTCGGCCAAGCCATGTAAATGGGGTTTAGGTGGAGTTAGGGTTTGAAGAATGATGGTTTATGGCTCATTATGATATATATATAAAGGTTCAAGCATGTGGTAGAAATTATGTTACCTAAACCCTAACCCTAAGTACTATGTTACATGTTTGTATGTTCATGTTAGATGCCATGCTTAATAGGGTTTATTCATGAATGTCTTATGTGCTATGCAATGCACTTAGATAGTATGTAGCATGTTTAGAGAAGTCTTACCTATGCATGCTTGTGATGTATACCATGCTTCTGTATGAAATGCAATGCTTACCTCATGTATCATGATCATGCAAGCTCTATGGATTAGGATAATGGTCTATGTAAACATGTCATGTTCAATGAATATAATGCAATGTTTACCTTATATGCCATGATAATGCAAGCACTATGTACAAGAATGATGTTTTATGTAAGCATGCCATGTTTTATGAATGAAGATGCATGCCATGTTTTATGAATAAAGATGCATGCCATGTTTTATGAATGAAGATAATGCTTATGCCTTTAAGGCATAATGATGCTATGCATTAAGTATGAACAATGAAAGGTCAAGTATGCTTTATGCCATGCTTCATGTAACAAAGCTATGTTATGTCTAAGTATGCTATGAATGTCTTATGAATGATGAAGCATGTAAAGTTATTTTACTTTATGAATGGGCTTGTACCGGACTGAAGTATGGGTCCAAGGGATGGGCACCTTAAGAACGCCCCGGTTCTCGACTACCGACTATGCTGTCCACGGTTCTGGGAGTACCGAAGCTGTCCAACAGGGATGAGCACCTTAAGAACGCCCCGGTTCTGAACTACCGACTATGCTGTCCACGGTTCTGGGACTACCGTAGCTGTCCTTACCCTAGTAGGTCGAGGCTAGCTACCTCGTATTTACTTAGGGATGCGCGCACATGATGTATGTATGTGGTACATGCCGAGGACCCCAATGATGTGATGATTATGTTTAAGTATTTAAAAGTATGATTTTAAAAGTTAAGCATCCTTATGTATATGCATTCAACTCATGCATTCATTCATGTTTTGCATTATGCCATGATAGTAATGTTTTATGCTGATGTTTCATGTTAAGAAATATGCATGATAGTGAACGATTTATGTTTAAGTTTATGTTAAGAAGATGCCCATATGCTATGTTAGAAAGCATGCCATGTTAAGTATAATTATGCTTACGTTTATGTCATGTATCATGCTATGTTATGTTTATGTATGTTTATGTTTATGTCATGTATCATGCCATGTTATGTTTATTTATGTTTATGTTCATGCCATGTGTTATGCCATGTTAAGTGTATTTTATGTTCATGCACTATGTGAGAACTATGTCATGCTAAATGATCTTAGATGCTTATGTCCTATGTAGAGCACCAAGTTATGTTAATGTTTCATGTGCTTATGATTAAGTGATGAATGGATTTAGTGAGTAGGAAAGAGTCTTACTAAGCTATGTGCTTATAGTTTTACTTTCCTTATACCGCAGATCATGCAAGGGGATAATAAGGAAGCAGCAGGAGGGCAAGAATATGTGTGTGGTAGTGACTTGGCCAAGAAACAATATATTACGAGTCTTATGCTAAACTTTACATTTGCTACTTATGTGCTTAAAGGATGACTTATGTGACTTCATGATATGATGCTAAGTATGAAGTTAATATCCTAAGTTCCCATGCCATTATGTTAGGAATGGTAGTTAGGTGCATGTGTAAGTTTAAAGATATTCCGCTGCATTACGATGTTCACATGCCCTACCTATGTTAACGTAACGCCGCTTTATGAAAAAAAAGCGGGCGTTACAAAGGCCAACCACACCTAATTACATTACAACCATTCCGATGGGTTGTCCAATTCCATCTCGGTTGTAAGCCTCTTATTTATACTAAGCAAGGAACTGATAACATGATCTTCCATGTGACACCACACTCCATGTTATCTACAATGCAAAGTAATTGGACTTTCATGCATATACTAATATAAACAAGCACCTAGTATTGTTGTGATTCTCTTTTCAAAAATTAGATGATCTTATATATAAAAAGTGCAATGTCTTTTAGTATACACATCTAACATATACCTCCATAGGATCTTCGTCATGGCGGCCTCCGCGATGTGCACAAGAGGTTCAACTGCAACCCATTTAGAGAAGTAGTCAACCAGCACTAGCAAAGACTTCTTCTGCTGAGTCCCAATTGGAAAAAGGCCCACAATGTCCATTCGCCATTGATCGAAGGGGAAGGAAATAGTGGAGGCTGAGAGTAGCTCAGTCAGGTGATGAGTAATATGCTGATGCTTTTGACAGGGCTAGCATCCAGCGACGAACTTGATGGTATCTGCTTGCAGCGTTGGCCAAAAGTATCCAGCCAGGATAATCTTCCTAGCCAGGGATATTCCCCTGATATGGTTACCGCATATGCCTTCGAGGATCTCTTGCATGATGTACTCGGCTTCCTCTTGACCGACACACTTGAGCAAAGGCCAGACAAATGCTCTTTTGTATAGCTACTCCCCGACCAGCGTGGACCTGGAAGCCCGGTGGTGGAAAAGTCAAACTTCTTTATCGCCCGCCAACGTAGTTCCACTTCGTAAGAATTCCACATAGGGCTTACTCCAATTGGGTGATGCAGCATCAGCGACTTCCTCTTCAATCTGAGCCACTGTTCCTTCTGTAGCGCTGAGCTCATCCAACATCCACGAGGTAATGGAGCTAGCCTACTTGGCTTGATCGTCTGCCTTAACATTGTCGGCTTGGAAGATCTTCTGCAAAACTACCTCGGTGAAAGAGGACCTCAACTGTTTATAGATGTCCATATACTTTTGCAGGCACTCATTCTTTATTTCAAATTCACCTTTTATCTGCTGGGCAATGAGTTGAGAGTCTGAGTGCAAGATGATCCAAGCAGCTCCACTTGCTTGGTTACTTACCCCTCTAGAATCGCCTCATATTCGGCTTCGTTGTTGGTGGCTCGGAAGTGGAGTTGGATGGATAAATGTAATGTATCTCCCCTGGGGGAAACTATCAAAACTCCGACCCTGTTGTGCTTGCTGTTGGAGGAACCATCAATATATATTTTCCATACTCTATCGGCTTCAAGCTCTAGGACAACTTCGAGCATGAAATCAGCAAGAGCTTGTGCCTTAATGGCAGTACGGGGTGGTACTCAATCCCATACTCGCTCAACTCTGCCGTCCACTTGATTAGCCGACTCGAAGCTTCTGGATTGGTTAGGACGCGCCCAAGCGGGCTATTGGTGAGCACCACAATGGGATGTGCTAAGAAATATAGCCTGAGTCTTCGGGCAATTAGTACCAAAGCATAGACCAGCTTCTCCATAGTAGTATATCGGGTCTCTGCGTCCTTCAGGAGATGTTCAAAGAAGTAAACTGGGTACTGAACAATACCTTCCTCCCGAATGAGTGCAGAACCCACAACTTGTTCAGCCGCGGATAGGTAGATGAACAATGTTTCTCCCTCCAATGGCTTATAAAGGATAGGGAGCTCGACGAGATATGCTTTTAAATCTGTGAAAACCTTCTCGTACTGATCGTCCCAATCAAACTTGATAGCCTTCCTCAGAATCTTAAAGAATGGCAGGGTCCTGTCAGCAGATTTGGAGATGAACCTAGACAAAGCTGTAATTCTGCTATTCAATCATTGTACGTCCTTGAAGTTGTTAGGAGATAGCATATTGAGGATGGCTTGCACTTTTTCTAAGTTAGCTTCAATCCCCCTTTCCGTCACCATGTACCTGAGGAATCAGCCACTCTTCACCCTGAACAAACATTTAGCAGGGTTTAGTTTCAGCTTATTGGGCCTCAGTGTGGTGAATGTCTCTTCCAAGTCGGCTATCATATCCTTCCCCTTATCTATCTTGACCATGATATCATCCACATATACTTCAATGCTCCTTCCTATCTAGTGTCAAAAGACCTTGTCCATCATCCGCTGATAGGTTGCCCCTGCGTTGCACAACCCAAACTGCATTACATTGTAGCAGTAGGTACCATCTGCCGTCACGCAACTAACTTTTTCTTGGTCTTTGCGAGCGAGAGGAACCTAGTGGTATCCCTGATAAGCATCCAACATCGAAATAAAATCGCAGCCAGAGGTAGAATCCACTAGCCGATCAATCCGAGGTAAGGGGTAGTAGTCTTTAGGGTAGGCTTTATTTAAATCTCTAAAATCAATACAGACCCGTCATTTACCCCTGGGCTTAGGGACAAGTACAACATTCACCAACCAGGTCGGGAATTGAACCTCTCTTATGTGTCCAGCCTTCAGCAGCTTGGCGACTTCTTCTCTGATGATCTTGTCCTGCTCAGGGGTCAAATATCTCCGCCTTTGCTTCACCGGCTAGGCTCCCATGGTTATATGTAAGTGATGCGTGGCCAAAGCAGGGGGACTCCTTTGATTTCTTCGGTAGCCACGCAAACACGTCTCGATGGTTCTTCAAGCAACTTATCAGATGACTCCTCATCTTGGGTGTAAGGTGTAACGCCCGCCCTTCTCACACTATGGCAGGGTTACGCGAACATAATTTTTTTTCGTTTTAGCGGAAGCATTTTGAAACTTGAAACTTGAACATGATACATGTATAATCTTGTACTTGAACATGTAAGGCATGAAACCTTTTAAACATCTTAGACATTGAGGAGAGCATGCTAGGTACCTTCACATTCTTATTTGCATAATAGAAGCATGCCACATGGTCATTTCTTAAGACAGAGGAGTAAGTATGAGGAAGGATAACATAATACTAAAGTTCTTTAGTAAGTATAAACTAAGTACTTAGCATATGAGCAAGAGTGAGCATGAAATATCCATATGAGTCTAATTATCTGCAAGTAGCAACTTAGTAAGTATGATTCAACATTTAACATGCAATACTCAGCATATGCATAACTAAATAAAACATGAGTAGATCTTCTTCCACCATGCCACCACCACACACATCTTTGCCCCTCCTGCTGCTCCCTTTAGTTTATCCATTCCTTACCCTTTTCTGCAGTACAAGGGAAACATGGAAACTATAAGCATATAGCTTAGTAAGATCCTTTCCTACTCACAAAATCATACGTTCCATCAAGTAGAGAAAACATCATGTCATAATAGTGCATAGCATTAAAACACTTAACTTAACATAGCATAAGGGAGCATATGTACTTATCATAAGAAGCATACTTGAACTTAACATAATTCACCTTTATAGCATAATAGTCATATAGTCATGACAAGAAATGCAAATGCAAGATGCTCTTTTGAAAACATGCATAGGATGAGTTCATGCATATGCTTTTCTTAAAATCATACATATAGGTACTTAAACATACATCCATCATCATTGGGGGATCCCGGCTTGTACCTCTTACATACATACATAATGCGCGCATCCCTAATAGGCCGAGGTAGCTAGTCTCTAACCTACTAGGGAAACTAGGTCCGTTCATAGTCCGTCGACCTAGGGGCATCCCCTTACTAGGTTCGTTCATAGTCCGTCGACCTAGGGGCTTCCCTTACTAGGTCCGTTCATAGTCCGTCGACCTAGGGGCTTCTCGGGAGCCCATCCCCTTACTAGATCCGTTCATAGTCCGTCGACCTAGGGGCTGCATCCGGAGCCCACCCGTGGACCTTGCTAGGATCCGGTACAAGCCATACAAAGTAAAATAGCATACATGGATTTTATCATATCATAAGCATAGCATATTCTTGTTTCTTACTAGGTCCGTTCATAGTCCGTCGACCTAGGGGTTGCATAGCACATTCTTATCATATCATAAGCATATCATCATAACCTATCACATCATTGTCATATCATGAGCATGGCATGCCTCTTATCTTATCATGAAGAGTGCTCTTAGTCCCGACTTACAGGGAAACATCTCTTAGGCATTTCATCATACATAAGCCATGCTTAACATAAGGGTGCTTAAAGAGCTTAAACATAGACATGTACATCATGATTCTTAGAGCATGAAAAAGCATGGGAGAAGACATGTTATCACCTATACTACTCATAGCATATCATGAGTATCCTTGGCGTGCCTAATTGGGGTTGTAGCTTCCCTCTTAGCCCACATTCTTATTTAATCAGAAAATTCCAGCATATAAACTCTATGTTTAGAGCATGATAAACCATGAAAAACATTACACTAACATCATACATTAAGGTAGGCATCATAGGGGAGACATTAGAAGGCATGTTGGGGTTAAGTCCTACTTATCATTCTTTACAGAAAATTCCAGCATACATACCTTAGTTTCCAAGCATGTTAAAACCATGAATAAACCATATTTACATCATATATCATCTTACATATCATAGGAAGGGTCATTATCAAGCATACTAGGAGTTTAAACCTCTCTAAGCCCTAAAAGAGGTCCTTGACTGAAAATTCCAGCAAGCCTACTCCGGGTTTTTGGGGGCTTAAGGACAAGGAAAACATCATATTATCATCATCTATTTAGTCACACATCATGAGGAAAAACATATGCAAGTATAGGAGTAGTTTAAACTCTCGCAAGCCCTAAAAACCTTCTTGGCCGAAAACATCAAGAGCTTTATCCTATGTTTAAACCATTTTAGGCACTCGAAACTATTGTAATGCAGGTGAGGGGATTACTTACATCCTTTCGCTTGAATTTATCCTTCTCTAAAATCTTAAGGTGCCCTTGGTTGAAGGAAGGTGAGTGTTCTCCTTCCTAGCACTTCTATAGAACCCTTGACCCTAGTAGAGGGTAAGACCCTTGTAGACTTCTTCCTCCTTCCAATTCCCTAGGGTTGGAACCCTAGGGTGGTGTTTTGAAAATGAAAAGGGAGAAGGGAATTTCGGTGGTGAGGGTGAAGGGGAAGAAGAAGAGGAAGTTATTCCAACTTCTCTTTCCCTTATTTATACTTTTCTCATGAAGAGACATGTCTCTTCACTTCCCTAGTTTTTAACAAGCATGTTTCTTATTCCCTCTACATGAAATATGGCTTGGTACAATGGTTAAGACATTGCTAGTGCAACTAGGAGGTTCAAGGTTCAATCCTTGCTTCCTCCTTTTTATCACATTTTGCACTAATCCATATCAAAGCCCATTAAGCCAAGCCCATCATGAAATTTCATAATATTAATAATATTCCATGAATTCATAATATTCCATAATATTTCATGATAATATTTCATGAATTCCATAATATTTCATATTCATGAATTCATAATATTTAATAATAATATTTCATGAATTCATAATATTTCATAATAATATTTCATGAATTCCATAACATCTCATATTCATGAATTCATAATATTTAATAATAATATTTCATGAATTCATAATATTTCATAATATTTCATGATAATATTTCATGAATTCCATAATATCTCATATTCATGAATTCATAATGTTTCATAATATTTCATGATAATATTTCATGAATTCCATAATATTTCATATTCATGAATTCATAATGTTTCATAATATTTCATGATAATATTTCATGAATTCCATAATATTTCATATTCATGAATTCATAATATTTAATAATAATATTTCATAATATTTCATATGGGAAATTTTGGAGTGTTACATAAGGTCTGCCACAATCCTTGTGATTCCTCCCGCCTGCTGAGGATGAATCTGGACCTCTTCGCTTTTGACCTCCCTACATTCCTCTTTGGGTACTTCTTCTTCTCGAGGGTTGGCAAGGTCTATTTGTAGCGTTTCATAGGTTTTCGGGTTCTTGCGAGCTTTTGTCCTGACCTCCCTGTTGTAGCACCATCGGGAAGTTAGCTGGTCCCCTTTGACCTCGGCCACCTGCTCACCCACCGGGAACTTGATCTTCTGGTGATAGATTGAGACCACCGCCTGGAATAGGCTGAGCGTTGGACGCCCCATGATGGTGTTGTAGGACGACGGGGCATCCACGATCATGAGGGTGTCCTCGTTCTCTCCAGTGTATCATCCCCCAACGACAGAGATAGGGAGATCTGCCCTATCGGCTGCATGTGGTATCCGGTGAAGCCGAAGAGCGGGATGGAGACTGGATGCGGTTCATCTTCATTGATTTGCATCTGATCTAGAGTCGCCTTGTATAGGATATTGACGGAGCTACCTGTATCCACAAAGACGCGCTTAACCTCGTAATTAGCTATGCATACGAGGATTACCAATGCATCTTCATGGGGAGTTTCTACATCCTCCAGATCATTGGGCCCGAACGAGATAACCGGGCCCTGGCGCTTGTCGCTGTTGGTCCCAATGGCGTAGTTCTCGAGCCGACGGGTATGGGCATTTCTTGCCCAATGAGAATCTCCTCCAGTATGTCCGCTGGAGATCACTCCAACATTGCCCGATGGAGGCCCGTGCGCCGGAGCTTTGCCCTTCTTGGGATCTCTTTCGGGGGAGATAGATTGGCGGGACACTATCTCCCAACTCCTTCCTCTCGAATGCGATTGGGATCGCCGCCCGACACTATCATCCCCTGACTGCCGTCGACAAGGGGAAGCGCTTCGCCAAGCGGATCGTTGTCGGTGCCTCGCTTTATTCCACCGCTTGCAAGGCTTGGCATCCGCGTCCTGAGACCTCCTCTTCTTCAAGGCGTAGCACTCTTCGATAAAGTGCGTTGTATTGCCGTGGAAGTCGCAGTACTTCTTCGGTGGTTCAGGGCCCGCGGTGTCGACTATCCCCACCAGCCTCTTCTTACCAGTCCAGTGGTCCTTCCCGGAGAGAGGATCCTACGCCCGGGCTAGTGCGGGTGGTTCTCCTCTCTTGGATCGTACCAAGATCTGCATAGGGGCTCCCGCTGGATCATTGCGGCAAGCGTGCTGCACCTCTTCAATGTTGAGGTGCTTGACAAAGCACCCCAATAAGTCGTCGAAATTGGTTGGCGGCTTATTCACTAGCGATCGGAAGAAGTCGCCATCGTAGAGTCCCTGTGTGAAGGCGCTGATGAGGATCTCCGAAGTAGCGGTTAGCATATCTTGCGCCACCCGATTGAGCCATTGGATATAGTTCTTCAGTGGTTCTTTCACCTTCTGTTTGAGGGTGAGCAAGTTCAACGCCGTCTTCTGGTATCGACGGCTGCTAGTGAAGTGGTGCAAAAAAGCGGTTCTAAACTCCAGGAAGGAGTTTATAGAACCTTGGGGTAGCCTCTGGAACCATCTTTGGGTGGCCCCTGACAAAGTGTTCAAGAACACCCGGCACTTCACACCATCTATGTACTGGTGTAAGAGGGCCGCGTTCTTGAATTTGCATATGTGGCCCTCTGGATCCGTCTTCCCATCGTAGTCAGCAATTCCTGGACAACGAAATTGCTTGGGCATGGGGTCCTCTATGATGTCCGGAGAGAAAGGGGTAGATGGAGATTCCGGGAGGGCTTTGGATCCCTCGCTCTTCCCCAGTCCTTCCTCTTGCCGTAAAACGCTGGAGGCAATGGAGTGTGCTCTTTCTAGGTCTCCCAAGGAATCTTGCCGGGGCCCTAGAGTTGTCATTGTCGGTCCCACAGGTGGCGAGATTGTTTTCCGTTGCGGTGGTGCGAGGCAGACATTCTTGGAATCTGGCCTTGCACTGAAGCCGCTTGTCGTGAGGCGACTTGCTCGATCTGGTATTGTTCTAGCGCTCCTTTGACGACGTTGGCGAAAAGACAATCCAACTTCTCCCTCATTAGGATGATGGGTCGTCCCTCTGGATCTGCCATCATGGTGCTCCTTCAGGTGCTTTGATTACTTTCCTACAAACGACGCTAAATTTATTCTGGAAGGGAACAACACGGATGGCGAGTTACCAAAGCGTAGCCCACGAGGACGGTGACGAGGAGAAGACGATTGCGCCCTGCGAGATTAACATGAGCATTAATGGGAATACACTGGAAGATTTTTTGGCGGAGCCCACTCCGACGCTCAAGTCAGGAATCTTATACGCTGTGGCAAGCCACTCAAGACTGCCTCTGGACCGACCATCAGTTATACTCCCGACAAGAGGTTGAGCATCTAATCCGTCGAGCATCTACAACGGAGGTCGAGGCCTATCATGCCTATAGAGGGGGCCTCCTACAGGTGGAGGTCAGCAGAGCTCTCAGGGTGAAAGTAGAACATCACCTGGAATCTCTGCTGGCCCTAGAGTTAGCCCTGCACAGCTCTCGCCATCGGGAGCGCTTGATGTCAGAGAGGGCCATTGCCCTCTCAAATGACTTGCGCACTTTGGCCCAAGAGCAGGATCAACTTCAGGCCTGGGAGAAGAAGTTATCTGGGGATGACCAACTTCTGGAGTCTTCGACGGCAGCCATGAATGGACAGATACAAGAACAAGGCAACCAGTTGGCCTAGAAAGAAAATATGGTGAAGGTCCTAGTTCCCCACATGACTGACCTTCAGGAGGATGTCGCCCGGGCCAATTCAAAGGTCTCGGCCATCTCAGAGAGGCTTAAGGAAGCCTTAGAAGACAGAGACTGAATGCCCTCTGAGATGGCTCAACTGAAATCTGCCAAGGAGAAAGCCGAGCATGAATTGCAAAACTACAAGGCTGACGAGGCGTCCCGACTGACAGAGACCGAGGAAGAGTTTAAGGCCAGGTTTCTGGAGTCTGATGAATTTGGCGACATCCTAGCTGGGCAGGTCCTGAAGCACCTAAAATAGGGATTCAATGGTACCATCAATCAGCTCCAAAAGGCCCAGCTACTGAAGCTGGACACAAACCTGAGCTTCATGAGCGTTGGTCGTGTTTGGGATGAGCTTGTTGGGTATGGCTTGGCGGGTTTCCTAAGCGAATACCTGGTTGATCCGAGAAACCTCTCCATGCCTACGGATTAAAATTTAATCCGAAAAGAGAGCCGCCTCCCATCAACCGTCTCGTGCCGTATCGAACGATCCAAAGTTGCAACTTAGCCAATTACCAAAATTGGCCTTGCACTTTGCTCAATCGTTCGACCGCAGAAATGGTGACGAGTTGATCGTCGACTTTTGCGTTTATGGCCGGGGTCCAATTAAGAATTTATTAAATATATTTTGCAAGAAAAACATAAAATTCTTACACATAAAATAACGAGACATATCCACACAACACATGTACGACATAATGAAATACAAAGGAGCTTATGGAAAGTTATACCTTTCTGATCACCTCACGGTCTTCTTTCTTATGTCCCTACCTTCACGGATGTGGTATGGGCGACGATCTACTGTGATCTGAGATCACCAAAAGCCCCAACCAAACCCCTTCTTCAATCGGCCACAAAACCCTAAACCCTAGGGTTTGCGCCGTCGAGACCTCCTCCCCTCCTTTTGCGCCGCCGTCCGCCGGAGCTAGCTCTAAGCCCTCCGGATCAGCGGTACACCTTGAGAGGAAGATGAAGAAGAAGAAGAAGACAAGGAACAACCTTCTCAGCCACAAAAGCCCTCAATACCCCTTCTTCTTCCCTTTTGCGCCGCCGCCGCAAGGTGGCCCTTACGCCGCCTTCTTCTCCTCGCCGGCGCCTCCTCAGCCCTTCCCGAGCCTCAAGCAAGGTAGAAGAGATTCCTACCTTGCTTCCTTGAGTCTCGACCGAAGCTTGGTGGAGGAGGAATCAAGGAAACCTAAGGGAGAACCCTTCTCCCTAGTCGGCGCCGAGAGAGGAAGAGAGAGGGAGAGGGGGAGGATTTTTCCTTGGCTCTTGGGTTTCATTAATTGGTTTGGTTTCTTGATCTCATAGGGTATTTATAGGCCTAAGGCAGGGACCAAGAGGAGGAGTTGGTTCTTGACCCGCTAATGGATCCAAACCCGATCCATTAATTAGGATCCATTCCACTAAAGGATCCTAATTGAACTCACCTCACCAACCCCCATATTTTCATATGGGCTCCACATATTACGAGTAGTCCATTCACCTGTGTTTAAGATTGCGCATGCCCATTAATTAATTAAATTACTAACAATTTAAATTAATTAACTTCTGGATCCTTGATTAGTACCACTCAACCTTATCAACGTGCCGGATTAAATCCACCTGCAGGGTTTGGCACGATGAACCTTTTGAGCTCATCAAGGGGGCATCATCATCTTGACTCTCCAGGACACGGATTCCATCAATAATCATCGGCACATCATATTATTAATATTATTTCCCAACTTACCGGGTCTGTCGATCTAACAGAATAGATCTCACCCATTGGTAAATCAAAGAAATAATAATTAATAATATATGCCCGATATTATTTCGGGATTAAGGGATCGTACTCCATAATAACAACTGAGGTCCTATCCAATTATCTAATCAGTACAAATCGGATAACCTCGGGTTTCGGTCTTACTCAATATACTCATAGCACACTAGTGTAGTCCTATGGTCAAGACCAACCATACCTGACTACACTACAACCATCCCGATGGGTTGTCCAATTCCATCTAGGTTGTGAGCCTCTATTTATGCTAAGTAATTCACTGATAACATGATCTTCCGTGTGACACCACACACCATGTTATCTACAATGCTAAGCAATGGGACTTCGTATATGTACTATTATAAACAAACACCTAGAGTAGTGTGATTCTCTTTTCATAAAAGATGTTAATATAATAAAAGTCATGTCTTTCAGTATACATATCTTACAATCGCCGAATTATACTTAAAGACATTGCTGTTCTCCCACTGCCATACATCTGACTCCCATTCCCTCCACATGCCTGTCAAAAGCTCTAGATGGAAGAGACATAGTGAAGGGGTCAGCCAGGTTGCTCTCTGATGCAATCTTGGCGACAACCACTTTACTCGTCGCTTTACAATTTCTCGTATCAAGTGGTACTTGCGCTCTATGTATTTACTCGCCTTATGGGCTCGTGGTTCGTTCGAGTTTGCAACTGCACCATTGTTATGACAAAAGATTGTGACAGTTCTGGGCAACCAGGAATCACATCCATGTCCATCATGAAGTTTCTGAGCCATATAACTTCTTTGGCTGCCTCTGAGGCTGCCACATACTCAGCTTCTATGGTGGAGTTCGCCACGTACTTCTGCTTGATACTCCTCCAGACAATGGCTCCACCTCCTAAAGTAAACACAAAACCTGAGGTAGACATACCTTTATCCCTATCTGACTGGAAATCTGAGTCCGTATAACCCATAGGGACTCATTGGTCTGCCCGGTAAACCAGCATATAATCCCTAGTTCGTCTAAGGTATTTCAATATATGCTTTACCGCTGTCCAATGTCCCTGTCCAGGGTTACTCTGATATCTGCTAACCATGCTCACGGCAAACCAGATATCAGGTCTCGTACATAACATAGCATACATGAGGCTTCCGACCGCTGAAGTATAAGGAACAGCCTTATCTCCTCTATCTCCTTTGATGCCTTCGGACACATCTCCTTGGATAGAGCGACTCCATGTCTGAAGGGTAGAAAACCCTTCTTAGAGTTTTCCATGCTAAAACGAGACAAGACTGTGTCAACATATGAATCTTGGGATAAGCACAACATCTTTTTCTGCCGATCCCTTATGACCTTGATCCCAAGGATGTGTGCTGCTTCTCCCAAGTCCTTCATATCAAACTACTTTGATGGCCACACCCTTACGTCTGATAACACTTTCACATTGTTGCCAATTAACAAAATGTCATCTACGTAAAGTACAAGAAACACCACGACGTTTCCGTCATATCTTTTATACACACACGACTCATCCGGACTTTGAGTAAACCCATATAACTGGATTACTTCGTCAAAACGGATGTTCCAAGACCTTAAAGCTTGCTTCAATCCATAAATGGATCGATTAAGCTTGCACACTAGATGCTCTTTGTACTTGGCAATGAAACCTTTTGGTTGCTGCATGTAGATGGTCTCATCAAGACTCCCATTCAGGATGGCTATCTTGACATCCATCTACCACACCTCATAATCCATATGAGTTGCAATAGATAAGAGAATCCGGGTCGACTTGAGCATGGCTACTGGCGAAATAGTTTCCTCATAATCGATACCCTCTTTTTGAGTGTACCCTTTCGCAACAAGCCTTGCTTTGAAAGTCTCAACCTTCCCGTCTGATCCTCTCTTTCTTTTGTAGATCCACTTGCATCCAATGGCTTTTACACCATTGGGTGGCTCTACTAGCTCCCAGACATGGTTAGAATCCATCGATTCTATCTCAGATTTCATTGCCCTTTGCCAAGAATCTGTATCTTTGTCTTGGAGGGCATCGTCATAGGTCTAGGGATCCAGTTCATGTTTACCCGGGACCAAATCCGAAGACTCTCCCAAAAACATGTACCACTCAGGCTGTCTCACAACCCTCCCACTGCGACGAGGTACTACCTGTGTGTCCCGAGTGACACGCGGTGCAGTAACTTGTGGTGTGTCCTCTTGTACAATTGGTCCCGAAGTTGGAATGCCCCCCCTTAACTCATCTAGCATTAGTCTACTTTTTGGCTTATGGCTCATCATATACTCCTCTTCCAAGAATCTGGCTTTTGTGCTAACAATTACCTTCTGATCCTTAGGACTGTAGAACAGACCACCCTTCGTTCCCCTAGGATAGCCTACGAACAATCACACCTCTGTACGAGATTCCAACTTATCAGTATCT
Organism: Boesenbergia rotunda; assembly: GCA_024364735.1. Taxonomy (NCBI): domain Eukaryota; kingdom Viridiplantae; phylum Streptophyta; class Magnoliopsida; order Zingiberales; family Zingiberaceae; genus Boesenbergia; species Boesenbergia rotunda. Next base: position 904,166 of record JAGFNQ010000184.1, read on the forward strand.
CCCTTAAGCACGTGTGCTGGACTACCCCAAATCCGAACATGTCCTAGACTTGTCTTGCACCCAGTCCACAGTTCGGTGGGAGTATAAGGGACTGACTTAGATGGAACTAAGTTTACTATGTACGCTGCCATTTCCATTGCATATCCCCAGAATGAATCAGGTATGTCTGAATAGCTCATCATTGACCTAACCATTTCCATAAGTGTCCTATTCCTTCTTTCTGCAACTCTGTTTTACTGGGGTGTGCCGGGTGCAGTTAGCTGGGACTGATCCCAGCTTCTGACAGGTAGCTCCTAAACTCCCCAGAGAGGTACTCGCCACCACGATCTGATCGCAGTGTCTTGATACTTTTACCTCGATGTTTCTCCACATCAGCCTTGAATTCTTTGAACTCATCAAAGCATTCAGACTTGCGGCGCATCAGGTAAATTTAACCATACCTTGAATAATTGTCAATAAAAGTGACGAAATATTCAAAGCCTCCTCTAGCCTGGATTAACATAGGGCCACATTCATCAGAATGAATCAGCTCTAACACCGCTTTGGCCCTATACCCCTTAGCCTTGAAAGGCCTCTTGGTCATCTTCCCTTCCAAGCAGGATTCACAGGTAGGGAGATCCTCCACCACCAATGAACCCAAGGGCCCATCAGCTATCAACCTTTGAATCCTACTAAGGTTAATATAACTAAGCCTAGGGTGCCAAATATATGTCTGATTCATCTTAGAAGGCTCCTTTCTCTTATTCAAGTTAGATGATGAGCTATTTACTTCAGTATGCATCGTGGGAGATTTTGGTTCTAGAGTATACAGATTGCCTACCAATGTACCCGAACAGATAATCTCCCTGTTTCTCTTAATAACAACTCTATTATCAAAAGTAACAGAATATCCATCCTTGAATAATTTAGAAACTGAAATTAAATTCTTTCTAAATGAAGGTATATAAAGGCAATCTCTCAGAACTAGCACTTTATTTTTCTCAAAAGATAAATGAAAAACTCCCACTGCTACTGCTGCTACCCTTGTAGTATTGCCAATGTAGACCATTATTTCTTCATTCGCCAGCCGTCGGGTTTCCTGGAACCCCTGTAAAGTGTTGCAGGCATGGTCAGTGGCTCCTGTATCTACACACCAGGTACTGGTAGATAGCACTGTCAAACATGTTTCAACGACTAAGGCTGAAGAAATACCTTTGCTTTTACGACGTGGACAGTCCGCCTTCTAGTGCCCAGTTTCCTTACATGTGAAGCACCTGCCCTTTGGCTTCTTCACACCAGTCTGGGGTCCTTGCGATGCACCTGCCTTCTTGAACCCTCCTCGTTTCTTCTTCTTCCTACCTTTCGGCTCAGAAGTAGAAACCTTTTGAGTTACTAAAGCATGTGTGTTTTTCTGAAAAAGTGCCTCCGCTGCCTGGAGTTCTCCTAGCAGTTCACCCAACGTATAATTCTTCTTATTCATATTATAGTTGAAGTTGACTACTCAAAACTCTTCGGTAGAGACTGGAGTATGATATTGACCTGGGATTCCCCGTCGATTTCAGCTCCAAGAACCTCAATCTGATTGAGATGAGCCATCATCTTTAGGACATGCTCCCTAATGGGTGTCCCTTCAACCATAGTGGTTGACATCAGACTCTTCATCGCACTTTGCCTTGCAGGTCGACCTTGGTGCCCGAAGAGGTCCTTGAGGTTCAGCATCATGTCACTGGCAGTGGGCATGACCTGATGTTGATGTTGCAGCACATTCGACATCGATGCCAGAATTAACACTGCGCCATCTCATCTGCCTTTTTCCACTTCCTATAACGCTCCCTCAACTCTTCACCAGAGTCTTCTCTAGGCTTTTCCAGACATTCTTCGAAGAGTACAAATTTGTACTCCTCAGTAGTGAGGACAATGTCTAGGTTCCTCTTCCAGTCAATATAATTAGGGCCAGTAAGTTTATTGTCCTTAAGAATGGTTGCAAGTGGAGTAAAAGCCATTTATGAAAAACCTGATAATCATAACATACACTACTTTAGAAATCGAAAATAAATTGATTCCTCAAAACAATTAATTTTTGAATTTCACCAACACCCCTGTACACCGAGAAATTCGCATGCCATGATAGTGTGGAAGTATACGAATCCCTACATTCGTCAGGGGTGGTTTTACCCATTGATCTTACTATCTTGTCAACCTAACTTTTTGACAAATAAGATCAACAATTAGTTTCCTTTGGCTCTGCAGAATAACAGCAGTGACTCCGATAGGGAGGATACGATTATTTGCATCTAAGTGTGCACCATTACACGACACCAAGAAAATTATTTCGGATTATGTCTCTTCAATAATTTTCAACAGTCTTTTCCGATCCAGTGATCCGCAAAACAAGTCCATCCGATGGGGAGGAAGGCACTCAAAGCCGACGCGCAGACTTGTTTACATCACTTATCGAATTGTAATGCAAGTCGTGGGACCCTTAGGGTCCCTCTCCCACTTAGTAATTTATCTCGAGGAATTTTCTAGCACTACCACACAACCAAGCACAGAACCAACATCATGAAAACAATAATAGTGAAAAATCCTAGATTTTCTAACTTTCATGGCCCCTTGGTCTCTCTTGTGCCTCCAGTCGTGTTGTCATTTCGTCCACTTCTCCCTGCCTTCTGCGCATGCTACCTTGAGGGTTCTCCATGCCGAAATGAAGAGTTAATTATTTACATCATTGATCCTATACTCCACAAGGGAGTGTACATGAAATCTAGATCAACTGTAAAATAAAAAACTCGGCTAAACATGTGCTGTATTTAATTACAAAAAATTAAATACCTATCCTCGTCAACCCCGAGGATTAAATTATTACAAAAATTACACACATTCACACAAATAATATTTTGGCTAGGGAGTTGGAATCTCGTGCCTGCAACACAAAGTTAGGCTATATACATCCACGCATCATCAAAATAGAATTGTATGAAAATTTGCAAAAATAACCAATCCTAAACACACAAAGCCGGAAACTTGGCTCTGATATCAATTGTTGGGTATGGCTTGGTGGGTTTCCTAAGCGAATACCTGGTTGATCCGAGAAACCTCTCCATGCCTACGGATAAAATTTAATCTGAAAAGAGAGTCGTCTCTCATCGACCGTCTCGTGCCGTATCGAACGATACAAAGTTGCAACTTAGCCAATTACGAAAATTGGCCTTGCACTTTGCTCAATCGTTCGACCATGGAAAAGGCGACGAGTTGATCGCCGACTTTTTGGTTTATGGTCAGGGTCCAGTTAAGAATTTATTAAATATATTTTGTAAGCAAAACATAAAATTCTTACACATAAAATGACGAGTCATATCCACACAACACATGTACGACATAAGGAAATACAAAGGAGCTTATGGAAAGTTATACCTTTCCAATCACCTCGCGGTCTTCTACCATATGTCCCTCCCTTCATGGATGTCGTGTGGGCGATGATCTTCCGTGATCTGAGATCACTAAAAGCCCCAACCAAACCCCTTCTTCAACCGGCCACAAAAGGGTTTGCGCCGCCGAGACCTCCTCCCCTCCTTTTGCGCCGCCGTCCGCTGGAGCTGGGTCCAAGCCCTCCGGATCGGCAGTACACCTTGAGAGGAAGATGAAGAAGAAGACAAGGAACAACCTTCTTCTCAGCCACAAAAGCCCTCAAAACCCCTTCTTCTTCCCTTTTGCGCCGCCGCCGCAAGGTGGCCCTTGTGCCGCCTTCTTCTCCTCGCCGGCGCCTCCTCATCCCTTCCCGAGCCTCAAGCAAGGTAGAAGAGATTCCTACCTTGCTTCCTTGAGTCTCGGCCAAAGCTTGGTGGAGGAGGAATCGAGGAAACCGAAGGGAGAACCCTTCTCCCTAGTCGGCGTCGAGAGAGGAAGAGAGAGGGAGAGGGGGAGGGTTTTTCCTTGGCTCTTGGGTTTCATTAATTGGTTTGGTTTCTTGATCTCATATGGTATTTATAGGGCTAAGGCAAGGACCAAGAGGAGGAGTTGGTTCTTGGCCCGCTAATGGATCCAAACCTGATCCATTAATTAGGATCCATTCCACTAAAGGATCCTAATTGAACTCACCTTACCAACCCCCATATTTTCATATGGGCTCCACATATTAGGAGTCATCCATCCCCCCATGTTTAAGATCGCGCATGCCCATTAATTAATTAAATTACTGACAATTTAAATTAATTAACTTCTGGATCGTTGATTAATACCACTCAACCTTACAACGTGCCGGATCAAATCCACCTGCAGGGTTTGACACGATGAACCTTTTGAGCTCATCAAGGGGGCATCATCATCCTAACTCTTGAGGACACAGATTCCATCAATAATTAACATCACATTATATTATTAATATTATTTCCCAACTTATCCGGGTCTGTCGATCTAATAGAATAGATCTCGCCCATTGGTAAATCAATGAAACAATAATTAATAATATATGCCCAATATTATTTTGGGATTAAGGGATCGTACTCCATGATAACAACTGAGGTCCTATCCAATTATCTAGTCAGTACAAATCAGATAACCTCGGGTTTTGGTCCTACTCAATGTACTCATAGCACACTACTGTAGTCCTATGGTCAAGACCAACCATACTTGACTACACTCAACCATCCCGATAGGTTGTCCAATTCCATCTAGGTTGTGAGCCTCTATTTATGCTAAGTAATTCACTGATAACATGATCTTCCGTGTGACACCACACACCATGTTATCTACAATGCTAAGCAATGGGACTTCGTGTATGTACTATTATAAACAAACACCTAGTGTAGTGTGATTCTCTTTTCATAAAAGATGTTCATATAATAAAAGTCATGTCTTTCAGTATTCACATCTTACAGAGCTCTCGCCTGAAAATAAGGAACTGTAGGAGTTTTTCCCCAACTTGTGTCATGTGTCTTTCCCTTGTCTATTTTTCACTTGTCTTTTACTTCATGTACTTTCCTTATAATTATCTAGCAGAAATGAATGAACTTTTGTATAACTCTGTCAGATGTAATCCGGGGATATTTCTCTTTGGAGCACAAGTCTTGTCCTCTTTTATTCTGTGGCCTCTGTAAAAACATACTCGGAATTGATCGATTCGCTTCTGTATTCAGAGGTAGCATTACTTCCAACTACAACCCGAGATGCCATAGTCACTAGGAGTTGACTTCTAGCTCGGCAGCCATAAGGAGAGACTGGGGCAATGGAGGAGAGCTCGGACTATGGAGCGGCATGGCCTTGGGCCTCCTCGACAGAGATTAATAATTATATCTCCCACATGTACTTACATTTTGTATTACCTTCGGATGTTATTCTCCATGTACCCTATTCATAAGTAAAAAGAAACATGTTACCTATGTGTTGTGGGTACTCTCTGGATGGTTAAACATCATGCTTTTATTTACTATCCGAGAGTGCTCCTCGGTAGCTCGTTCATACATGCTAGCTTTCCTCCCCTCCGTATGTCCATGGACCTTTCTTGGGGTCATGGTTAGAGGTAGTAGGATCTCTGTAGCTCCTGGCCAGGCATCCGCAGCAATACGACCTGACCTACTCACCTCGGGCATCCGCAGTACCACGACTAGGCCTACTCACCTTAGGCCGCAGCATGGTGAGGTATTAGGGTTTTAGCATCTCCTGGTCGGGCATCCGTAGCACCATGACCAAGCCTACTCACCTCGGGAATCCATAGCACCGCAAGGTAGTAAGGTTTTAGCAGCTCCTGGTCGGGCATCCGTAGCACCACGACCATGCCTACTCACCTCGGGCATCCACAGCATCGTGAGGTAGTAGGGTTTTAGCAGCACCTGGTCGGGCATCCACTGCACCGTGAGATAGTAGGGTTTTTTCAGGCAAGTACTCTGGGTCTTTTAAGAGACATCTCATTTGCCTCTTTGATTACTGAAACTGCAAAGCAGTGCTAACAAAAATACAAATATTTGGACATCTCAAAATCTCATCGAGTACGATATGGTCGGAGATGATTGGCATGCCATGGTATCTTCAGCCTCTTGCCCTTGTCATCTTCTAGATAGTAGCTACCTCCAGTGAGCTTTCTGGTGACGATGTAGGGTCCACCCTACTGCGGCTCCAGCTTTCTGGGATCGCCAACAGGTTTGATCATCTTCCAGACTTTGTCTCCGACTTCAAAGCTACGGTCAATCACGCGACTATTGTATGCTTGTTGCATGCACTGCCTATAGGCTAGTAACCGAGCAGCTGCTTTGTCTCGTACCTTTACCACTAGGTCCAGGTCAATCAGCTGCTCTCAATCATTGTCCTCTTTATTATAATGCCGCCGCTGGATGGACTCCTCGCCTACTTCCAACAAGATCACGACCTTAGCTCTGTACACAAGCTGAAAAGGACTCTGACCTGTTCCTTCTCTTGGAGTGGTACGGTAGGACCATAGAATAGTGGGAAGCTCTTCGACCCAACTACCTCCAATGTGATCCTGCTTTATCTTGAGTCCCTTGATGATCTCCCGGTTAACGACCTCGGCTTGGCCATTGCCTTGGGGGTATGCGACCGAAGTGAAGGCTTGTCAAATACCCAGTCCTTCACACCATTCTTTGAGTTTGCACCGTGAAAACTGTCTGCCATTATCCGACACCAATTTGTGAGGGATGTCGTTGTTGGATCGGAGAAAACGATAGAGGAGGGGGTGAATATCGTTGTAAAACTTTTTCGGACAGTTGAAGAATATGTGCAGTGGAAAAAGATAAAGTACACAAGAACACAAGTCATTTTTTACTTGGTTCGGAGTCGCGATCGGCTCCTACTCCAAGGCTCACGGTCCTTGACCGTTTACTTTGGGCAATTCTATAATTGTGATAAAAGATTTACAATTTCAATACATAAGTAGATCAGAAAATTGAAATTGCTACACTTTTTATTACTAACGCCCGAGGTGGATCGAATTTCGAAGCAGAGGGTCATCGTCGGCGCTGGAATCACGAAGTCAGAGTTTGCCGAAGCGTAGCTCTTGAACGAAAAGGTTTGGAGCGTTGAGAGCAAGTTATATCGAAGCCTTGGGGGTGCACCCCCTTTTATAGTACTCATACCGGCGCCTGTGTCGATGGGGGCGCCTAACACGTGGCCTTCCCTGCGCGAATCCTTATTCACGGGCTCGGTCAGCACTTATCCACCTCCACTTGGGCGCCTGAGCTGATGGGGGTGCTCGTGACCTCACGGGCGCCTGACTTGAGTACTTCCAGAGGCTTCATGGTTGTGTTTTGGATTTTGCCTTCACCCTTGGCCGCCCGTATCCATACGGGCGCCTGAGCCCATTCGGGCGCCCGAGTCCATCCGGGCGCCTAGGCCCAGTGAGACACCTCACTTGCAGACGACCAGTCCTTCGATCCGGCAACTTGGGTTAGTTCCAAAACATACCAAACATTAGTTATAGTCGTAGCTGTCTTGGTTCTGACTTTGGGTCTCCCAAATGGAACCCTAGGTCGAACTGACACCTACAGTTCCCTCGACAGGGAACGCGTCCTCACCTACTCCTCTCAGGAGAGTTTACCTTTTGCCAACCTGCTACTCCGGTTGGACTTTTGCCCAATCCACCTGACCAGGTCTTCGTGCCCAACTTCCGGTCAAGTCTTCTTACCCAACTTCCGGTCAGGTCTTCGGTGCCCATCCCCTTGCCAGGACATCTTGCCCAGTCCTCGACCAGGACTTCTTTGCCCGACTTCCGGTCAGGTCTTCTTACCCAGTCCATGACCAGGACTTCTTTGCCCAGCCCTTTGCCAGGACTTCTTGCCTAGTGTACCTAGGTCTTTTCCTGCGCACTTAGTAAACATGTTAGATCACAATAACATCTTAACTTCTGAACCCTTTGCCATTATCAAAACCCAGGTTTGACTTAGGTGCTGCCTGCACCAACAATCTCCCCCTTTTTGATTTATGGCAACACGGTTCAAAAAGTGAAGTTAAAAGAAACAAGTAATGTAAAAGGTTTTTAATTTCCTCCCCCTGAAAGGAATTCTCCCCCAGAGTTTTTCTAAAATACGTGGGGTTTTTGAAAACATTTCTAAGTCCTTGTCTATCCAAAAAGTAAAAAGATTTTTCAAGTTTTCAACACTTAGAAAATTTTCAACAAGATTTTCAAGTTAGAGAAAAATTTTCCAAAAGAATTTTTAGTTTAAACACTTAGAAAATTTTCCAAAAGAATTTTAAGTTTAAACACTTAGAAAATTTTCAAAATAAATTTTGAGTTAAGCACTTAGAAAATTTTCTAAAAGAATTTTGAGTTAAGTATTTAGAAATTTTCAAAAAAAATTTGAACTTAGAAAATTTTTAAAATAAATTTTGAGTTAAGCACTTAGAAAATTTTCTAAAAGAATTTTAAGTTTAAATACTTAGAAAATTTTCAAAAATAGTTTTGAAATTTTGAAGATGCTTCAGATTTGAAAACAAGTATTTTTGTTACTTTACTTTTTGAAAAAGGAGATAAAAGTTTTGAATTAATTTTTTAAAAAAATGAAAATTCAAAAAAACTTCTTTTCTCTCCTTTCCTATCTCTCCCCCTTTGCCATATATCAAAAAAATATTATAGCAAAAATAGAGTAATGAAAGTAAAGTGCTGTATTGAACCAATTTTAAGCATAAACTGGACCAAATCAATTTAAATTCTCTCTTTCGGGTCCTGTCTAACCCAGTTAGCTACTTACTAACTGTCATAAACAGTAGCTTTCGCTAGGGTTAGTCAAGTTAAGTGTTCTGATCAAGTTAGATTTTTTAAGCTTGACACTTAACCTGATTACTGTTCAATTGGTATTTATTGCCCCAATTACTGCAGATGCACTGACTTAAAGCATCTTGAATCAAGGCATAGACCTAAGCATCTCAACCCAGTCTAGGTTGTCAATCAAAAGTACCCTAAAGTGCTTGTGAGATGCTGGCTTCTAGATCTATAGGTGCATGCAGTTCTAGGGTTAGGGCCTAAACTAGGTCCATTTGCCAAAATGCCCTAGTTTTGAAGGGGGTAAGTTAAAAAAAACTAATTCAGAAAATCATTTAACAAAATGTTTTTTCAAATATATTAAATAACAGATCAAAAGTAAAATAATTTTTGAAGAAAAACATGTAGAGCAGTCCTATTCTACTAAGCATAACTTTAGCATACTAATTGAAATGACAAGTAATCAACGAGTAACTCTGATAACTGCATAAGAATCATCTAGTCAATAATAGGACCAGAAAAGTCAAACCAAAGTCAAGTACAAGTCAAGTACGAGTCAAATACAAGTCAACCCTACTCAGTAGGGATAGTCAAATAGTCTGCAATACACTGAGATAGCTAAAAATGATCTAAGAAGAAGGGGCAGGACGGTCAGATGGGCCAGGCTGCCAAGATTGAAACAGCGACATCATTTCATTGTATCGTGCGTCGCTTGTCTCTTGATTGGCTCGGAGGGCTTCCATGTGCTCGATGTGATAGGCCTCGACCTCCTCCCTGAGGTTGTGCATCTCTGTCTACAACAGTGTAATGCGCTGATCGGTGGTCAGTGGAGGAGGCTCCTGTAGGTGCTCGTTGATCTCGGCTGCGAGATCGGCTATGTCTACCTCCACCTCCTCGTCGGAGTCATCCTGTCATCTAGCCCTCTCTCGTCTCCATGATATGACCCCCGTGGCCGAAACATCTATCCCCGTTAGAGAGAAGTTTCTAAACCCTATTTCGTCGAACTCAGTCATCGAGATAATCTCCCTGGTAGTGATATCGCGACCATGGTGGTGAAGAAGGGCGGTGATAACATGGCAATAGGGTGTACGTACTTGATCGTGAGTAGATACGCTCGATGTGTAAATAATGGTGTGGAATATGTGGAGGTCTATGTCGATATCTAACTGATGAATCATGGCGTAGAGTAAAAAGGCGTGAAACGGTCGCATGGTCGCGACATCTCGGGTGGTAAGTGGGAGTACACAACGGACTATAACCCGGTAAAGGGCATAATCCTGGACTCAGAGGTCAACGGACTAAAATCGCCGTGCTAACGGGTTTCGCACATCTCCAAAGAAATAGGAGTAGAGAGTGTCTAGAGTAATGTGCGAATAGGGGGTGCAAAGGGAGGGTCGGCCGGAGGATAACAAGAAAAGGTAGACTGCGACTGTCGTAGTCCGAGAAACCGATTAAACATGGTTGGAGAAATGGTTAGGGGAGTCCCTTGTACTGTGGTAGAGTAGAGTAGATCATCAATCTTGACTAGGTTATTGTGAAATTCTGTACACAGGGTCGAGTTCACAGGATGTGTGCAGAAGACTAGTTGATCTAGTTGATAGAAGTTGATTGCATCCATAGCTAAGAGGCAAGAGTAAAGAATTGCCTATTTAGGAAGCTAGTCTTAATAGGCTTATAGGTTGTTTGGGCAAACTTGTTAAACAATTCTAAGTTAGGGAACCTTAGGTCGGGGCTAGGTTCGGCCACAGGGTTGGGTTGAGAGACTCGACATTTTCTAAATATGTAAAAGAAAATTGAGCATTTAATAAGCAAAATAAGGAAAAAGGAAATTGCTTGAAAAACGCATAATAAAATTAATACCGGGGCGGCATTTTTGAAGTAGAGCGTTTGAAGACGAAGAAGGAGCGTTCAGGCGCCTTGGGAAGAAGAGAAGTGAAAGAAGGTTTTGGTTTTGGTGTGGGGGAGGAAGTAGGAGCCATGCTCCTTATATACTGTTATATGGGCACCCGTGAAGGGCTGGGAGCCCGTGTTCATTGGGGCGCCCGTAAGGTCACGGGCGCCCGGTTCAGTGAGCAGATTTTGGCAGGCTTGACAGCCTTGGGTGAAGACAAAAACCTAGGCGCCCGATGGGTCACGGGAGCCCGGGTCAGGTGGGTAGGGATTGACAACTTTTGTTGTCTTGGTCGAAGAGAAAGTCGGGGGCGGCGGATAGGTCATGGGCGCCCGAGCTGACCATGGTTTGACTATTGACCAGTTTGACCATTTGACCAGGTTTGACTCTTTTACCCTACCAAAAATTAAACCAATTAAGCTCCAAATTGCATGATTTACTTGATCACAATACAAAAACCAGATGAATTTGAGTTAAGTTAGGTCCTAACCGTCTCACCCAGTCTATAGTTATCAATTATGTTAACCTTATGGGTTTTGTGAGACAGGTTTTAACAGAAATAAGGATTTTATTTTGAAAAGCATGATTAATTTTGAAAAGTTGAATTAATTTTAAAAACAATTAAGTTTTAAATTTATTTTGTAAAATGGTTGAATCTAAGATTAATTGAAATTTGTGTTAGATTCAAATCTGACAATAGTAAAGTGAATTTGATTTTTAATAATCGGCTTCCAGGTCTTGGCAAGGCACTAGGCCTTCTTTGGCCGTAGCCTTATTGGATCATCAACCCTTTCCTTGACAAAGCCTTTTATTGAAAATTCATCTTCAAGTTACTCCTTGAATGATTTTGGTCTAACTAGTTTGGGTCTTGGATCGGTAGCTTCGGCTAGTTCCACCAAAATGGTTTCCCTAACGTACTATCATCTCACCTCCACCCAATACTATGTTGTTTAAATTTCAGTTAAATTGTTTCAGTCCTTAATCTAACCAGTCCTAGGTCTAAACATAATAATTTGCAGGAATAAATAAACAATCAAGCATGTAATTAAAATTAAGGAATTAAGCAAAAGAAATTTATCTAATTATGAAAATTGTTTTTAAATTGGCTCCCTCTGGACTAAAGCCATGATAATTATTAGGCAAGATGTGAATTTTGTCCTTGGGGATCCAATACTGGTTTGGTCTAGCTTGGTTGTTCAAGCAAAGTTTGGGTACCCATGCTTGAACTTTGGGTCTAGATTGGTTCAATACAGCATAATATGACCGTTGTCTCGACTTGGTGCAATACCCTAACCCAGATTGATTTAGAACGGACTTTTGTTTTCCAAGGATCATGTCAAGACCCTTGGAACCCGAAGTAAATCATTCTAAAGCTACTCTGAGGTCCTTGACTGGAGTTTTCAAGGATGAGTTCTCTTTCTCAAGCATTTCAACTTGAGTAGAGGTTCCTTCTTGAACCTTCTCGATCAAGGATCTAGAGTTAGCTTCCTCTTTCAGGAGTTTGACTTCCTGTTGGAGGGATTCGACTCGGATTTTGGCTTTCGCCAAGTTACGAGATAAGTACGCTATTAACTTTGATAATTCAATTTCGGAATAACCACTTACCGTTATTTTGCCGTTCTACGAAATTGTGAGCCTTCCGTTGTCTGGCTCCGATTCCGATCCGGTGTCGATGTCTTTCAAAGTGGTCAGGGCGAGCAGATTTGACTGTGGGGCCTCTTCTTCTTCTTCGGAGGAAGATTCGTCCTACGTGGCTTGAAGAGCCTTCTGTTGAGGCTATCGATCCTGAGATGATCTGGAGGATCATAGGGTTTTGATGTGTGTGGGCAATATGGTTAAGTTAGGATTTATTGTGTTCTCATATGTGTACATGAGTGTGCAGGTGTACAGGTACACTTGGACTTTGTTGATGTCCTCGGGTGAAGGATGGCATTGAGGCAAGCTGGAGGCTTGCGTGCACATCCAAGGGACTGTTGATAGCAGGGACGATGAGCCGAGGGAGTGGACTTCGAGGCGTACGTGAAGGGTGGCATGGAGCCAAACTGGAGGTTTGCGTGCGCATCCGAGGGACGAGGGCCGAAATTGAAGAAGGCGTGAAGGCGACAGTCAAGGCTGTTGGAGAAGAGTCTAACTGGGTTGTAAGGGTCTGAGTATGAGTGCTTGTACTCAGGGGCTAAGCCGGGAGGGTTTGAGTGCGGAGAGAATTGTACTCGGGAGTGAAACCCTAGGCATAGGTGTGTCCCAGTCGACTGGCCTATTGGCAGTCGACTGGTATAGGCTGGAACAGGCTGGCAGATTCGAACGTTGTGTTGTAACGGTCGAATCTGATTGGGACCAGGTGATTGCCATTTTGGCAGTCGACTGGTAGCGGTTGTTTCAGATTCGAGCCCTATTTAAAGGGGCTCGTTTCCTACTATCTTCTCGACGAAACTCGCTTGGGTTATGTGAGTTAGTAGTCTTTGGTGATCAGATAGCGTCCGACGTGTTATGGCGAGGTTTCTCCACCCACAAGGTGCGACAGATCTAGTTGGAGGTTATCCGGGGGTTGATCCACCGACGAATTCTTGGATTAGTCACCCATCTGGGGTGGATACCAAGTAAATCAGGTTGTTAGCATTGCTTTCTATTATTAGTTTATGTTACTTGTATTTCCGTTGCGCAACTATCAACGTAGGTGAAGAGATTCAACCGAAAACGTGCTATTCACCCCCTCTAGCACGACTGATCGATCCATCAGTTGGTATCAGTGCCAAGGACCGCTCTTGATCGGACTAACCGCCGAGGGAGCACACGCTAGAGGAAGAAGGACATGGAAGATAAGTTGGGGGAAGACATCAACACACCACCAGCCTACAATCATGGAGAATTCGGCCATTGGAAGGCAAGGATGGAAAATTGGCTAGGGATGGATTGGGAGTGTAGAATGACCATTGAAGACCCCTTTGAAATTCCGAGAGACAAACACGGGAAGAGACTTCGTCCTAGACATTGGACAGATGAACAACGAGAGCAATCTAGGGCAAACGAAAAAGTAATAAATATATTGATTGATATGTTGCCTAAAAACGTGTTGAGTTGTGTAGGAGAATATAAAAGTGCGTATGAATTATGGAGCAAACTAGAAGAACTTCACAAAAACCCTACACAAGTTCAACTTGTAGAAGAACTCGAAGAAATAAGCTCAAGGGTTCAAGAAGAAGCAGAATTAATCATCTCTTTGAGTGAAGAAGCATCCACCTCATCCGAAAGAAAAGAAGTATCAATATCAAGGGTTGAGGGGGAGAGATCTTCATCCCCGCAAGAGCAAGAAAAGACTTCCATCTCCACCAAAACTAAATTAAAGGAGCATATTATATGCTTTGGGTGCAACAAAAGGGGGCACTACAAGGATAAGTGCCCACTAGGTAAATAGGAGGTAATTCCTAAACCCAATTCCATTTATTTAAATTCTAACATGGGGTGTAGGAATGAGAAGGCTAAAAGGGAGAAGAGAAGGAATATTCGATGCTTTACATGTGGGGAACTGGGACACTTTCACACCAAGTGTCCTAGAAAAAGTGAGCTAAAGAAAATGGAGCATCTAAGGAGGTGGGAGAAGGAAGAAGGGAAAAAGAGGAGCTCACATCAAGGGGGAGCTACAATTGTAAGGGAGGTAATCCCTAATTTTAATTATGTTCAAAGCTCTTCCATGAATGCTAGGAATATAAATGATTGCTTGCCTAGATGTAATTTTAGCTTTAAATATCATGATAAGAATAGAAACACTTTTGCATGCCAAATCCCAATGACTTCTATGTTTCATGATAAATCTAGGAATTTTAGGACTAAGGACCAAGGCATAAACCCTAAGAAAAAGGGGAATATGTCTAGAAATATGGGTAGATCTAGAGATGATCAAGTTAGGTCAAATGATCCTAAAACTAGGAAATTGGAAAAAGAAATCAAGTCTTGAAAGTAAAACTTGATCAACTGGAGAAAAACCTAGCTAGACTCATTAGGAGGTCAAAAGGGTCAAGGATAATGCAAAAAGATCAACCTCTTAGAAATGGTAGACAGGGTTTAGGATATCACTCAAAAGGGGCAAATGTTGATAAACTGTCATATTCAAGGATGCCCTATGACTATGAAAAGGAAAAGGTTGAACATGGCAAAGAAAAATAATTTGAGACAAAAGATAAGGAGTTGACCAAGCAAAAGATCTATAGGGTTAAGAGAGTGAGAGTAGAAGGTCAAAAAGCACCGGAGGAGCACCGGTGTGGTCTTGCACTTGTAGATGAGTTACCTAGGAAGGTAACTAGGGCTAGAAGCTCCAGGGAGAGCACTAGAAGTCAAAACGGGATCGATGGTCAATGGATCTCAGGTGGTATCCTCCTAGGAAACTAGATGGACTATAGGGTGTGCCAAGAGGTGTAAAAGGCTAAGGTTAGTCTTAATCCAAGAGAATTGGCACACTACAGGGAGAGTTATAGAGTAAAAGAAAGAAATTGGGATTTTAATTGAGAGAAATAGCTTTTAATGCCTAAATACCATATAACCTGATGCTCTGAATGGATTATGAACGAGTATGGGAAGAAGCATCAAGGTGAGGACAAAATTAGAACTTTTAGGGAAGGTTTCATGATACAATTTAGAAAAGTGTGAAGTTTGTATCAGTCTTGGGATTCAGGATAGTTTTGATTGAAATTATATTTTTTCCAGGTAGATATAGGATCCACAAATCTTCCCACAAGATTTCAGATTTTTTGAAGATTTGTGGAATTAGTTAGGCCATTCTGAATTTTAGACTGGAAAACTGAAATACTTAGTATCAGTCGACTGCCCTACTGGCAGTCGACTGGTCCAGGACTGAGAACCTATTGTATGTTTTACCAGTCGACTGCCGCAGGGGCAGTCGACTGGTCTCGGCTGTAAATACATTCTGTAAACACTGCGTTTCTGAATTTCAACTGGAAATTCTAAAAACTGTGTATCTGTCGACTGCCATGGGGGCAGTCGACTGGTAGTGTGGACAGAATGATATGTTGTGATTTCTGAGGGATTTTTCGGAAATCTGGTTAGGTTCTATTTGGCACCAAGGGTAGGGTTGCTTGAGGTAATTTTTTTTTTTGATGGAGTCAAAGGCGGAGAACTTGGGTCTTAAGTTAGGTTTGGATTGAAACGTAACCTTGATTAAATTGTGAGTGGAGTTAAGTTGGGAGAACTTAACTTGGTATGAGCAATAAGGATTGAAAATTGGGAGAAAGTATAGGTAAAGGGGGAGGTTGTCTCTTGTGTGATATGCTTTGATTTTCAATTGTTGTTGCTGTTGTTATTCCTTTTATTATTATTGTTATTGCTATATGTTTACCTAACTTATCATATTGCCACACATCAAAAAGTGGGAGATTGTTGAGGCAATCGACCCTGAGATGATCTGGAGGATCATAGAGTTTTGATGTGTGTGGGAAATATGGTTAAGTTAGGGTTTATTGTGTTTCATATATGTACATGAGTGTGCAGGTGTACAGGTACACATGGACTTGGTTGATGTCCTCGGGTAAAGGATGGCATGGAGGTAAGCTGGAGGCTTGCGTGCACATCCGAGGGACTGTTGATAATAGGGACGATGAGCCGAGGGATGCGGACTTCGAGGCGTACATGAAGGGTGGCATGGAGGCAAACTGGAGGTTTGCGTGCACATCCGAGGGACGAGGGACGAAGATGAAGAAGGCGTGAAGGCGACAGTCAAGCCTGTTGGAGAAGAGTCAACTGGGTTGTAAGGGTCTGAGTATGAGTGCTTGTACTCAGGGGCTAAGCTGGGAGGGTTTGAGTGCGGAGAGAATTGTACTCGGGAGTGAAACCCTAGGCTTAGGTGTGTCCCAATCGATTGGCCTATTGGCAGTCGACTGGTATAGGCTGGAACAGGCTGGCAGATTCGAACGTTGTGTTGTAACGGTCGAATCTGAGTAGGACTATGTAGCGCCCGCCTTTTTCCCACACCTCGTGGTGTGGCGAGAGAGGTGGCGTTACGCTAAACATACATGTACTTAAACAATATCTTAATGCAGCGGAATCATCATTTTTTTTTTCTAAACATGCTCTTAACCATACAACTAATACATGAAATATCTATACGTGCCTAAACTTGTCATTCATAAACTCATATGCATAGCATCATAACTTAACCATTCCATAACTTATTCATCATTTCATAGGTAGCATGTACTTATCCATAAATGTAGCATCATGAGTCTTAAGTCACCCATTAGTCATAACCATAAAACATAGCATAAAATTTAAGAACATTCCCACACCCAAGACATGCATTATGTATGAATATAAAATCTTTTGCCAAGTCACTGCCACACACACACATGCTTCTGCCTCCCCTGCGGCTTCCCTTAATAGCTTCTTGGTTGATCTGCGGTACAAGGAAAATAAAACTATAAGCACATAGGCTTAGTAAAACCCCTTTCCTACTCACTAAAACCATACGTTGTTTCAACATAAACATATCAAACATCTGACATAACATAACTTCGAGCATAAACATAAGCATAGTCATACTTGGCATAAATGAACATACATGAACATGACTTAATATATCAAGCAACGTATACATGACATAAAGCATACCTACATGAACGTGAAACATACTTATACATGACATAATTCTTAGCATACATGAACATAATGCATACTCATACATGACATAATTCCTAGCATACATGAACATAATGCATACTTATACATGACATAATTCTTAGCATACATGAACATAAGGCATACTTATACATGATATAAAATATGAGCATAAACACAACATAAAATATACTTACCTTGGCGCGATGCATAATATGGATGTATGAATGAGTCTAATGCATTTATTACATAAGATGCTTAGTTTTGAAATCATACTTTTAAATGCTTAACATAAACATAACTTCATTGGGGTCCCCGGCATGTACCACATACATACATCATAAGTGCGCATCCCTAAGTAAATATGAGGTAGCTAGCCTCAACCTACTAGGGTAAGGACAGCATAGTCGGTAGTCCTAGAACCGGGGCGTTCTTAAGGTGCCCATCCCTATTGCACAGCTTCGGTAGTGCCAGAACCATGGACAGCATAGTCGGTAGTCCAGAACCGGGGCGTTCTTAAGGTGCCCATCCCTTGGACCCTTACTTCGGTCCGGTACAAGCCTTATACATAAAAATAAACATGCATGCTTCATCATTCATACTTGTCATTCATACTTATTTCATATCATCGTTATGCCTTCATCATTCATACTTATCATTCATACTTATCATACATACTTAAGGCATAACCATCAACTTCATTCATACTTATCATTCTTTATTCACATAATAGGACATACATGCATAATCATGGTTCTAGTCATAACCTTATCCGGGTTCATCAAGCTTGCACAATCATGATACATAATAAACATACACCTCATACATGATACATTTCATCTAGCGTACATAATCCTAGTATTCATCATAAGACATGGATGATAAGCTACATATAAACCTAACACCTACTACTAGGGTTCATAGCATTCATCATAAAACATGTATATATATCATCATGATTCATAAATCCATTATAAGCATTTATCAATATTCATGCATCATCATATTTATCATAACCTACTTCTACATCAATTACATGTATTCATGGCATATGATCTAAATATTCATGATTAAAACATCACCTAACATCAACCATACAAAGTCATGTTATATAACACATAAACTAGGATTTTAGTCACATGGAGGCCCTTACATCATGCTTAAAAATGCACTAGCATCATGGTAACTTATAACATACATTCTTGAGACCCAAACCCAAACCAAACCCTAAGTTTGGGGTCTTGGCCGAAACTTGAAGGAGGTCTAAATTCATAGAAAATTTTCCTAGGTTAAGATTAACATCCTATACCTTGCATATCATACCATGGAAGACCAATTTAGCCCTTGATTGGATTTAACATTAAGCCTTAGCCCTAGTCCAGGACTTGGCCGAAACCTATAAGAGTAATAAACTCATAGAAAATTTATACAAATCACTACTTTCATCCATACTATATCATAACAAGACATACTAAGCATGCTTGGAGAATTGAAGATTAAACCTATGTCTAATCTTGAAAGTGGCCGAAACCCTAAGGGGTTCTTAGGGTGCCCTAAAACTTCAAACATCATGCTTTTATACTTCACCTATCATATGTAACCATTTGCAAATATAAATCAAGTCTTTAACATGATTTCTAGCCCAAGATGTGTCTTGGCCGAAACCTTCATGCCCTTTCCATGGGGTTTCCCTTTTTTTTTTCTTTCCCAACATATCATGCCAATAAGACTTAGATCATGACATATAACTTTGAAAGCTATCATACCACAGGTGAGAGGGATTTACCTTCCTTGATCTTGCTTACAACTTTGGATAAAAGATAACAAGAGAACCTCCTTGTCTCTAAATTCTCCTTAGTCCTTGTATCCTTGTAGGGGGGGGGCCTTAGATCTTCCAAATAGAGTCCTTGGTGGAACTTTTCTCAAGGGGGAGAGCACCTTGAATTTTCGGCCAAAGCAAGGAGGAAGAAGGAATGAAGAAGAGAGGGAAATTGTAACTTCCTTTCCCTATTTATATCATTTTGAAAAGGGATAAATGAAGAGTCATGGTGCCTCTTCCCTTGATGACTCTTCATTTCCTACACCTTAACTAATATCCACTTCATTCCCTCATAGCACTCCCTTGCTAGGTGAATTGGTTAGTGCATGCATGGTTGTAGACTAGGTCCAAGGTTCAATCCTTGGTGCATGCACTAATTTTCTATTTTCTTTTTAATTTATTTCCTATTATTTTCAAAAATTCCTTAAAAATTCTCCCATAATTATGTTAATATTTTTCATTACAATCCATCTATTTTTATATTAAATTCTACTTAAAACCACCCATGATAATGGCACTAGAAGCCCCTATAAGGCCCCTTAGTACTTAGTTTCTCTCAATTTAAATGAGAGAACCTTGGGTTTCTAGGCTAAGGTTCGTACTGATATTTCTAGATCCTTCGGAAAATTATCTAGACATGCTTAATATTTTAAAGAAAATATTAAGAGAATTTTCTGGGTCGTTACAGACTAGGTGACTACCATTTTGGCAGTCGACTGGTAGCGGCTGTATCAGATTTGAGCCCTATTTAAAGGGGCTCGTTTCCTACTATCTTCTCGACGAAACTCACTTGGGTAAAGTGAGTTAGTAGTCTTTTGTGATCAGATAGCGTCCGACGTGTTGTGTCGAGGTTTCTCCACCCACAAGGAGCGACAGATCAAGCCGGAGGTTATCCGGGGGTTGATCCACCGATGGATTCTTGGATTAGTCACCCGTCCAGGGTGGATACCAAGTAAATCAGGTTGTTAGCATTGCTTTCTATTATTAATTACTTGTATTTCCGTTGCGCAACTAACAACGTAGGTGAAGAGATTCAACCGAAAAAGTACTATTCACCCCCTCTAGCACGACTGATTGATCCATCACCTTCTTCCTTCGAGTCTTCTTAGCTTCCTTTAGACCGGGGCACTCCAATTTATAGTGTCCCTTCTTGTTGCATTCATAGAAGGTAACATTTGGTTTGGTCTTTGATGTTGAAGGTTCAGTTGGATCTTCCTTTCGTCGGCTTGATTTCCTTCGGTTGGTTTGATGCTTCAGCTTCTTGTAGTAGTCCCAAGCTAGCCGCACAAACTTGGGTCGATCCCCTTCACTATCTTCTGAATCTGAGTATGAGTTAGACTCGGGTGCTGGTTGAGGCTTTTTCTTGGCTACCTTTCCTTGGGTGTTACCTGCAAGAAAAGCAATACCATTCTCGGCCAAAGTGCAGTTAGTCTGTTCATGTAATTCTAGTTCTGAAAACAATTCATCTAATTTAATTTTTGAGAGATCCCTTGAAACCTTGTAAGCATCTACCATAGATGCCCACAGAGTATTTCTTGGGAAAGCATTTAAGGTATACCTGATTAGGTCATGATTCTCTACCTTGTGACTGATTGTGTGTAGGACGTTCATTAGCTCTTGAATTCTGGCGTGGAGTTGTGCTGCTGATTCGCCCTCATTCATTTTTATAGTGTAGAGACTGTTCAACAACAGATCCCTTTTGCTGATTCTGGTGTAGGAGGTACCTTCGTGCAGCTCAATCAGTTTGCTCCATAGTTCTTTAGCACTGTTGAAGGGACCCACCCGGTTCAGTTCTTCCTTGGTTAATCCGCACTGCAACGTCTGAGTTGCCTTAGCACCAGCCTCGATCTTTTTCATCAAAGCGGCATCCCATTCAGAGTAGTGCCGTGTCACTCCTTTTGCGTTCTTGGGGATTTTGAGGCCAGATTGGATTATTATCCATTATTATCCACATATCCACCTGAGTTTTCAGGTGGACTTCCATCTGACTTTTCCAGTAGGAGAAATCTTCTCCATTGAATAGCGGTGGTCTGGCTGTGCTGAGACTCTCTTGCATGGCCATAATAAGTTTCTGAAAAAAAATAAGAAAGACAAAGAAACTTGTCCCAAGACTTGGTCTTGGATTAGTAGTGCGGAAGAAAATTAATAGAAAAGAGAAACATCGAGTGGTGTTGCACCAACCTCGATTAACGAGAAAAATTCGAAAAAGAAATTAAAATTTTCGTAAAATTCGAAAAAACTCTCAAATTGGTGGTTGCACCAAATTTGAGCCACCCACTCTGATAACACTTGTTGGATCAGAGAAAACAATAGAGGGGGGGTGAATATCATTGTAAAACTTTTTGGTATAGTTAAACAATATGCGCAGCGGAAAAATATAAAGTACACAAGAACACAAGTCGTTTTTTACTTGGTTCGGAGTCGCGGTCGGCTCCTACTCCAAGTCCCACGGTCCTTGACCATTTACTTTGGGCAATTCTATAATCGCGATAAAAGATTTACAATGTCAATACAAAAGTAGATTAGAATATTGAAATTGCTACACTTTTCGTTACCGACGACTGAGGTGGATTGAATTTAGGAGCAAAGGGTCGTCGTCGGCGCTGGAATCTTCAAGTCGGAGTTTGCCGGAGCGTAGCGCTTGAACGAAAAGGTTTGGAACGTTGAGAGCAAGTTATATCGAAGCCTTGGGGGTGTACCCCCTTTTATAGTACTCATACGGGCGCCTGTGTCGATGGGGGCGCCTAACACGTGGCCTTCCCTACGCGAATCCTTATCCGTGGGCTCGGTCAGCGTTTATCCACCTACACTTGGGCGCCTGAGCTGATGGGGATGCCCGTGACCTCACGGGCGCCTGACTTGAGTACTTCCAGAGGC
Organism: Boesenbergia rotunda; assembly: GCA_024364735.1. NCBI lineage: Eukaryota > Viridiplantae > Streptophyta > Magnoliopsida > Zingiberales > Zingiberaceae > Boesenbergia > Boesenbergia rotunda. The sequence continues at coordinate 926,060 of JAGFNQ010000184.1, forward strand.
TTCGTGGTTGTGTTTTGGATTTTGCCTTCACCCTTGGGCGCCTGTATCCATACGGGCGCTTGAGCCCATTCGGGCGCCCGAGTCCATCCGGGCACCTAGGCCTAGTGAGACACCTCACTTGCAGACGACCAGTCCTTCGATCCTGCAACTTGGGTTAGTTCCAAAACATACCAAATATTAGTTACAATCGTAGCTGTCTTGGTTCTGACTTTGGGTCTCCCAAATGGAACCCTAGGTCGAACCGACACCTAATGTTCCCTCGACGGGGAATGCGTCCTCACCTACTCCTCTCAGGAGAGTTTACCTTTTACCAACAGACTCCTCCGGTTGAACTTTTGCCCAATCCACCTGACCAGGTCTTCGTGCCCAACTTCCGGTCAAGTCTTCTTGCCCAACTTCCGGTCAGGTCTTCGGTGCCCAGCCCCTTGCCAGGACTTCTTGCCCAGTCCACGACTAGGACTTCTTTACCCGACTTCCGGTCAGGTCTTCTTGCCCATGTTGGATTGAGAGAATACGATAGAGGGGGGGGGGGTAAATATAGTAAACTGTTTCGGATTTAAGAGAGTATGCACAGTGGAAAATTAACACGAAAACCAAAACGCAAACACCACGATTTACTTGGTTCGGAGTCGCGGTCAGCTCCTACTCCAAGGCCCACGGTCGTTTACCGTTTACTGCGGGCAATTCTATATGTGCGCAAAAAGGTTTACAAACAGATGTTACAATTACAGTACAGTAAACTTAAAAGGACAGCTCTTCGTTACCGACGTCCGGTGTGGAATGTATCTCGGAGCAGAGAGATGTCGTCGGCGCTTGTATCTCGAGTTGGGAGGTTTCCGGAGCAAAGCGCTTGAGTAGAAGAGCGTATTGGCGTTAGAAGCAGTGATGTTCGAAGCCTTGGGGTCGAAGGGCTATTTATAGCCTCTTGGGGCGCCCGAAACGTTGGGGGTGCCCCCGCCCACGTGTCTGCCGATCCGGACAAGTCTCGGTCAGCTCTAATCCCTCCAAAATCGGGATTGATCTTTGACGGGGGTGCCCGGGAAGCAGGTGGCGCCCGGGTTGACTCAGTCTGCTGGCTTCTCGCTGGCTTGAACCTTATCTGGCTCGTTGGCTTGGACCCAGGGCGCCCGGGACGCTAGGGGCGCCCGGGACACAGGGGGCACCCTAGACCAGTAAGCCTTTGAGCCGTTTCTTCGTTGACTGCTTTGCCTTGACCTTGGGGGCGCCCGGGACCTCCGGGGCGCCCTGCTCAGCTGCTACCTCTCTCCTTTGAGGCGTTCTGAGCTGTAGAGACTCGTTCCTTTGGTCCTACATCCAGGGTTAGTTGCAAATACAATAAAACAAGAATATGTTATGATTATACAACCTTAGCTGTCTTGGTTCTGACTTTGGGTCTCCAAAATGGAGCCCTAGGTCGAACCGATGCCTACTGTTCCCTCGACGGGGTACGCATCCTCACCTACTCCTCTCAGGAGAATTTACCTGTTGCCAACCGGCTCCTCCGGTTGGACTTTTGCCCAGCAGTCCTTCGCCAGGTGCCTAGTTGTCCTTCGCCTGGTGCCTAGCAGTCCTTCGCTAGGTCTTCGACTCCTAGCAGCCCTTCGCTAGGTGCCCAGCAACCCTTCGCTGGGTCTTTGGTTCCAAGCAGTCCTTCGCCTGGTGGCTAGCAGTCCTTCGCTAGGGCTTTGTATCCTGACATTCCTTCGCCAGGTGCTTAGCAGTCCTTCGCTAGGGCTTTGTATCCTGGCATTCCTTCGCCAGGTGCCTAGCAGTCCTTCACTAGGACTTTGTTTCCTGGCATTCCTTCGCCAGGTGCCTAGCAGTCCTTCGCTAGGACTTTGTTTCCTGGCATTCCTTCGCCAGGTGCCTAGCAGCCCTTCGCTAGGACTTCTTTCTGCACACTCAAGTAACTTTATTAGATCACAAATGAACTTAACTTTGAATCCTTTGCCAATATCAAAACAAGGTTCGATATGGTGCTTCCTGCACCAACAATCTCCCCCTTTTTGATTTATGGAAACAAATTCAAAGTTAAGTAGAAAGTATAACAGATTAATAAAAGAAGGAAAAAACACAGTGAAGTATAGCAGTTAAGAACAGAATAGATTAAAAAAAAATCTTTAATTCTCATACTCCCCCTAAAACCCTGAATACTTGTCATACTCCCCCTAAAACCCTGAATACTTGTCAAATACTTAACTTTGACCTTTCCTCCCCCTTTGACATATATCAAAAATAATACATGGGCAAACAAGGTTTCGAATAGAGAGTTTTGAGTTTTTGTAAAACTTCTAAGTTTTTGACAAAGTGTTAAAAAAACATATTCATAAACAACTTTTTACACTTAGACAATTTTCTATTTTGAAAAGCAAGCCTAAGTTTTGTTTTAAAAAAAACTTTTACTTACAAGGCTTTGCAAAAAAAATTTACTTAGGCAAGATTTTGAAGCCAAATTTCCCTTAAAATGTTTCCACTTTGAGAATTGGGAGAAATTGTTTTAAAAGAATTTGCACACTTAGAAGAATTTGCATCGAAATACTTTGTGTATTTTGAAAAGCAAAATCTTTGAGAAATTTTTAGACAAGTTTTTCAAAAAAAACTTTACTTAGAAACATTTGTCAAAATTTTCAAAATGTTTTTGCTCAAACAAATTTACTAAGAAAAATTTTACTTAGACAAAAACATGTACTTAAAAACATTTGAAACATTTAGACATACTTAAAAAATTTTGAAGCACTAGAAATACTTGAAAGCACTTGAAGTAGTTTGAAATTTTAACAGCACTTAGCACTTAAAACCAATTTGAAGTACTTAGAAATTTTTGCTTTACTTTTTGAAAAAGAGATAAAAGTTTAAATAAAAAAAACCTTTCTCTCTTTCTTGCTCTTCCCCTTAAATATATTTTGAAATAAGTTTTAAGGAAAAAGTTTGTGTATCAGAGCCTATGAGTTTTGAAAAAATACTTAGCAAAAGCTCCACTTTGAAAAAAAATATTTTGTATTTGTAGGCAAGTCTTTGAGAAAATCCACGCGCTTAGAACATTATTGCCTTGAAAAGTATTAGTACTTTTAATAACATTATATTTTGAAAAATAGAAGTACTTTTGAACATAATATTTTAAGAAAATTTTAATGTTATTTTGAAAACATAATACTTTACTTGACTTGGTTTCTTTCCCAGTCTGACACAATCCTAGGAAACCTTGTTAACTACAAGGACATTTCCCTAAGTGTCCTGGAAATCTTTCCAAGCTCAAGAGAAAGATTATTTCAAATTAAATAATAATATTTAAAAAAGATAATATTTGAAAGGAAATTACTTGTGTTTTCAGAAGAATTTGAAAATATATGTATGAAAACATATCGCCTTGAAAAAGTCAATAATTCTTTTAATTTGACCTCCCCCTAAACTTGATCTAGCCTAGGAAGCTTGTTGACCATAAGTGTTCTTCCTCTAAGTCTTTAGGGTCAGGTTCAGATCAAAGGAATTATCTAATAATTTCAAAACATAATTGTCAGAAATTATTTCTTTTGATTTAGACTCCCCCTAAATTTGACACTTCCTAGGAGTCCTTTTAGATCATGATGAAAACTTCCTCTGTGTCCTTAGGGTTTGATAAAATCAAAAGGGACTCAAGCACAATTCATAACATGAACTTTGAAGTATTAACAAAAAAAATGAATAATTGAAAGACATATTTTGAAATGATAGCATAGTTTTCGAAAAACATGAGTGATAGTTTGAAAAACATAGTGTTTTTAAACTTCTTCTTTTAATTTGAACTCCCCCTAAACCTGTCACAGTCCTAGAAGGCTTGTTGACCACAAGTTAATCCTCCTCTGAGTTTTAGGGTTTGATTCAAACAAAAAGAGAAGAAAACTGAGTTTAAATAAGTATTTTGTTTTAATGATTTGAAACATAATTTCATTTTCCTATTTGAAAAAGTAAATATAGAGAACTGAAAAGGGGAAATGATTTCCCAAAAAAATAGAAGTTTTTTTTAAGTCCAAAAAAATATAAATATCTAAGCCCGGACCGCAGATAAAAAAAAAAATCCTAAGTAATCCCCAAGGTGACTTTTTGCCATACAAAAAAAACTGATTGTCTGAAAGAAATGTTTATATAATGGTAAAGGAAAGAAATAACTGTTGTGAAATAAATTTCATGTTAGTGAACAAAAGAGACTTGATTTTAATTACAATGATTTGAAACATTAACTCTTAGTTAAAAAGTTAAATTTGATTTTTGAGAAAATTAAAATTTAGAGGGTTAAGTTTGTTCAGTTGAATTAAATTTTAATTTTGAAAGTTGTTCAGTTGAATTAAATTTGAATTTTAAACATTGTTCGGTTGAATTAAATTTGAATTTTAAAAGTTGTTCGGTTGAATTAAATTTGAATTTTAAAGATTGTTCGGTTGAATTAAATTTGAATTTTAAAGATTGTTGAATTAAATTTGAATTTGATTTAATTGAATTATTTTGAATTAATTTGAATTTGAATGAATTAAATTTAATTGATTTAATTAAGATTGAATTGAATTTAATTGATTTAATTAAGATTTAATTGAATTTAATTGACTTAATTAAGATTTAATTGAATTTAATTAATTTAATTATGATTTAATTGAATTTAATTGATTTAATTAAGATTTGATTTTGATTTAATTGAATTAATTTGAGTTTTATTTTGATTTAGTTGGTTGGGTTGGACTCAACTTTTAGGTCCTAAGCATCTCACCCATTTCTAAGTGACAAAACAAGATATCCTTAACTGTTTTATGAGATGCATTAATTTTATCTTTGATGTTAACACTATGATTTAATTGAAGCTTGTGTTAGATTTGAGTTTAACAAATAATAATTTAAAAGTGAGTTTCGATAATTGGCTTCCAGGTCTTGGCGAGACACAGAGGCCTTCTTTGGCCGTAGCCTTATTGGATCAACAACCCTTTCCTAGACAAAACCTTTTAATGAAAGATCATTTTCAAATCATTGTTTGAGACACTCTGGTCTAACTAGCTTAGGATTCGGAGAGGTAGCTTCGGCTAGTTCCACCGGACTAAAAAGACCAAATAAGGTACTCCTTACCCTACTTGATTCCTTAGTCAGGCTTCCCTAACGTACTATCATCAAACCTTGTCCTAATACTAGGTTGTTCAAGTTTCAATTAATCAGGTCCTATTTCTAGTCCTATGAATAGCAAAAGAACTCTAGGTAAGATCATAGTGAGGAGAAATTTCTGGATTTTCTAACATATTGACCTTATGTTTCAGGGTTTCACTTTCTTGTTTCAATTTCCTAAAATTTGCCTTAACTAATTTATATGAGTCAATCACATTATTCAAGGTAAATATTGGATTTTCAAATACTATAAATTTACCTTTTGATTCCTGGTTGGGAATCTCCCCCATGATTCTAGCCATCTTTCTTTTGCTTGATTGTTTCTTCGACATTTTGTAGCGGTTGCGAGCCAACTAGACCAGTTTCCAATGATCCCTTACTTCGTCGTCAGATTCTGAGTCTGAGTCGGACTTAGGTACTAGTTGAGGCCTCTTTTGCAGTTCTCTTGGAGTTTTCCCTGCAATGAAAATTATACCTTCCTCGACCATTGTAGTATCAACTTGATTATTTAACCTTAATTCAGAAACTGATTCAAAATTAGTTACCGATTTTGTCCCAGAAAACTCGTCGTCTGATTCTGGTTCGATTTCGACGTCGGGGGCCGAGTCTGTCTCAGCTACTTGTGCTTGAGCCGAAAATGCAAAATCTTCTAGGATCTCAATATCGGAGCTCTCTTCGTGTAGATTGATTAGCTTTTCCCACATCTCCTTGGCACAGTTAAAGGATCCGACCCGCTTCAATTCTTCATTGGTTAGGCCACATTGTAGGATTGCAGTAGCCCTTGCATCTATCTCGATCTTCCTCAGAGTTGGTACATCCAGTTTGTCCCAAGTGATCGACGTTCCTTCTTCTGTGGGGAATGTGAACCCCGTTTGGATTATCAACCATAAATCCAAATTGGCCTTCAGGTGGGATTCCATTAGACTTCTCCAGGAGTTGAAATTTTCGCCAGAGAAGAGCGGTGGACGGGCACTGTTCCATTCTTGGTTGGCCATTTAGTTTAAACCTCGTACACAAGAGAAACAACAGAAATGTACCAAGACTTGGTCTTGGATTAGTAGTGCGGGAGAAGGGAAAAAAATAGCCCAAAATAAATGTTGCATGAATTTTGAGGCAGAATTGTTAGTGATATGAGAGAAGTGTCCTAAGGCAATTGCCTTATGATTGTAAACATTCATTTTATTAAATGATAATTCACTATTTGAGTATACATGTTTGTGTATTTGATTGGGATCTTAAACTCATCTATTGAATGTCCGCAATACAATTCACAGCATAAGAGAATTTGTGATGAGATCACAACTAGTGATTATCTCTACATGTGCAATTGTGAAGTATTGAAAATATCCCTAGTCGATGAATTGATAAAAACGGACACTATCAATTCTGTTGAGACTAGCATGAGTTATTCTCTAATCAGCTGATTCTCACTGGCTGGTGACATTGGGATGTCCGGAGATAAACATGGATGCTAGTTAAGGGAACTAGTTCATTGGAGTGACTAGCTGTAAAACTTCATATGGTAATCTATATAGATATGTCAGTGAAGTTCTTACTGCAGCTTAAGTGCGATGTTCCTTTGACTTGCGGTGTTCAAGTCATCTTGGTCATGGAGACTTATACTTTAACATCTTAAGCAAGCATCTCCAAGGAGGTGTGGACCCAGGATGATTGGGTATAAGCCGAAGTGCCCGAAGATGTTTGAACAGCCTACAAAGGATTCACCACTCCTTGCGAGGAGATGTATACCCAGGCCTATCGTCGGATTGTTATTCAAAGTCTCTGGCCAGAGCATGTCATGTTTAGAGTATGAGTCTCTTAAATACATGAGAGTAATTAGAAATCCAAAGGACGAGAAAGACACTACTTGGGCTAGGTGTGACGTAGTCAGCCTAGTGGGGACTGACACACACAGACCATGTCCTAAACCAAGTGGGTATAAGATGGTGAAGGGAATGGGGCACGATTCATTAGAGCTGCTGAAGGGTTTCAGAATTACTTCTGAGGTCAACCGTTGATCTTTCGATTAATTGGGGGTCATGATGTACTACTAGGTGCCACTCATGATCGTTCTATAATTAGTTGATTATAGATGACCAACATAAATCGAAAGCCTATTTAGTCACACGCACTACGAGTAATCCGAGGGATTTAAAATGAGTTGAAAATTGGATTTTCCGATCAAGAGAAATAAGTCGAATCTGAGTTAATCAGAGGCGCAACGGAAGCTAAAAATGGCTAAGTCTTTTGAAGGCTTATTGGGCGAATTAAATGAGTTTAATTCGCGATGGGTTCGACTCGGTTTGGCCGGCCAAAGAGGGTGTCAACCCTCTTTGGTTTGGCCGGCCACCACTTGGGGAGAAACCAATTTATTTGGTTTATTTTATAAAATAAATCAAGTGCGATTTGTTTTATAAATTATGGATAAATAAATTTGTATAAAGATATTTATATAAAGAAATTTATAGAAATTTATTCTTTTTATGGAAATTAAAATGATCCATGGAATGGTTTATTTTAATTTTATAAAATCAATTATGAATTGATTTTTTCCATAATAAGAAAATTTATAAATTTCTTGTAAAATTTATTCCATAATAAAAGGAGAGATGTATTTGTTTTATTATAAAATTAGTTATAATAAAACTTGGTTTAAACGGAATAATTCATAAAGAAAATTTATAGGATAAATTTCTTATGAAAAATTCCGTTAAAGGGGAGACTTGGCAAGGGAGAGGCTACTATATAAAGGAACCAAAGCTAGGCTTGATTTCCTTAATAGATTGATCAAGAGATTAACTCTCTCCCTCTATCTCTCTAACTCTCTCTCTCTCTCTCTAGGGCCGACTCTCTCTCCTCCCCTAGGGCCGGCGCAAGCACCTAGGGTGCCCGTGAGTTTCCTCCAAGTTCGTGCCGAAGAAGAAGAAGCGGATCGCGACTCCTTCCTTCCTTTCCCGGAATTTTGATTCCGTTACTTGGTGGTTAGTTTCCATCCTTCTCTCTTGATTTTCTAGTTGTGTCTTTGGAGAATCTAGTAGTTCTCGTCGACACAAAACTCGTGGCTTTGCGAAGTCATCCCGAAGAGAACTCGGCGTGGACGCGAATAGAGGCGGAGCTTCCAAGGGACGCTACGGTTGGATCTCGTCCCTTACTTCGAGTTACGCGAGGTACTAAGTAAATTAATTTACTTTTCCGTAAAGTTTTAATTTATGATCATGTCCACACATCATAAGGTTACATGCTAGATACGAGGTTAAAATAATTTGAGAAATTATTTTATGCTAATTCTTCCGCTGCACGTAAAAATTTAAAATTTTACGAACCCGTGTCCTTGTCAACATGCACCGGGTCCCAACAGTGGTATCAGAGCCGGTTAGTGTTCGACATAATCATATAATTGTTTTGCGGAAAACTTTGTCATAATCTCAATTTTGGAAAAATTTTCAATTATGGAAATTTTCCAATTATTATATGTTTTAGATTTAGGAATTTCAAAAGTTTGGAAATCCTCATGAAATTTCGCAAACGTTTGAAATATCCTAGTTTCTGAAATTTTATGATAATTGTGAAAACTTTCCATCTTTGGAAACTTTCCAATTTTGGAAATTTTCTATTTTAGAAATTTTCCAATTTTGGAAATATGTAAGTTTTCTTTGTACCAGAAACTTACAATTATTCTGAAAACCTATTATGAAATCTCGCAATTTTGGGCACTTTCTTTCAAGAAAGTCTAGACAAATTTATGGACAATTAATTGACAATTAAATTTGAGTTGGTTTTTAAATTGACAACAAAATTCTTTATTTTGGATTGAGCCTCGGGGAGCCGTCCAATTTAAAGTTAGTTGTTGTAATTTAATTTCCCAATTTTAAATGAAATTGTCATGTTTAATTTGGTTACGCTTCCGAAGCGGACCAAATTGGATTTACGACAAATTACTTTTCTTTGGGTATCTGAGCCTCGGGGAGCCACCCTTAGAAAACAATTTGTTGTAATTAATTAAATCCATGAATAAAATATGATTTAAGAGGTGATGCTCTTACATATTGTTGTCTCCAAAATTAATTAGGAAAATGGTTTCCTATAGAGTTTCTTAAATGAGATTTTCATGAAAATAATATGTGGTTTAATTAAGGGAATTGTCTCTTAATTTAATAAGATTTGATTTAGAGAAATCAAAGTCTTAAACATATTATTTCTGAAATTGATTATGATAATTTAGGAAATTGTTTCCCAAAACAATTCCTTTAATAAAGTATGAAATTAGAATTAGGAAATCCGGTTCCTAATTCAATTCATGGGACTTGATAAATTAAGTCACATACATACTTTATTAAGGAAATCGTTAGTCATGACATAATTATATGTCATGAATGTGCTTAGAAAAGAAAGGATGAGACCCAAAACCCCTTACAAAATATTAAGGCCAACATCTTCCATTAATATGGTTAGAATCGGAGTTTTGTTTCTCGTTTGGGTTGATGGACACATCCATGCCCGGCTTGAACCTCAACATGTTCAAACCATGGAATTAGTTTACGAATAATATAGTTGGAGTCAAAGGTCAATCCTTAGTTTTGGTTGTTGGACACATCCAAGCCTGACTAAACGGTTGAATGAGCTCCAACCATATTAAAACTATTTCTTGATTAATGGGTCAGCCTTAAGCTTGGAGCATCGATTTTTTGTGCCATAGCCAAGGTCGATGCAAAGAGAGGTGCAGTTGGGTGCTATGTATAATGTCGCATACTTGTTAATGAGTTAACAACCCAATGATTTATGCAAACATTCAATTAGTTGATAGCATAAAGTGATAGTTACATATATGTGATATGTAATCGGTATAATTACCTACCTTCATAGCTAAGAATAACTTGATGGTCACAGCCATGGTTGTTCTTATCTATGGTTGGATATCAACCTATTTGGAGATGTTCCTACAATCTCCCGAATTGATAAAAAGGGTTATTCAATTTGAAAAATAAATAGGATTTTTTTTAATTAATGTATATTGATACATTCTTTATCATTCTTCTCACATAAGCTCAATTTGTATTTTTAGGTTAATCACTCGATCATGTCTTCTCTAAACTTGCGTTCCATTTTGGACACCAATAAACTGACTGGGCCAAACTTCATGGACTGGCTTCGAAACCTAAGGATAGTCCTCAAGGCAGAGAAGCTTGCTTATGTCCTTGAAGATCAACTTCCCAACCGTCCTCCTGAAAACGTAACTCCAGACCAGTTTCCTGAGTTGCTCAACCTGCTGAAGACTGTAGAGCCTTCTGTGAAGCAGGATCAGAAGACGTTACTGTTAGTTGGTTACTCGAAGAAAGGTTCTAAGAGGAAGGCCAAAGAACAGAATAAAAGGAAGAAGAAAAAGGCCAAAAAGACTGAAAAGAAACCAAAAGAAACTTGCCATCATTGTGGCAAGGAGGGTCACTGGCGAAGAAACTGCAAGGTTTATCTTGAGTCCTTGAAGAATAAGGCATCCGATGCCCCATCCTCTTCAGGTATCTTCGTTATTGAATGTCACTCTATTTCCTCAAATACCTGGGTACTTGATACTGGGTGTAGCTCACATATATGTAATGACATACAGGGGCTAAGGAATAGAAGAAGACTCGTCAAAGGAGAAGCAAATTTGCGAGTTGGAAATGGAGCAAAGATTGCTGCTGTTGCCATCGGAACATATTTTCTAAAGCTCCCCACTGGACGTATCTTAGAATTGGATAATTGTTATTTTGTTCCTTCGTTAATAAAGAACATTGTATCTATTTCATGTTTGAATGAAAAGGGTTATCATTTAACTTTTAGTAACAATTGTTGTTACATAACTTTAAATGACGTTCTTTATGGGAATGGAACTTTGTGCAATGGTATCTACACGTTAGATTTATCCAATGACGTTTTCAATATCGAAGTTAGCAACAAACGTGCTCGAATAGATAATCGAATAGACTCCTACACTTGGCATTGCCGTCTTGGCCATGTAAGTAAGAAACGCATGACCGAATTACACCGATGTGGAATTCTGGAATCATTTGAGCCCGGTTCATTTGATACATGCGAATCATGCTTAAAAGGCAAGATGACCAAATTACCCTTTTCTGGAAAAGGTAATCCAGTGGGAGAATTGCTTGGTCTAATACATACTTATGTATGTGGACCAATGTCAACTCTTGCACAAGGAGGCTATAGCTACTTCATCACCTTTATCGATGATCGCTCACGATTCGGGTATGTGTTCTTGATGAAACATAAATCTGAAGCTTTTGAGAAATTCAAAGAGTTCAGAAATGAAGTAGAGAAACAGCTTGGCAAAAGTATTAAGATACTTCGATCCGATCGAGGTGGTGAATACTTAAGTCAAGAGTTTCAAGATTATCTTAGGGACAATGGGATATTGTCCCAATGGACTCTGCCGTATACACCACAGCATAATGGTGTATCTGAGAGGCGCAACCGAACCTTGATGGACATGGTTAGGTCGATGATGAATCATGCAACTCTTCCAAAATCCTTTTGGGGCTATGCACTTAAGACAGCTGTTTACTTGCTAAACAGAGTCCCGACCAAGGTAGTCTCTACTACTCCATATGAGACATGGAATAGTAAGAAACCTCACTTAACTCACCTTAAGATATGGGGTTGTCCTGCTTATGTGAAGCGGACTATATCAGACAAATTGGATGCTAAGTCTGATAAATGTCTATTTATTGGATACCCTAAGGAAACGAAGGGTTACCAATTCTATCATCCCTAGGAACAAAAGGTGTTTGTTTCAAGGCATGCTGTATTTCTGGAAAAAGAATTTCTTTTACAAGAAAACAGTGGGAGTGGCATTGAACTTGATGAAGTTTAAGAAACTCCAATAGACATTACAGAGACACCTAGTCTAGACCCACAACCAATAACTCATAATAATGAGCTATCAGTTGAACCTAAAACAATACCACCTCTTCGTAGATCTGATAGGACACGCAATATTCCAGAGAGATACGGATTTCTCATAAGCGAATCGAATGACGTGTTACTCATAAGCGATGACGAACCTATCAGTTATGAAGATGCTCTGAAAAGTTCAGAAAGGGACAAATGGCTTGAAGCCATGAAGTCGGAAATGGATTCCATGTACAAAAATCAAGTATGGGACTTGGTTGACCCACCTGAAGGGATTAAGCCCATAGGGTGCAAGTGGGTTTTCAAGAAGAAAACTGACATGGAAGGTAATATTGTTACCTTTAAGGTTAGATTAGTGGCAAAAGGATATCGTCAGAAACAAGGAATTGATTATGACGAAACCTATTCGCCAGTAGCTATGCTTAAATCCATTCGGATGCTCCTAGCCATAGCAGCTCATTATGATTATGAGATATGGCAAATGGATGTGAAAACAGCTTTCCTTAATGGAAACCTGCTTGAGGATGTATACATGATACAACCTGAAGGTTTCACATCGGTTGATAAAACCAAAATATGCAAGCTTCGACGATCTATATATGGACTGAAGCAAGCATCCAGGAGCTGGAACATCCGTTTTGATGAGACAATCAAAGAGTTTAATTTCTCACAAAATCCTGACGAACCTTGTGTGTACAAGAAGGTTAGTGGGAGTGCAGTCGTATTCCTAGTATTATATGTCGATGACATATTACTTATAGGAAACGATATATCAGTTTTACAGACAGTTAAAATTTGGTTGTCCAAAACTTTCTCCATGAAAGACCTGGGAGAAGCAACCTATATCCTTGGGATTAAAATCTATAGAGATAGATCAAAACGGTTGCTTGGTCTTTCGCAGTCTACATATATAGACCGAATGCTAAAAGGGTTTAGCATGTCGGAATCCAAGAAAGGTTACCTTCCCATCAGGCATGGGATCAACCTTTCAAAGTCTATGTGTCCGCGCACAGAAGACGAGAGGATTTGCATGAATAAGATTCCTTATGCATCCGCGATAGGATCTATCATGTATGCTATGTTATGTATAAGGCCCGATGTATCATATGCTCTGAGCGTCACGAGCAGATACCAGTCTGATACAGGTATGGATCACTGGGCGGCTGTCAAGACAATCCTTAAGTACTTAAGAAGAACTAAGGATGTGTTCCTAATATATGGAGAAGGAGATATGGTAATACGTGGGTATACAGATGCCAATTTCCAGACAGATAAGGATGACTCCAAATCTCAGTCTGGATACGTATTTACTTTGAATGGAGGCGCAATAAGTTGGAAGAGTTCCAAACAAGACACCGTAGCGGATTCTACCACGGAAGCGGAATATATCGCAGCTTCGGAAGCAACAAAGGAAGCAGTCTGGATCAAGAAGTTCGTCTCCGAACTTGGTGTGGTTCCAACCATTGATGAAGCAGTGTCGGTTTACTGTGACAACAATGGAGCTATTGCACAAGCAAAGGAACCAAGATCTCATCAGCGATCCAAACACGTGCTTCACCGCTATCATCTGATCAGAGAGATTATAAGTAGGAATGATATACAAATTGAGAAATTTCCCACTAAAAGGAATTTAGCGGATCCTTTAACTAAGGCCTTACCTCAGAGCAAGTTTGAGGGTCATGTTAGAGCCTGTGGTATTGGATACCGTAGCGATTGACATTAGGCCAAGTGGGAGTTTGTTAGTGATATGAGAGAAGTGTCCTAAGGCAATCGCCTTATGATTGTAAACATTCATTTTATTAAATGATAATTCACTATTTGAGTATACATGTTTGTGTATTTGATTAGGATCTTAAACTCATCTACTGAATGTCCGCAATACAATTCACAGCATAAGAGAATTTGTGATGAGATCACAACTAGTGATTATCTCTACATGTGCAATTGTGAAGTATTGAAAATATCCCTAGTCGATGAATTGATAAAAACGGACACTATCAATTCTGTTGAGACTAGCATGGGTTATTCTCTAATCAGCTGATTCTCACTGGCTGGTGACATTGGGATGTCCAGAGATAAACATGGATGCTAGTTAAGGGAACTAGTTCATTGGAGTGACTAGCTGTAAAACTTCATATGGTAATCTATATAGATATGTCAGTGAAGTTCTTACTGCAGCTTAAGTGCGAAGTTCCTTTGACTTACGGTGTTCAAGTCATCTTGGTCATGGAGACTTATACTTTAACATCTTAAGCAAGCATCTCCAAGGAGGTGTGGACCCAGGATGATTGGGTATAATCCGAAGTGCCCGAAGATGTTTGAACAGCCTACAAAAGATTCACCACTCCTTGCGAGGAGATGTATACCCAGGCCTATCGTCGGATTGTTACTCAAAGCCTCTGGCCAGAGCATGTCATGTTTAGAGTATGAGTCTCTTAAATACATGAGAGTAATTAGAAATCCAAAGGACGAGAAAGACACTACTTGGGCTAGGTGTGACGTAGTCAGCCTAGTGGGGACTGACACACATAGACCATGTCCTGAACCAAGTGGGTATAAGATGGTGAAGGGAATGGGGCACGATTCATTAGAGCTGCTGAAGGGTTTCAGAATTACTTTTGAGGTCAACCGTTGATCTTTCGATTAATTGGGGGTCATGATGTACTACTAGGTGGCACTCATGATCGTTCTATAATTAGTTGATTATAGACGGCCAACATAAATCGAAAGCCTATTTAGTCACACGCACTACGAGTAATCCGAGGGATTTAAAATGAGTTGAAAATTGGATTTTCCGATCAAGAGAAATAAGTCGAATCTGAGTTAATCAGAGGCGCAACGGAAGCTAAAAATGGCTAAGTCTTTTGAAGGCTTATTGGGCGAATTAAATGAGTTTAATTCGCGATGGGTTCGGCTCGGTTTGGTCAGCCAAAGAGGGTGCCAACCCTCTTTGGTTTGGCCGGCCACCACTTGGGGAGAAACCAATTTATTTGGTTTATTTTATAAAATAAATCAAGTGCGATTTGTTTTATAAATTATGGATAAATAAATCTGTATAAAGAAATTTATATAAAAAAATTTATAGAAATTTATTCTTTTTTATGGAAATTAAAATGATCCATGGAATGGTTTATTTTAATTTTATAAAATCAATTATGAATTGATTTTTTCATAGTAAGAAAATTTATAAATTTCTTGTAAAATTTATTCCATAATAAAAGGAGAGATGTATTTATTTTATTATAAAATTAGTTATAATAAAACTTGGTTTAAACGGAATAATTCATAAAGAAAATTTATAGGATAAATTTCTTATGAAAAATTCCGTTAAAGGGGAGACTTGGCAAGGGAGAGGCTACTATATAAAGGAACTAAGGCTAGGCTTGATTTCCTTAATAGATTGATCAAGAGATTAACTCTCTCCCTCTCTCTCTCTAACTCTCTCTCTCTCTCTCTAGGGCCGGCGCCCTTTCTCTCTCTAGGGCCGGCTCTCTCTCCTCCCCTCGGGCCGGCGCAAGCACCTAGGGTGCCCGTGAGTTTCCTCCACCAAGTTCGTGCCGAAGAAGAAGAAGAAGCGGATCGCGACTCCTTCCTTCCTTTCACGGAATTTTTATTCCGTTACTTGGTGGTTAGTTTCCATCCTTCTCTCTTGATTTTCTAGTTGTGTCTTTGGAGAATCTAGTAGTTCTCGTTGACACAAAACTCGTGGCTTTGCGATGTCATCCCGAAGAGAACTCGACGTGGACGCAAATAGAGGTGGAGCTTCCAAGGGACGCTACGGTTGGATCTCGTCCCTTACTTCGAGTTACGCGAGGTACTAAGTAAATTAGTTTACTTTTCCGTAAAGTTTTAATTTATGATCATGTCCACACATCATAAGGTTGCATGCTAGATACGTGGTTAAAATAATTTGAGAAATTATTTTATGCTAATTCTTCCGCTGCACGTAAAAATTAAAATTTTACGAACCCGTATCCTTGTCAACATGCACCCGGTCCCAACAGTGGTATCAGAGCCGGTTAGTGTTCGACATAATCATATAATTATTTTACGGAAAACATTGTCATAATCTCATTTTGAAAAAATTTTCAATTATGGAAATTTTCCAATTATTATAAGTTTTAGATTTAGGAATTTCAAAAGTTTGGAAATCCTCATGAAATTTCGCAAACGTTTGAAATATCCTAGTTTCTGAAATTTTATGATAATTGTGAAAACTTCCCATCTTTGAAAACTTTCCAATTTTGGAAATTTTCTATTTTAGAAATTTTCCAATTTTGGAAATATGTAAGTTTTCTTTGTACCAGAAACTTACAATTATTCTGAAAACCTATTATGAAATCTCGCAATTTTGGGCACTTTCTTTCAAGAAAGTCTAGACAAATTTATGGACAATTAATTGACAATTAAATTTGAGTTGGTTTTTAAATTGACAACAAAATTCTTTATTTTGGATTGAGCCTCGGGGAGCCGTCCAATTTAAAGTTAGTTGTTGTAATTTAATTTCCCAATTTTAAATGAAATTGTCATGTTTAATTTGGTTACGCTTCCGAAGCGGACCAAATTGGATTTACGACAAATTACTTTTCTTTGGGTATCTGAGCCTCGGGGAGCCACCCTTAGAAAACAATTTGTTGTAATTAATTAAATCCATGAATAAAATATGATTTAAGAGGTGATGCTCTTACATATTGTTGTCTCCAAAATTAATTAGGAAAATGGTTTCCTATAGAGTTTCTTAAATGAGATTTTCATGAAAATAATATGTGGTTTAATTAAGGGAATTGTCTCTTAATTTAATAAGATTTGATTTAGAGAAATCAAAGTCTTAAACATATTGATTTTGAAATTGATTATGACAATTTAGGAAATTGTTTCCCAAAACAATTCCTTTAATAAAGTATGAAATTAGAATTAGGAAATCCGGTTCCTAATTCAATTCATGGGACTTGATAAATTAAGTCACATACATACTTTATTAAGGAAATCGTTAGTCATGACATAATTATATGTCATGAATGTGCTTAGAAAAGAAAGGATGAGACCCAAAACCCCTTACAAAATATTAAGGCCAACATCTTCCATTAATATGGTTAGAATCGGAGTTTTGTTTCTCGTTTGGGTTGATGGACACATCCATGCGCGGCTTGAACCTCAACATGTTCAAACCATGGAATTAGTTTACGAATAATATAGTTGGAGTCAGAGGTCAATCCTTAGTTTTGGTTGTTGGACACATCCAAGCCTGACTAAACGGTTGAATGAGCTCCAACCATATTAAAACTATTTCTTGATTAATGGGTCAGCCTTAAGCTTGGAGCATCGATTTGTTGTGCCACAGCCAAGGTCGATGCAAAGAGAGGTGCAGTTGGGTGCTATGTATAATGTCGCATACTTGTTAATGAGTTAACAACCCAATGATTTATGCAAACATTCAATTAGTTGATAGCATAAAGTGATAGTTACATATATGTGATATGTAATCGGTATAATTACCTACCTTCATAGCTAAGAATAACTTGATGGCCACAGCCATGGTTGTTCTTATCTATGGTTGGATATCAACCTATTTGGAGATGTTCCTACAATCTCCCGAATTGATAAAAAGGGTTATTCAATTTGAAAAATAAATAGGATTTTTTTTTAATTAATGTATATTGATACATTCTTTATCATTCTTCTCACATAAGCTCAATTTGTATTTCTAGGTTAATCACTCGATCATGTCTTCTCTAAACTTGCGTTCCATTTTGGACACCAATAAACTGACTGGGCCAAACTTCATGGACTGGCTTCGAAACCTGAGGATAGTCCTCAAGGCAGAGAAGCTTGCTTATGTCCTTGAAGATCAACTTCCCAACCGTCCTCCTGAAAACGCAACTCCAGACCAGTCCCAACAAGAATAATAATAAAATAATAAAAATAATTTATGACAAATTTTTGAAAATGTTGATTTTGTCAATTCTGAAAAGAAATAAGAATTCAACGTTGAAAATTTTGCTCGAATTAAGGTAACACGAATTTCAAGAAAAATATTAAAATAATAAAAAAAGTTATGACAAATTTTTAAAAATTATTCGTTTTATCAATTTCAATGAATGGTAAAAAAATAAGAATTCAAAATTTAAATACACCTACAGATAATTTTATTTGAAATAAAAAGCGAAAAATCCGAAAAAATCCCAAATTGGTGGTTACACCAAATTTGAGCTTCCCCGCTCTGATACCACTTGTTGGATCGAGAGAATACGATACAGGGGGGTGAATATCGTAAACCGTTTCGGATTTAGAGAGAGTATGCACAGTGGAAAATTAAGACGAAAACCAAAATGTAAACACCACGATTTACTTGGTTCGGAGTCGCGGTCGGCTCCAACTCCAAGGCCCACGGTCATTGACCGTTTACTGCGGGCAATTCTATATGTGCGTAAAAAGGTTTACAAACAGATGTTACAATTGCAGTACAGTAAATTTAAAAGGACAGCTCTTCGTTACCGACGTCCGGTGTGGAATGTATCTCGGAGCAGAGGGATGTCGTCGGCGCTTGTATCTCGAGTTGGGAGGTTTCCGGAGCAAAGCGCTTGAGTAGAAGAGCGTATTGGCGTTGGAAGCAGTGATGTTCGAAGCCTTGGGGTCGAAGGGCTATTTATAGCTTCTTGGGGCGCCTGGAACGTTGGGGGCGCCCCCCTCCCCACGTGTCAGCCGATCCGGACAAGTCTCGGTCAGCTCTAATCCCTCCAAAATCGGGATCGAGCTTTGACGGGGGCGCCCGGGAAGCAGGGGGCGCCTGGGTTGACTCAGAGTTCTGGCTTCTCGCTGGCTTGAACCTTATCTGGCTCGTTGGCTTGGACCCAGGGCGCCCTGGGCACTGGGGGCGCCCGGAACGCTGGGGGCGCCCGGGACACAGGGGGCGCCCGGGACCAGTAAGCCTTTGAGCCGTTTCTTCGTTTACTGCTTTGCCTTGACCTTGGGGGCCCGAGACCTCCGAGGCGCCCTGCTCAGCTGCTGCCTCTCTCCTTTGAGGCGTTCTGAGCTGCAAAGACTCGTTCCTTTGGTCCTACATCCAGGGTTAGTTGCAAATACAATAAAACAACAATATGTTATGATTATACAACCTTAGCTGTCTTGGTTCTGACATTGGGTCTCCAAAATGGAGCCCTAGGTCGAACCAACGCCTACTATTCCCTCGACGGGGAACGTGTCCTCATCTACTCATCTCAGGAGAATTTACCTGTTGCCAACCGGCTCCTCCGGTTGGACTTTTGCCCAGCAGTCCTTCGCCAGGTGCCTAGCTATCCTTCGCCAGGTCTTCAGTTCCAGGCATCCCTTTGTCTGGTGCCTAGCAGTCCTTCGCTAGGTCTTCGACTCCTAGTAGCCCTTCGCTAGGTGCCCAGCAACCCTTCGCTGGGTCTTTGGTTCCAGGCAGTCCTTCGCCTGGTGCCTAGCAGTCCTTCGCTAGGGCTTTGTATATTAGCATTCCTTTGCCAGGTGCCTAGCAGTCCTTCGCTAAGGCTTTGTATCCTGGCATTCCTTCGCCAGGTGCCTAGCAGTCCTTCGCTAGAACTTTGTTTCCTGGCATTCCTTCGCCAGGTACCTAGCAGTCCTTCGCTAGGACTTTGTTTCCTAGCATTCCTTTGCCAGGTGCCTAGCAGCCCTTCGCTAGGACTTTGTTTCCTTGCAGTCCTTCGCCAGGTGCCTAGCAGTCCTTCGCTAGGACTTCTTTCTGCACACTCAAGTAACTTTATTAGATCACAAATGAACTTAACTTTGAATCCTTTGCCAATATCAAAACAAGGTTCGATATGGTGCTTCCTGCACCAATAGCCCAGTCCTTGACCAGGACTTCTTTGCCCAGCCCTTTGCCAAAACTTCTTGCCTAGTGTACCTAGGTCTTTTCCTGCGTACTTAGTAAACATGTTACATCACAATAACATCTTAACTTTTGAACCCTTTGCCATTATCAAAACCCAGGTTTGACTTAGGTGCTGCCTGCACCAACAGTCATACCTGCAGACGATGTCCTTCCATAGGATCTTCATTACTACGGTCATGATGTGTGCAAGAGGCTCAGCTTCCACCCATTTGGAAAAATAGTCCACCAGAACCAGCAAAAACTTCTTCTGTTGGGGTCCGATTGGAAATAGACCCACAATGTCCATTTCCCACTGATCAAATGGGCAGGAGACTATGGAGACTCGCAGCAGCTCAGTCAGGCGGTGAGTGATATATTGGTGCCTTTGACAGGCCTCACATCTAGTGACAAACTTGAGGGCATTGTCTTGCAACATTGGCCAAAAGAATCCAGCCAGGATGATTTTCCGAGCTAGGGATCTTCCCCCAATATGACTCCCACAAATGCCTTCGTGGACTTCTCGCATGATGTAGTCGGCTTCCTCTGGTCCGACACACTTGAGTAATGGCTGGGCGAAGGATCTCTTGTATAATTAGTCTCCGACTAGAGTAAATCTAGAGGCCCAACGACGAAATAGCTGGATCCCTTTATCATCAGTCGGCGTGCTCCCACTGCGTAGGAATTCCATATATGGTTGTCTACAATCAGTAAAGGTAATGCTCCCTGTATCTCCCTCAATTTGAGCTACTGTTCCTTTTGGAATAGTGGGTTCTCCCAGCGTCCACAAAGTGATGGAGCTAGCCAATTTGGCCAGCTCGTCTGTTTTGACATTGTCTACCCAAGAGATCTTCTGCAAAATGACCTCCGTGAAGGAGGACTGGAGCTGCTCATGGATGGCTACATACCTCTATAGGCGCTCATACTTTATTTCGAAGTCACCCTTTATTTGCTGTACCACAAGCTGGGAGTCTGAATGCAAGATGACTTCAGCAACTCCCTGTTGGAATCTCGCGCCTACATCACAAAGTTAGGCTACACACATCCACGCATCATCAAAATAAAAATGTATGAAAAATTACAAAAATAACCAATCCTAAACACACAAAGCGGGAAACCTCATCTCTGATACCAATTATTGCGTATAGCTTGGCTGGTTTCCCTAGCAAATCCCTATTCGATCCGAGAGACCTCTCTATGCCTACGGATTAAAAAATTTAATCCGAATAGAGAGCTGTTTCACATCGACCGTCTCGTGCCGTATCGAACGATCCAAAATTGTAACTTAGCCAATTACCAAAATTGACCTTGCACATTGCTCAATCGTTCGACCGCGGAAAAGGCAACGAGTTGATCGCTGGCTTTTGTGTTTATGGTCGGGGTCCAGTTAAGAATTTATTAAATATATTTTGCAAGCAAAACAATAAATTCTAACACATAAAATGACAAGACAAACCAACATTGCACATGTACGACATAAGGAAATACAAAGGAGCTTATGGAAGGTTATACCTTTCCGATCAACTCACGGTCTTCTACCTTATGTCCCTGCCTTCGCAGATGTCGTGTGGGTGACAATCTACCATGATCCGAGATCACCAAGAGCACCAACCAATCTACTTCTTCAACCGACTGAAAACCCTAAGCCCTAGGGCTTGCGCCGCCGACACCTCCTCCCCCCCTTTGCACCGTCGTCCACCGGAGCTGGCCCCAAGCCCTCCAAATCAGTAGAACACCTCGAGAGGAAGAAGAAGAAGACAAGGAACAACCTTCTTCTTGTAACACCCCAAAATTTCACCATGAATAATATTGTGAATTCATTATGAAATATTATGTGAATAATATTGTGAATTCATTATGAAATATTATGTGAATAATATTTTGGATTCATGGAAAATTATTATAAAAATATTATGTAAATAATGTTATGAATTCAGGAAAAATTATTAGGAAATATCATGATGAATTTGGCTTAATGGGCTTTGATATGGATTAGTGCAAATTGTGATAAAAAAAAAGGTAGAAAGGAGGAAGCAAGGATTGAACCTTGAACCTCCTAGTTGCACTCACCATGTCATAACCAATGAACCAAGCAATGTTTCTTGTTGAGAGAATAAGAAACATGCTTGTCAAAGCTAGGGAAGGGAAGAGACATGTCTCTTCATGAGAAGAGTATAAATAAGAGAGGGGGAAAGGAAGTTACACTTTCTCTCTTCTTCTTCCTCACTCACTCCCACCGAAATCCCTTCCCCCTCTCCCTTGCATTTTCGAAAAAAAAAGAACAACACACCCTAGGGTTCTAACCCTAGGGAATTTGGAAGGAAGAAGACCCTCCAAGACCTTGCCCTCTACTAAGTCCAAGGAGCCCTAGAGAAAGTTTGAAGAAGAGGATTTTCACTTGTCCTCCAAGTCTAGGGTACCCTACGGTTTAAAGAGAAGGTGAAATTCCAACGCAAGGATGTAAGTGTCCTCTCGCCTGCAACATAATTGCTATTGAATGTTGTTGTCTCATTCTTTTGAAAAATCACAAGGGTTTCCCTTGATGAAGGTTTCGGCCACCCCTTGTAAGGGGTCCAAGAGATGGGTTTTTGATCAAACCTTGATGCATGCTAGTACCCCTAGGGATTTTATACACATATGTGTTGTTTCCAAATTTTTGGAAGGACAAAAATTAGGGTTTGGTACCCTACAAGGTTTCAGCCACCACCAAGCCTTGGGTCTTGGTTACTTTTTGTTGCATGAGAAGATCCCTAGGAACTTAGGGTACCTATGTATGATGACTTTCCATCATGTTGTGATAACAAAAAAATTAGGGTTTAGCCACCATACAACTTTCGGCCAAGAGGAGAAAGGCTAAGGGCTTTTGGGTTGCTTGCTATTCTATTATGTTCCCATGATTAGTAGTGTAAGTAAAGTGTTTGTGCAAATGTTTGTGTGAAGATTGGATGTCAAAATCCTAGCCTACTCTACCCTACAAGGTTTCGGCCAACCCTAGGGGAATTAGGGTTCAAGGTTGTATGATTTTCCTTATGATATATCCATGCTTAATAGTATAGGTGAAGTGTTTGTAAGAATGCTTGATTGGAAAACCAAACTTCTTTACTTGTGACTTTCGGCCAACCCTAGTTCTAGGGTTGGGAAGTACTTAATGAAACCATGAAGCATGCTACCACTTATATGATGTGTGTATAATTTATGTGACCTATCTTGTTAGGTATAAAAGCATGCCTTATAGCCCATGGGGCACCCTGATGATATGAACATGATGTGTTTGATAATATGCTTGAAAAAGGATACTCTACTGAAAGTGGGATCAAGAGCACCCCTAAATGTGTGGTGTGTCCCTAGGGGATCATGAGCACCCTTGATGAGTGGTGTGTCCCTTTAAGATGTGATTAGGAGTACCTTTAAGCATATGCATGTATATGCAATTGCATGTTAAGATACTTTACTTTGAAAGTTGTGTACCCGACTCGGAAGGGGGTCGTTAAACAAATCTAATGTACATGTTAACTGAAGGTCATGGCATTGGTAGGACGGAAGGGTCCTGCCCTAAATGGGTTGGTGGCTCGCTACCCCAACTCATTAGGGAACGCGCTTGATGTGGTACTACAACTGGGCCCTAGATGATGATATATTTTTAAGTATTTACCTTTATGGAACCTTTTGAAAAGCATTTTCTCATTATGTGATGATTTTGTTCTGTAAAGCACTTAGAAATATTGGATGTGATGCTTATGATGCTTATAATTCCATCTTGATTACTGTGTACATGATATGATGTATCGATACGGATTTTGCGAGTAGGCCCGGATTCTTACTAAGCATGTTTTGCTTACTAGTTTCATGTTGTTTTCTTATGATGCAGATAGCGGTAAGAAATACTTGAACTAAAGGAAGAGGCAGAGGGAAAGCTAAGGGATGTGTGTGGTGATGGCTCGGGAAAGAAAGAAGGATTCTTATCTATCATTATTGTTTAGAATCCAAATTGCTTCCTCTAAAAGATTACAAGTTGTATTACTATATATTGATTGTGTGATGACTATGTCTACTCTACTGTTGGTCAAGTTAGAGTTATGGAACCTATGTCATGTTAGATAACTCATGCTACATTCTTACTTGAGATTCCATGCTATAGTGTTTAATTGGATCACTTGCAGTAAGTTATGTTTAGATTATGCCATGCTCTATCTTGCTCAAACCATGTTTAGACCAGTAAACTACGAAGTTAAATGATTTGCTATTATGTTGTAAATGCATGTCGACAAATGATAGGTTTTTGCTCAAGCATGCTTACTACTATTCCTGCATGGTAGTTGTTCTACTTGATATACATGCTTAACATGGTAAATGATATGAATGTATGGACCCGTAACCCCGCCTTTAGGGTAGATATAAGGGCGGGCGTTACACTTCTCAGCCACAAAAACCCACACCTCCTCTTCTTCTCCTTGCTTGCGGCGCCGGTGCTACCCAAGGTTGCGCTGCCTACAGCCGGCAACCGACCCCTCTTCCGACCTTCCTGAGAACTACGCAAGGTAGAGGACTCCTCTACCTTGCTTCTATAAGCCTCAGCCAGAGTTTGGTGGAGGAGGGAAGAAGAACCGAGGAGTTTCCTTCTCTTCTTCTTGTTGCGCCGCCGAGAGAGAAAGAGAGAGGATGAGGAAGAGGGTTTTTTGGTCTTGGCTCTAGGATTGATCAATTGGTTTGGTTTCTTGATCTCATAGGGTATTTATAGGGTTAAGGCAGGGACCACGTGGAGGAGTTGGTTCTTGGCCCGCTAATGGATCCAAACCCGATCTATTAATTAGGATCCATTCCACTAAAGGATCCTAATTGAACTCACCTCACCAACCCCCATATTTTCATATGGGCTCCACATATTACGAGTCGTCCATCCCCCCGTATTTAAGATCGCACATGCCTGTTAATTAATTAAATTACTGACAATTTAAATTAATTAACTTTTGGATCCTTGATTAGTACCACTCAACCTTATCAACGTGCCGGATCAAATCCACCTGCAGGGTTTGGCACGATGAACCTTTTGAGCTCATCAAGGGGGCATCATCATCCTGACTCTCTAGGACACGGATTCCGTCAATAATTATCGGCACATCATATTATTAATATTATTTCCCAACTTACCGGGTCTGTTGATCTAACAGAATAGATCTCGCCCTTTAATAAATCAAAGAAATAATAAATAATAATATATGCCCAATATTATTTCGGGATTAAGAGATCGTCCTCCATAATAACAACTGAGGTCCTATCTAATTATCTAGTCAGTACAAATCGGATAACCTCGGGTTTCGATCCTGCTCAATATACTCATAGCACACTAGTGTAGTGCTATGGTCAAGACCAACCACACCTGACTACAGTACAACCATCCCAATGGGTTGTCCAATTCCATCTAGATTGTGAGCCTCTATTTATGCTACGTATGACACTGATAACATGATCTTCTGTGTGACACCATACACCATGTTATTTACAATGCTAAGCAATGAGACTTCGTGTATGTACTATTATAAACAAACACCTAGTGTAGTGTGATTCTCTTTTCATAAAAGATGTTCATATAATAAAAGTCATGTCGTTGAGTATACACATCTTACAATCTCCCACTTATACTTAAAGACACTATTATTCTGCCACTGCTATACATCTGACTCCCATTCCCTCCACATGCCTGTAAAAAGCTCTAGATGGAAGAGCCTTAGTGAAGGGGTCTGCCAGGTTGTCCTCCGATGCAATCTTAGCGACAGCCACTTCTCCTCGCTTTACGATTTCTCGTATCAGGTGGTACTTGCGCTCTATGTGCTTACTCGCCTTATGGGCTCGTGGTTCCTTCGAGTTTGCAACTGCACCATTGTTATCACAAAAGATTATGATAGTTCTGGGCAAACTAGGAATCACATCCAAGTCCATGATGAAGTTTCTGAGCCATACAACTTCCTTGGCTACCTCTGAGGCTGCCACATACTCAACTTCCATGGTGGAGTCTGCCACGCACTTCTGCTTGACACTCCTCTAGACAATGGCTCCACCTCCTAAAGTAAACACAAAACCTGAGGTAGACTTACATTTGTCCCTATCTGACTGGAAATCTGAGTCCGTATAACCCATAGGGACTAATTGATTTACCCGGTAAACCAGCATATAATCCCTAGTCCGTCTCAGGTATTTCAATATATGCTTTACCGCTGTCCAATGTCCCTGTCCAGGGTTACTCTGATATCTGCTAAACATACCCACGGCAAAACAGATATCAGGTCTCGTGCACAACATAGCATACATGAGGCTTCCGACTGCTGAAGCATAAGGAACTGCCTTCATTTCTTCTATGTCCTTTGATGTCATCGGACACATCTCCTTGGATAGAGGAACTCTATGCCTGAAGGGTAGGAAACCCTTCTTGGAGTTTTCCATGCTAAAACGAGACAAGACTGTGTCAACATATGAAGCTTGGGATAAGCACAACATCCTTTTCTGGCGATCCCTTATAACCTTAATCCCAAGGATGTGTCCTGCTTCTCCTAAGTCTTTCATATCAAACTGCTTTGATAGCCAGACCCTTATGTCTGATAACATTTTGACATTGTTGCCAATTAACAAAATGTCATCTACGTAAAGTACAAGAAACACCACGACCTTTCCGTCACAACTTTTATACACACATGACTCATCCGGACTTTGAGTAAATCCATATGATTGTAATACTTCGTCAAAACGGATGTTCCAAGACCTTGAAGCTTGCTTCAATCCATAAATGGATCGATTAAGCTTGCACACTAGATGCTCTTTGCCCTTGGCAATGAAACCTTCTGGTTGCTGCATGTAGATGGTCTCATCAAGACTCCCGTTAAGGAAGGCTATCTTGACATCCATCATGTTGATGCAGTCTGACCCTAATTGTTGTTTTGGTGTTTGCCACCGATTTAAGTTTGATTCAAGTTTGGTTGAATTCGGATTAAGTCCAGGTGGATCGTGAGATCGCACGCTGGCATGGAAAAGTCCTAGCTTGGAGGGCTAGGTGTGAAAAGTCCTAACTTGGAGGGTTAGCTGTGAAAAGTCCTAGCTTGGAGGGTTAGGTGTGAAAAGTCCTAGCTTGGAGGGCTAGGTGTGAAAAAGTCCTGGCTTGGAGGGCTAGGTGTGAAAAAGTCCTAGCTTGGAGGGCTAGGTGTGAAAAGTCCTAACTTGGAGGGTTAGGTGTTAAAAAGTCCTAGCTTGGAGGGCTAGGTGTGAAAAGTCATAGCTTGGAGGGCTAGGTGTGAAAAGTCCTAACTTGGAGGGTTAGGTGTGAAAAGCCCTGGCTTGGAGGGCCAGGTCCTAGCTTGGAGGGCTAGGTTGGATGAAATCCTGGCTTGGAGGGCCAGGTCCTCGCCTGGAGGGCTAGGTTGGATGAAACCCTGGCTTAGAGGGTCAAGTCCTAGCTTGGAGGGCTAGGTTGGATGAAACCCTGGCTTAGAGGGTCAAGTCCTAGCTTGGAGGGCTAGGTTGGATGAAACCCTGGCTTGGAGGGCCAGGTCCTAGCTTGGGAAGCTAGGTTGAAGTCCCGGTGAGTGAAACTGGGCACAGAGTCTTTCCGGGGGACTAAGAATGAGTCAGAGAAGGGCTAGAAGCTTGTTCTCGTGACTTAAAGGAGATTTGACCTTGCCTGGATCGGTCTGGTGACCGATCAGGGACGTTGGCACAGAGTTCCCTCATGGATCGGTCTGGTGACCGATCTAGCTATGTCTGATCGGTCTGGTGATCGATCAGGAAGCATACAGTGAGATTGGGAGCTTTACTGATCGACTCCTGATCAGTCTGGTGACCGATCAGGGATACTATTCAGATCATTCTGGTGAACGATCAAATGTCGTGAGCTCCTCTCTATGTTCAATCAGGTTGGATCCTGATTGGTCAGGAAGTGCCCTGATCGGTCCCCAGACCAATCAAGCCACACCTTGATCGGTCTGGTGACCGATCAGGCCACATCCTGATCGGTCTGGTGACCGATCAGGCCACATCCTGATTGGTCTGGGGACCGATCAGGAGTGTGTAGTAGACTGCTGGATAGGTATGGGGACCTATCAGGAGTGTCCAGCAGACTGCTGGATAGGTCTGGTGACCGATCAGGCCACATCCTGATCGGTTTGGGGACCGATCAGGAGCTGAACTTTAATTTAAATTCACTGTCAGATGCTCTGATCGTGTCTGTTTTCTCTTCCGATTCTATGATACATTGTTGATTATGTTTGATATGATTTGCTAAGCTTCTGTTGAAGTGTGCAGGCTTTACAGGGATAGATTCAAACACTCAAGGAGGGTCAAAAGGAGACTTTCTTTTAAGCAGGTTTGGCTGTTTCTCCTTCTTAGGTTTCAACGGGCAACTGGCGCAGCTGGCGACTGGCGGAGGCTCAGCTGGAGAGGAGGTCTTCAGTGGACTGAGTGCTCAGGGAGGTCAGTGGGTTTAGGCTGGCTAAGTGGGTGCTGATGAAGCTTGCGATGGTGAGCAGAGCTTAAGTTGAAGCTAATGTAGAGGAGCGGCAACAAGGATAGACAGAAAAACGGGTGAAGTTTTTGCTGTGGGGTTGAGCTCTCTGTGTGTTGCTTTGTGCTTGAGCGTTATTGTTACATCTTTCTGAGCGATCCTTCTTAGTCTCGTGAGCTTATCTTGTATCCTATTGAGATGATTGTGGATAGGTTTCTCCACCGAGAAGGAGGCGCTGTTTTATCCGGGTCACCGGGGCTTGATCTGTCGACGATCAAGGGATCGCCCACCTCACGGGCACGGAAAGGAGTAGGGGCAAGTTATCCCCGAACCTTGTACATCACGGTGTTAGCGTTTGTTTGTTTTGTTCTGTTGGGACTGGGTGCATGTTGACATGGATGCGGGTTTGTAATTTTAAAATTAATTACGTGCAGCGGAAGGTTTAGCATAAATAATTTCTCAAATTATTTAACGACACATCTAAGCATGCAATTTTATCTTGTGTAGACATGATCATATATTTAAAATTTTGCAGAAACATAAACTAATTTACGTATTACCTCGCGTAACTCGAAGGAAGGGACGAGATCCAAACGTAAGCGTCCCTTGGAAGCTCCGCCTCTATTTGCGTCCACGCTGAGTATCTTCGGGATGACTTCGCAAAGCCATGAGTTTCGTGTTGTCGAGAACTACTAGATTCTCCGAGAACGCGACGAGAAAAACCAAGAGAGAAGTCAGAAGACTAACCACAAAAGGATGGTCGGAATCAAAATTCCGGCGAAGCAAAAGAAGAGGCTTGCGGCAAAAAGATCCTTGCGGCAAACTCTAATTCCGGCAGCATCTTCTTCTGGCCAAGAGATGGCCGGAGCTTCCTACTCCGGCAGCAGGTGTGTTAGTGATATGAGAAAAATGTCCTAAGGCAATCGCCTTATGATTGTAATCATTTATTTTAATAAATGAATATTCACTATTTGAGTATACATGTTTATGTATTTGATTGAGATCTTAAACTCATTTACTGAATGTCTGCAATACAATTCACAGCATGAGAGAATTTGTGATGAATTCACAACAAGTGATTATCTCTACATGTGCAATTGTGAATTATTGAAATTGTCCCTAGTCAATGAATTGATAAATACGGACACTATCAATTCTGTTGAGACTAGCATGGGTTATTCTCTAATCAGCTGATTCTCACTGGCTGGTGACATTGAGATGTCCGGAGATAAACATGAATGCTAGTTAAGGGAACTAGTTCATTGGAGTGATTGGCTGTAAAACTTCATATGGTAGTCTACATATAGATATGTCAGTGAAGTTCTTACTGCAGCTTAAGTGCGATGTTCCTTTGACTTGCGGTGTTCAAGTCATCTTGGTCATGGAGACTTATACTTTGACATCTTAAGCAAGCATCTCTAAGGAGGTGTGAACCTAGGATGATTGGGTATAAGCTGAAGTGTCCGAAGATGTTTGAACAACCTACAAAGGATTCACCACTCCTTGCGAGGAGATGTATTCCCAAGGCCTATCGTCGGATTGTTACTCGAAGCCTCTGGCCAGAGCATGACATGTTCAGAGTATGAATCTCTTAAATACATGAGAGTAATTAGAATCCGTAGGACGAGAAAACATTACTTGGGCTAGGTGTGACGTAGTCAGCCTAGTGGGGACTGACACACATAGACTATGTCCTGAACCAAGTGGGTATAAGATGGTGAAGGGAATGGGGCACGATTCATTATAGCTGCTGAAGGGTTTCAGAATAGTTTCTGAGGTCAACCGTTGATCTTTCGATTAATTGGGGATCATGATGTACTACTAGGTGCCACTCATGATCGTTCTATAATTGGTTAATTATAGACGACCAACATAAATCGAAAGCCTATTTAGTCACACGCACTACGAGTAATCCGAGCGATTTAAAACGAGTTGAAAATTGGATTTTCCAATCAAGAGAGATTAGGTTTGGTTGAGCCAAACAATAAGTCGAATCTGAATTTATCAGAGACGCATCGGAAGCGTAAAATGGATAAGTCTTTTAAAGACTTAATAGATGAATTAAATGAGTTTAATTCATTGGGGCGTGGCTTGGATGGGCTGGCCAAAGAGGGTCTCCATCCTCTTTGCTTGGCCGGCCACAACAAAGGGAGAGAACCAAGTTTTTGGTTTAATTTATAAAATAAACCAATTGTGTGGTTTGTTTTATAAAATTATGGATGATATAAATTTTTATATAATAAACCAAGGTTTGGTTTATTTTTCATGGAAATTAAAATGAACCATGGATTGGTTTATTTTATTTTATAAAATCAATCATGGATTGATTTACCATGATAAGAAAATTTATTCCATAAGAAAAAAGGAGACTTGGTCGGATTTTTATCATGAATTAAAAAATGATAAAACTTGGCATGATGGAATAAGTCATAGAAAATTTATTCCATAAGAAAAAAGAGACTTGGCGGTTGAGAAGCCACTATATAAAGGACCCAAGGCAAGGCTTGGAAATCAATCCAAGTATTCTTGCCTGGGCTCTCTCCCTCTCCTCCCTTCTTTCTCTTGGCCGGCCATAAGGCTCTTCTCCCTTCTTCTTGCCGTGAGCACAAGGAGAAGCACCGAGGCGACAAAGTTCTTCCGTTGGGACGATCTTCCTGTCCGGCCATTATCACCTTGGGATTGGGCGCAAGTCATCTTCCTCCTTCTCGCCGGAATTGTGATTCCGGCCAACCTTGGTAGTGAGTTTTTCCGATGTGATTACTTCTTTCTTGGTTTTTCTTGTCGCGTTCTTGGAGAATCTAGTAGTTCTCGAGAATACGAAACTCGTGGCTTTGCGAAGTCATCCCGAAGATACTCGGCGTGGACGCGAACAGAGGCGGAGCTTCCGAGGGACGCTTACGGTTGGATCTCATCCCTTCCTTCGAGTTACGCGAGGTATTAAGTAAATTAGTTTACGTTTCTGCAAAATTTTAAATATATGATCATGTCTATGTTGAGGCAATCGACCCTTAAATGATTGGAAGATCATGGTTTTGATGTGTGGGCAAATAAGTTCAAAGTTAGAGTATTATGTTGTATTTGATATGTGTGATTGAGTTTGCAGGACTTGGAGAATCACACATGGTGGACTTATCCGATGGCCAAGAGCTGAGGAGGAGAGCTTCAAGGGCAAGCCGGGAAGTGGACTTCAAGGGCACACGTGAAGGGTGGCATGGAAGCAAGTCAAGGGAAGGCTTGCGTGCACATCTGAGGGACGATAGCCAGAGGAAGAGGACTTCAAGGGGCAAGCTACGGGGGCAGACCTGAAGGCACACGCGAAGGAGAAGGTCCGGAGTGGCTGGAGTTGAGCTGTGAGGCAGGGCAGTCGACTGGCCCTATGGCAGTCGACTGCCAAAACTCACAGAAAGTTTGCAGCGTCGGACCAGTCGACTGGCCGTTGGGCAGTCGACTGGTATACCCCGAAACTAGCCGTTGGCTAGCAATTAATGCTAAGCCAGTCGACTGCCCCAGGGGCAGTCGACTGGTGCGGGCTGGACAGATTGCGAATCTGTCCTGTTCACCTATAAAAGGAGCACCTTTTGTACGTGCACGATACGGTTCCGTACAGTGACGAAGTGCTGCTCGTGTGTAGAGTGATTGTTGCTTCCTCTCTCTCTTATTTCTGCATCTTTAAAGAGGAAGATCTTGCTGTAAAGGTTTCTCCACCTCAAGGAGACTTTTCTATAGTGAAAAGTGGTGCTCGCGACGTGGATCCTTCAACTAGTCACCCATCTAGGTGGATACCAAGTAAACGATAAGTGTTAGCATTGTCTTGAATTTCTTTTGCATATTATTTCCTCTGCGCTAACAATTCTGTAGAGATCCAAGATCCGAAAAAGAGCATTCACCCCCCCTCTGCACGCGTTAAATGATCTTTCAGTTGGTATCAAAGCCGGTGCGTTTCAGAAGATCTAACAGTCAACCGGAACAATTGTGATGGCGTTTCAAGAGGGATACTCAACCGCACGACCACCCTTCTTCCATGGGAACGACTTCGCCTATTGGAAAGGTAGGATGCAATACTACCTCATGAATGACATTGAAAATTGGATAAGTGTTGCAGATGGCTTCGAGGCTCCCGTCGATGAAAGAGGAGACCCAACACCTATGAGATCATGGTCAAAGAAGGTGATGAAGAGGGTGCAATCTAATGCCAAGGCCACCACCACACTGCAATGCGGGCTCTCGAAGGAGCAACTGAACAAAGTGGGGCCTTTCAAGAGCGCCAAAGAACTATGGGACAAGTTGGTCGAATTGAACGAGAGGTCAAACGAGTCCAGAAGGGCCAAGAAGGACTTGTTAGTGGCCCAACTGCAATCCCTCTCCATGAAGAGCAACGAGACCGTCAGCCAGCTACATGGAAGGGTGAAAGAGGTGATCAATGAGCTCCATGTGATTGGAGAGAAGATCGAAAATCGGGACATCATCAGGTATGTTTTACAAGACTTCCCGAGAACCACCTTGTGGGCATCCATGGTTGATGCATACAAGGTATCGAGGGATTTATCAATTGTTAAATTGGACGATCTTTTCTGTGAATTTGAACTACACGAGCAAGCTAATGTCTCGGCAAAAGAGAAAGGTATTGCTTTTGTTGCAGAAAAGGAGAAGAAGAAGAGGAAGGAGAAGAAGAAGGTGATTTACTCATCCTCGTCAGACTCGGAAGAATCTAGCACCTCCTTGGATAGCGATCAAGAGGCGTTCATGGTAAGAAAATTTCGTAGAGTATTTAAAAGTTTATCTAACAAATCCTATGCTAGGAAAGGGGCCAAAGGTAAGGGTAAGGCCAATGACATAATATGCTACAACTGCCATCAAGAGGGTCATATGAAGAACGAGTGTCCCCAATTGAAGAAAAGGGATGACAAGAAGGAAGAGAAGAGGAAGAGTGACAAGAAGAAATCAAAGGGAAAGGAGAAGGGTGCCACCAACCTTAAGGCAACTTGAGATGATCCTTCATCCTCAGAGGAAGAAGAAGAGCAAGTCTCTCACTTTGCTCTTATGGCACAAGATCACTCGGACTCTTCAGACGATGAACGAAGCTCAAGTAGTGAAGATGAGAGCTCCTCCACTTCATCATCAGAGTCAGAAGCTTCGGTAAGTGAGGTATACCACTTACCCTCCTCCACTTTGGTAAAGATAATTTCTAGCACAAATATGGACTTAGCTAAGGCTAGAAGTAAAGTTAAGGATCTAAAAGAACAAATTGCCATGCTTAGAGTAGAAGCTACTAAACTTAAAGATTTGCATGCTAGTTCTACCTCTTCACATGCTTCACACCTTGAAAATGAAAATAGGGAATTAAGGAAACAGGTAGATGACCTCACAAAGGCCCTTAGGAAATTCCAAGTAGGATCAAGTAACCTAGATATGATCATCAACAGTCAAAGGGCTGTGTACAACAAAGTCGGGTTGGGTTATAGGCCTAAGACAAAGGAGGTAGCCTTTGTCTCACTTACCGGTAGGATTGGTGCATCTAGGAGACTAGAGGCTAGGGGAACCACAATGAAGGCATGGGTACCTAATAGATTTCTAAATGATGCTTATGGATCAAAGATTTGGGTACCAAAAGAGTATATTTTCCGTGTTGTTTAGGTAAAGGTGAAGGAGGCCCCAACAATGTGGATAGTAGATAGTGGATGCTCAAGACACATGACCGGGGATGTGATCAAGTTCACCACTATTAGCTACCTAAGTGAAGGGACGGTCTCCTTTGGGAATAGTGGAAAGTTGAGGATCATTGGTAGGGGCACAATTGAGGTATCTCCCACCATTTCGATACATAAGGTACTTTTGATCAAAGACATGAAGTTCAATTTATTAAGTGTAAGTCAATTATGTGATGCCGAGTTCAAAGTTGAATTTCATGCTAGAAAATGCATCATTAGACATAATGAATCAAGTGCTACCATATTAGAAGGGTTTAGAGAAGCGAATCTATATTATCTTGATCTTACCTATGCTACTAACAATGTTGTTAAGTGTCTCATGTCTAAAGAAGGAGAAGGGTGGTTGTGGCACCGGAGACTTGGACACGTCAACATGAGGAGCATTGCAAAAGTGGCTAAGGAAGAGTTGGTGAAGGGGCTACCAATGATCAAGTATGAGAAGAACAAGTTGTGTGATGCATGCCAAGAGGGTAAGCAATCGAAAGCATCACACAAAGGTAAAACCCTAACCACTACTTCTTTACCTTTAGAACTTTTGCACATAGATTTGCTTGATTGCCATAGTACTCCCTCACTTGTAGAGAGTAAATATTGCCTAGTCATAGTAGATGATTTCTCTAGATTTACATGGGTTTATTTCTTGAAACATAAGGATGATACCCTAGAGATTTTTATAGGATTTAGTAAAAGGGTAGAAAATGAAAAGAACAACAAAATAAACCGAATTAGGAGTGACCATGGTGGGGAGTGTTGGATCGAGAGAAACGATAGAGGGGGGGTGAATATCGTAAAATGTTCGGATTAAAGTTAGAGCAATTACGCAGCGGAAATTTAAATCAAACACACGCAAACACCAAGTTTTTTACTTGGTTCGGAGTCGCGGTCGGCTCCTACTCCAAGGCCCACGGTCGTTGACCGTTTACTACGGGCAATTCTATATGTGCGCAAAACAATTTACAGAGAGATATTACAAAAGTAGTATAGTAAACTTAAAAACAGCTCTTCGTTATCGACGTCCGGTGTAGATGGAATTTTCAGAGCGGAGGGATGTCGTCGGCGCTTGTATCTCGAGTTGGGAGGTTTTCGGAGCAGAGCGCAGGAGCAGAAGAGCGTGGGAGCGTTGGAAGAATTGTTGTTTGAAGCCTTGGGGTCGAGGGCCTATTTATAGCCCCTGGGGGCGCCCGGAACGTCGGGGGCGCCCTCCCACGTGTCAGCTGATCCGAGTTCTTCTCGGTCAGCTCTGATC
This sequence comes from Boesenbergia rotunda, assembly GCA_024364735.1. Taxonomy (NCBI): domain Eukaryota; kingdom Viridiplantae; phylum Streptophyta; class Magnoliopsida; order Zingiberales; family Zingiberaceae; genus Boesenbergia; species Boesenbergia rotunda. The sequence continues at coordinate 961,372 of JAGFNQ010000184.1, forward strand.
CCTTCAAACTCGGGATCAGATCTTGACTGGGGCGCCCGGGATGCTGGGGGCGCCCGGGTTGACCGGGTCAGGCTCTTATCCTGTTGGCTTCTTGCTGGCTTGCTTTGTTAGCTTGAGCTAGGGGCGCCCTGGAGCACGGGGGTGCCCCGCCCATAAGCTGTCGAAGCACTCCTTTTGTTCTTCTGTTTTGTATTCACCTTGGGGGCGCCCGGGACACTCCGGGCGCCCTACTCAGCTACTGCCTCACTCCTTTGAGGCTATCTGAGCTGCAGACACTCGTTCTTCGGTCCTACATCCAGGGTTAGTCCAAAACAACATAAAGCAATAATATGTTAGTTTTATACAGCCTTAGCTATCTTGGTTCTGACTTTGGGTCTCCAAAATGGAACCCTAGGTCGAACCGACGCCTACTGTTCCCTCGACGGGGAACGCGTCCTCACCTACTCCTCTCGGGAGAATTTACCTGATGCCAACCGGCTCCTGCGATTGGACTTTTGCCTAGCGGTCCTTCGCCAGGTCTTGGATACCAAGTTGTCCTTCGCCCGGTGCCTAGCAGTCCTTCGCTAGGTCTTTGGACCCTGGAAATCCTTCGCCAGGTGCCTAGCAGTCCTTCGCTAGGTCTTTGGACCCTGGCAGTCCTTCGCCAGGTGCCTAGCAGTCCTTCGCTAGGGCATTGTATCCTGGCATTCCTTCGCCAGGTGCCTAGCAGTCCTTCGCTAGGGCTTTGTATCCTGGCATTCCTTCGCCAGGTGCCTAGCAGCCCTTCGCTATGACTTTGTTTCCTGGCAGTCCTTCGCCAGGTGCCTAGCAGCCCTTCGCTAGGACTTTGTTTTCTGGCAGTCCTTCGCCAGGTGCCTAGCATCCCTTCGCTAGGACTTTTCCTGCACACTTGAGTAACATTGTTAGATCACAAATAAACTTAACTTTGAATCCTTTGCCAATATCAAAACAAGGTTCGATATGGTGCTTCCTGCACCAACAATCTCCCCCTATTTGATTTATGGCAACACAATTCAAAGTTAAGTAAAAACTTATAACAGTTAAGAAAGAAGGTTAAGACCTAATGAAATATAGCAATTTTGAACAGTCTAAAACCAATGTAATTTGAATAGAAAAAATTTTCTGAAATTTTTTTTCTCATACTCCCCTTGAATAATTGTGTTATAAAACACTTAACTTAACTTTGACCTTTCCTCCCCCTTTGACATATATCAAAAACAAACATGGGTGAACAAGGTTTCTAATAGAGAGTTTTTGAGTTTGTGTAAAACGTCTAAGTTTTTTGACAAAGTGTTTTTAAAAAGCATTTGCATAAAAAACTTTTTTCATTTAGACAATTTTGAAAGTTTTGTAAACCTAAATTTTGTTTAAAAAAAGCTTTTACTTACAAGGCTTTGGAAAAAGGAATTTTACTTAGGCAAAATTTTGAAGCCAAATTTCCCCAAAAAAAGTTCAACTTTGGGAAAAAATTTGTTTTAAAATAATTTGCACACTTAGACGAATTTGCTTGGAAATAGTTTGTGTATTTTGAAAAACAAAATTTGTAAAACTTCTAGACAAGTTTTTCACCAAAAAAAACTCTACTTAGAAACATTTGCCAAAATTTTCAAAAAGTTTTGCTCAAACAAATTCTGTTTACTAAGAAGAATTTTACTTAAGAAAAAAACATGCACTAAAAATATTTTGAAACACTTAGAAATGCTTTGAAATTTTTGAAGCACTTTAAAAAAAATTAAACAAAATTTCCTTTCTCTCCCCCTTAATGTGAGATTCTTCTTCTTATGTTTTAGACCATTTCTAAGTTCAAAAAAAGGTATTTTGAAAAACTTCTAAGTATCACAAAGGAAATTCTTAATTAAGAGCAACTCGAAGTTTTCAATAAAGTTTCTTTAAAAAGGGAAAAAGTTTAAGGAAGAACTTTTTCTACTCTCCCCCTTGGCCATATATCAATAAAGAACACTTGAAAAATATATTTTGAAAAACATTTAAAATTTGTATATCAGAGCTCATGGGTTTTGAAAACATAAATATTTGAGTGAGAGAATAATGTTAAAAATGAAAATTTTTAATGAACAACATTTTGAAAGAATGAAGAATTATGCTCAAAAAATTAGAATTGGAGTCAAGTGTATATTTTCATTGAGTCCATGCATGACAAAAATATTTAATCAATAAGCTTACTTGTTTTGAATATTTTAAAAACTGCAAGTACTTTAAAAGATATTGAGCTTTTTGAGAGATGCAAGTACTCTGTATCTTTTAAAAAAAATATAAGTCACTTTGAAGGATATTATGCATTTTTTGAAAATATAAGTATTTTTTTTAAATAAATATGTATTTTTGAAAAATATGCAAGTACTTTTGAAAAAAATAGATTGAGCATTTTTGGAAAGTCTAAGTACTGTTTTTGAAAAATATAAATAATTTTTGAAAAGTATTATGCATTTTGAAAACATAATATTTTACTTGACTAGGTTTCTTTTCCAGTCTGACACAATCCTGGGAAACCTTGTTGACTACAAGGACATTTTCCTAAGTGTCCTGAAAATTTCTCCAACCCAAGTAAATATTATTTCAAAAATAATTTCATAAGCCACAAGAGTTTTGAAAAATAAAATAATAGTATTTTGGAACAAAAATTATTTAAGTTTTCAAAAGGATTTTAAACTTGCAGTGCATGAAAACATATAATTAAAAAATGTTCAATAATTCTTTTAATTTAATCTCCCCCTAAGCTTGACCCAGTCCTAGGAAGCTTGTTGACTACAACCGATCTTCCTCTGAGTTTTAGGGTTTGATTTAGATTATAAGAATTATCTAATAACTTCAAAACAAATAATTACCAAAAAAAACATTTCAAAAATTCTTCTTTTGACTCAAACTCCCCCTAAATTTGACACATCCTAGGAGTCCTTGTAGATCATGAAGTGGACCTTCCTCTGTGTCTTTAGGGTTTATTAAAATCAAAAGAATAATTTTGAATAACCTTCTGAGTATTATAACTTTCAATGAGATAAATTTTTGAAAACACAACTTGGAATGATAGCACAGTTTTCGAAAATCATGATGTTAATTTTTCAAAGAGATAGTAATATACAAGGGTTTTTGAGTCAACTTTTGAAAACCATATTTTGAGATGATAATAAGTTTTAGAGCATAAGGTTTTTGAAAAAGATGAATTTTTCGAAAAAGATTAAGAAGAACTCCCCCTGTATCCGACACAGTCTGACTTTTATCTAAGTTCCTTAAGGGATATTAGTGTTGACCAGGTTTGACTATGTGGACTAGGGTTGACTATTTTGACCAAGTTAATGACTAAATCAGAACAAGCCCTAGACTCTATTTATTGTGATATTTGACATGAAATTAAAAAAATGTGAGGAATGAAAGAGTAGGGTACAGTACAATAAATTAAAAATTAGAGGTAAGTTTGAATAAATTTTGCAAACTTTTTTTATTTAAAAGAATAGTGAATCATGCTTTTAGGTCCTAGATGTCTCACCCAGTTCTACGTGGTCAAACATGTTAACCTTATGGGTTGTGTGAGACAAATATTTATTTTAAAAAATGGTTAATTCTGAAACATTAAACCTTAGTTTAAAAGTTAAAATGATTTTTGAGGATATTGAAATTAATTAGAATTTTAACTTTGAATTTTAAAAATTGTTAAGTTGAAATTTGAAAATAATTGATTGAAAATAATTAAGTTGAATTGTGAGAATAATTAATTGAAAATAATTAAGTTAAATTTGATAATAATTAATTGAGAATAATTAAGTTGAATTTGATTTGTACGGTTGATTGGGTTGGACTAAACTTTTAGGTCCTAAGCATCTCACCCATTTCTAAGTGACAAAACAGGATATCCTTAACTATTTTGTGAGATGCATATTTTAATAGAAAGATTTATTTTGAAAAGGCCATGATTAATTTTGAAAAGTTAAATTAATTTTTTAAACCAAATTTAAATTTATTTTGAAAAGAGATATTTGAATCTAAAATTAACTGAAAATTTGTGTTAGATTTGAATTTAACAAAGAGTAAATTGAATTTGAATTTCAAAAATTGGCTTCCAGGTCTTGGCGAGGCACAAGGCCTTCTTTGGCCGTAGCCTTATTGGATCATCAACCCTTTCCTAGACAAAGCCTTTTAGTGAAATTCCATCTTCAAAATTACTTTTTGGTAAATTCTGGTCTAACTAGTTTGGGTCTTGGATCGGTAACTTCGGCTAGTTTCACCAGTCTAAAGAGACCAAGTAGTGTATACTTGACCTTATTAGAATTGGCTTCCCTAACGTACTATCATCTCACCGCCACCCAATACTATGTTGTTCAAATTTCAGTTAATTGATTTAGTCCTTATACTAACCAATCCTAATTCTAAGAAAAAAACAAACATGACAAAAAAATGAGCTAAGTTATATCATAATTGAAATAATACTCTGGGTTTTTAAAATCAGCATGGTTGTTAATTATGTTTTCTAACATATTAACCTTAAATAATTTGTATGAATTAATCATGTTATTCATGGTAAATATTAGATTTTTAAATACTGTAAATTTACCTTTTGATTCCCGGTTGGGAATCTCCCCCTTGATTCTAGCCATTTCTCTTTTCCTTGATTGTTTCTTCGGCATTTTGTAGCGGTCGCGAGCCAACCAGACCAGTTTCCAAGGATCCCTTCCTTCATCGTCAGATTCTGAGTCTAAGTCAGACTCGGGTACAGGTTGAAGCTTCTTCTTTGGAGTTTTCCCTGCACTTGAAATTATACCTTCCTCGACCATCATAGTATCAGTTTGATTATTTAATTGTAAATTTGGAACAAATTCAAAATTGGTTACCATTTTTATCTTAGTCACTTTGTCTTCTGACTCTGGCTCGAATTTGCTGGCAAGTATGGATTCAATCTCATCTTCTGATCCGGAGTCAACATTGAAGTCGGGTGCTGACTCTTCAATATCGGAGCTCTCTTCGTGTAGATTGATTAACTTTTCCCACATCTCCTTGGCACAATTGAAGGATCCGACCCGCTTCAATTCTTCATTGGTTAGGCCACATTGTAGGATTGCAGTTGCCCTTGCATCCGTCTCGATCTTCCTCAGGGTTGGTTCATCCAGTTGGTGCCACGTAAATGATGGTCCATCTTCTGTAGGGAGGTAGAACCCTATTTGAACGATCATCCATATGTCCATATGGGCCTTCAGATGGAACTCCATTTGACTTCTCCAATAATTGAAGTTTTCGCCAGAGAAGAGTGGTGGACGGGCACTGTTCCATTCTTGGTTGGCCATTTAGTTTAATCTTGTACACAAGAGAAATAAAAATGCACCAAGACTTGGTCTTGGATTAGTACTGCGGGAGGAAAACAATTACACAAAATAAATATTGCACGAATTTCGAGGCAGGAAAAAATAATAATAATTAAAATTTGTGATAATTTTTCTTTTGAAAAAGTTGGCTTTATCAATTCTGATTAGTAAAATAAGAATTAAAGAAAAATTTACTCAAATTAAGATAGCACGAATTTCGAAAAAAATATTAAAATAATAAAAAAGTTTATGACAAATTTTTAACACTTAATTGTTATATCAATTCTGACTTATGGTAAAAAAATGAAAATTAAAAATTAAAAAAGGCGAAAAAGCGAAAAATCCGAAAAACTTAAAATTCAAAATTTTACAAACAGTTTATAGAGAGATATTACAAAAGTAGTATAGTAAACTTAAAAACATCTCTTCGTTACCGACGTCCGGTGTAGATGGAATTTTCAGAGCGGAGGGACGTCGTCGGCGCTTGTATCTTGAGTTGGGAGGTTTTCGGAGCAGAGCGCAGGAGCAGAAGAGCGTGGGAGCGTTGGAAGAATTGTTGTTTGAAGCCTTGGGGTCGAGGGCCTATTTATAGCCCCTGGGGGTGCCCGGAACATCGGGGGCACCCTCCCACGTGTCAGCTGATCCGAGTTCTTCTCGGTCAGCTCTGATCCCTTCAAACTCGGGATCAGATCTTGACTGGGGCGCCCGGGACGCTAGGGGCGCCCGGGTTGACCGGGTCAGGCTCTTATCCTGTTGGCTTCTCGCTGGCTTGCTTCGTTAGCTTGAGCTAGGGGCGCCCGGGATGCTGGGGGCGTCCGAGAGCACAGGGGCGCCCCGCCCATAAGCTATCGAAGCACTCCTTTTGTTCTTCTGTTTTGTATTCACCTTGGGGGCGCCCGGGACACTCTGGGCGCCCGGGACACTCTGGGCGCCCGGGACACTCTGGGCGCCCTACACAGCTACTGCCTCACTCCTTTGAGGCTCTCTGAGCTGCAGACACTCGTTCCTTCGGTCCTGCATCCAGGGTTAGTCCAAAACAATATAAAGCAATAATATGTTAGTTTTATATAGCCTTAGTTATCTTGGTTCTGACATTGGGTCTCCAAAATGGAACCCTAGGTCGAACCGACGCCTACTGTTCCCTCGACGGGGAACGCGTCCTCACCTACTCCTCTCGGGAGAATTTACTAGATGCCAACCGGCTCCTCCGGTTGGAATTTTGCCTAGCGGTCCTTCGTCAGGTCTTGGATACCAAGCTGTCCTTCGCCCGGTGCCTAGAAGTCCTTCACTAGGTCTTTGGATCCTGGCAGTCCTTCGCCAGGTGCCTAGCAGTCCTTCGCTAGGGCTTTGTATCCTGGCAATCCTTCGCCAGGTGCCTAGCAGCCCTTCGCTAGGACTTTATTTCTAGGCCCTTCGCTAGGACTTTATTTTCTGGTAGTCCTTCGCCAGGTGCCTAGCAGCCCTTCGCTAGGACTTTTCCTGCACACTTGAGTAACATTGTTAGATCACAAATAAACTTAACTTTGAATCCTTTGCCAATATCAAAACAAGGTTCGATATGGTGCTTCCTGCACCAACAGGGAGTTCCAAAACGCTAATTTCACATAATTTTGTGTTGAAAATGGGTACAAGCATGAGTTTTCATGCCCGAGGACTCCTCAACAAAATGGTGTAGTTGAGAGGAAAAACAGAGCCCTACAAGAAGCTGCTAGGACTATGCTCAATGCATATTCTCTTCCTAGCTATTTATGGGCCAAAGCGGTTAACACCGCTTGCTATATTCAAAACCGGGTGTTGGTGCATAGGTTTCTAGGGAAAACACTCTTTGAATTGTGGAATGGAAGGGTACCTCAAGTCCACTATTCTAGGGTCTTTGGATGTAAAGTCTACATCTTAAACACCAAAGATGACCTAAGGAAATTTTAGTCAAAAGTCGATGAAGGAATTCTAGTAGGGTACTCATTGACTAGTAGGGGTTATAGAGTGTACAACAGGAGGACAAAGGTGATTGAGGAGTCATCAAATGTCAAATTTGATGAAACAACTAGTACCTACCCTAGAAAGGCTTCAATTGATAAGGATATAGAAGAGTTTCAACCCCTTGCCCAAAGAATCCAAGACCTACATTTGGAGGGCAATGATCAAGGGGGAGTAAGAAGTACCCTAGAGGATGAGGAAGAAGGTGTAAATGAACCTACAACCTCTTGGCCCTTGAGACATCACCATAATCACCCCATTGACCAAATAGTAGGTGATGTAACTCAAGGAGTAAGGACTAGGTCCTATTTTAGGGATCAAACTAGTCAAATAGCTCTAATCTCCCAACTAGAACCCAAGACCATTGATGAAGCATTGAGAGATGTTGATTGGGTGTTAGCTATGCAAGAGGAGCTAAATCAATTCGAGAGGAGTGAAGTTTGGGAGCTAGTTCCTAGGCCCACTGATTGTACCATTGTAACCACAAGATGGGTTTTTAGGAACAAACTAGATGACCAAGGTAAAATCACTAGGAACAAGGCTAGATTGGTAGCTAGGGGGTTTAACCAAGTTGAGGGACTAGATTATGATGAGACTTATGCCCCCGTAGCTAGGTTAGAATCAATTAGAATTCTATTAGCCTATGCCGCTCACATGGGTTTCACACTCCACCAAATGGATGTGAAGTCGGCATTCCTTAATGAAATCATTAAGGAAGAGGTCTATGTAGAACAACCCCCTCGGGTTTGAGGACCCCCACTATCCAAGACACGTGTTCAAATTAAGAAAAGCCTTATATGGATTGAAACAAGCTCCCCGGGCTTGGTACGAAAGACTTTCTTCGTTTCTAGTGTCTAAGAGGTTTAGGAGAGGAACAATTGACCCTACATTGTTCCTAAAATCTAAGGACAAGGACATATTTATTGCCCAAGTCTATGTAGACGATATCATTTTTGGGTCAACAAATAATGACTTCCTACAAGAATTCATCAAGTGTATGGAAGATGAATTTGAGATGAGTCTTGTAGGAGAGTTAACCTTCTTCTTAGGCCTTCAAGTTAAGCAAACTAATGAAGGTACACATGTCTTTCAAACCAAATATGCTAAGGAGATGTTGAAGAAATTTAGTTTAGAAAATGCTAAGGTAGCATCTACACCCATAGGAACCAATGTGAAAATGGATAGTGACCTTGAAGGGAAAATGGTAGACTCTAAACAATATAGGAGCATGATTGGTAGCCTCCTATACCTAACCGCTAGTAGACCCGACATACTTTTTACGGTAGGTATGTGTGCAAGGTACCAATCTTGTGCCAAAGAGTCTCATTTGGTTGTAGTCAAGAGGATCCTAAGGTATGTGAAAGGTACCCTCAATGTCGGACTTTGGTATCCTAGAACCCCTAGTGTTGATCTAATTGGATACACCGACTCGGACTATGCGGGTTGTAAGTTAGATAGGAAGAGTACAAGTGGAGGGTGTCAATTCCTTGGGTCTTCCTTAGTTAGTTGAAGTAGTAGAAAACAACCATGCGTTGCCCTATCAACAACGGAAGCGGAATATGTGGCAATGGGTGGGTGTGTTTCCCAACTCCTTTGGATCATGCACACCCTAGAGGATTATGAGTTACATTACACCAAGGTCAAAGTCTTGTGTGATAATGTAAATACAATCAACTTAACCAAAAATCTGATTCACCATTCTAGGACAAAACACATTGAAGTGAAACATCACTTCATTAGAGACCATGTGGCAAGGGGAGACATAGAACTACACTATGTTGAATCAAAGTCGAACCTAGCTGACATATTTACAAAGCCTCTTCCCAAATCGGAGTTTACATCCTTAAGAAGAGGCCTTGGAATGTGTTTTGTGGAAGTATAGGATAAACTTGGAGACATTAGCCTTGAAAAAGGGTGCTTGATCCATTAGGATGATACATTTGGATCACTTGTGCTTGTGGCACATTGTTGAACCATTGAGAGTATCAAAATATGAAAACTAGACCAACTATGGGGAAGACAATTGTTTAATCAATGGACACTTTGCCCAAAGATCATAGTTGGACATTTTAAACATTGGAAAACCATTTTATGCTTTACATACTTTGCCACGTTTTTAAAAGTCATATGATTGCTAAATTGGTTTCAAAGTTTGATACAAAATGTAGTGGTTTTCAAAGCTTTTGGATTTTTATCAAAAGTCTTGCATGTTTAAAATTTTATATGGTTTAATATTTTTCCCTGATAGAGTATAACATTTCAAATATGTATGCAAAATTTTACAATTTTTAGAATTTTTTGGAATTTTTTGGGAGTTTCTGAAATTCGGCAGAAAAGCTGAAATGGGTTACTAATAGCGTATCAGTCGACTACCCCATGGGCAGTCGACTGGCACGTAAGATTTCAGCCACTATGAGAAATTTTAGAATTTGAAAATTCTCTCATTTTTTACCATGGATTTTGGTTGCTTGAGGCAATCATTTTGATGATGTCAAAGGGGGAGAATGGGTGGTTTAAGTTAGAATTTCAACTTAGAATGAATGGATGAAGGTGTTCTTTCTAACTTAGAAATTGAATGATTAAAAATGGGGAGAAGACATGGATTAAGGGGGAGGTACCTCTTAGGTTCTGATATGTCTTATATTTTTAACATATTGCTGTTGTTAAGTGGAAACTTAACTTGGATTGTGACTAAAATTGAAAATGGGGGAAGACATAGGTTAAGGGGGAGGTTACCTCTTAGGGTTACTATGTCTCATGCTTTTTCAATTGCTATCTGTTGCTATTGTTATTGTGGCTGTTATTTATCTCTAACTTAAACATATTGCCACACATCAAAAAGGGGAGATTGTTGAGGCAATTGACCCTTAAATGATTGGAAGATCATGGTTTTGATGTGTGGGCGAATATGTTCAAAGTTAGAGTATTATGTTGTATTTGATATGTGTGATTGAGTTTGCAGGACTTGGAGAATCACACACGGTGGACTTATTCAAGGGACGAGAGCCGAGGGAGGAGAGCTTCAAGGGCAAGCCGGGAAGTGGACTTCAAGGGCACACGTGAAGGGTGGCATGGAAGCAAGTCAAGGGAAGGCTTGCGTGCACATCCGAGGGGCGATAGCCAGAGGAAGAGGACTTCAAGGGCAAGCCAAGGGAGCAGACCTGAAGGCACACGTGAAGGAGAAGGTCCGGAGTGGCTGGAGCTGAGCTGTGAGGCAGGGCAGTCGACTGGCCCTGTGGCAGTCGACTGCCAAAACTCACAGAAAGTTTGCAGCGTCGGACCAGTCGACTGGCCGTTGGGCAGTTGACTGGTATACCCCAAAACTAGCCGTTGGCTAGCAATTAATGCTAGGCCAGTCGACTGCCCCAGGGTCAGTCGACTGGTGCGGGCTGGACAGATTGCGAATCTGTCCTGTTCACCTATAAAAGGAGCACCTTTTGTACGTGCACGGTACAGTTCCGTATAGTGACGAAGTGCTGCTCGTGTGTAGAGTGATTGTTGCTTCCTCTCTCTCTTATTTCTGCATCTGTAAAGAGGAAGATCTTGTTGTAAAGGTTTCTCCACCTCAAGGAGACTTTTCGATAGTGAAAAGTGGTGCTCGCGGCATGGATCCTTGGACTAGTCACCCATCTGGGTGGATACCAAGTAAACGATGAGTGTTAGCATTGTCTTGAATTTCTTTTGCATATTATTTCCGCTGCGCTAACAATTCTGTAGAGATCCAAGATCCAAAAAAGTGCATTCCCCCCCCTCTGCACGCCTTAAACGATCTTTCAGTCTACACAAGATAATGTTGCATGCTTAGATGTGTGGTTAAATAATTTGAGAAATTATTTATGCTAAACCTTCCGCTGCACGTAATTAATTTTAAAATTACGAACCCGCATCCATGTCAACATGCACCCGGTCCCAACAAGGTGGTGGTCGGCAGGGAAAGGGTAGGGGCGGTCGGCTGGTGCTCCTTCTTGGGGCTGGTTGGCGCACGGCAAGAAGGGGAGAAGAGAAGGAGAGAAAGAGAGGGAGAGAGCCTATGCCTTCATCTCTATGATTCACACCCAAGCCTTGCCTTGGGTCCTTTATATAGTGGCCTCTCAACCATCAAGCCTCTCAAATATGGAATAATTTATTGCATCATGCCAAGTTTGATTTTATATCATTGTTAAAATCATATTTTAATTCATGATAAAAATCTTCTCTCCTATGGAATAAATTTCCTTATCATGGTAAATCAATCCATGATTGATTTTATAAAATAAACCAATGCATGGTTCATTTTTATTTCCATGAAAAATAAACCAAATCTTGGTTTATTATATAAAAATTTATATCATCCATAATTTTATAAAACAAACCACACTTGGTTTATTTTATAAATTGAACCAAAAACATGGTTCTCTCCCTTTGTTGTGGTCGGCCAATCAAAGAGGATAGAGGCCCTCTTTGGCCGGCCCATCCAAGCCAAGCCCCAATGAATTAAACTTATTTAATTCATCTATTAAGTTTTCAAAAGACTTAGTCATTTTACGCTTCCGATGCGTCTCTGAAAAATTCAGATTCGACTTATCGTTTGGATCAACCAAACATAAACTCTCTTGATTGGAAAATCCAATTTTCAACTCGTTTTAAATCCCTCAGATTACTCGTAGTGCGTGTGACTAAATAGGCTTTCGATTTATGTTGACCGTCTATAATTAATCAATTATAGAATGATCATGAGTGACACCTAGTAGTATATCATGATCCCCAATTAATCGAAAGATCAACGATTGACCTCAGAAACAATTCTGAAACCCTTCAGCAGCTATAATGAATCGTGCCCCATTCCCTTCACCATCTTATACCCACTTGGTTCAGGACATGGTCTATGTGTGTCAGTCCCCACTAGGCTGACTACGTCACACCTAGCCCAAGTAACATTTTCTCGTCCTACGGATTCTAATTACTCTCATGTATTTAAGAGATTCATACTCTGAACATGTCATGCTCTGGCCAGAGGCTTCGAGTAACAATCCGACGATAGGCCTCGGGTATATATCTCCTCGCAAGGAGTGGTGAATCCTTTGTAGGCTGTTCAAACATCTTCGGACACTTCGGCTTATACCCAATCATCCTGGGTCCACACCTCCTTGGAGATGCTTGCTTAAGATGTCAAAGTATAAGTCTCCATGACCAAGATGACTTGAACACCGCAAGTCAAAGGAACATCGCACTTAAGCTGCAGTAAGAACTTCACTGACATATCTATATGTAGACTACCATATGAAGTTTTACAGCCAGTCACTCCAATGAACTAGTTCCCTTAACTAGCATTCATGTTTATCTCCGGACATCTCAATGTCACCAGCTAGTGAGAATCAGCTGATTAGAGAATAACCCATGCTAGTCTTAACAGAATTGATAGTGTCCGTATTTATCAATTCATCGACTAGGGACAATTTCAATACTTCACAATTGCACATGTAGAGATAATCACTAGTTGTGAATTCATCACAAATTCTCTCATGCTGTAAATTGTATTGTGGACATTCAGTAAATGAGTTTAAGATCTCAATCAAATACACAAACATGTATACTCAAATAGTGCATATTCATTTATTAAAATAAATGATTACAATCATAAGGCGATTGCCTTAGGACACTTCTCTCATATCACTAACAAACTCCCACTTGGCCTAATGTCAATCGCTACGGTACCCAATACCACAGGCTCTAACATGACCCTCAAACTTGCTTTGAGGCAAGGCCTTAGTTAAAGGATCCGCTAAATTCCTTTCAGTGGGAATTTTCTCAATTTGTATATCATTCCTACTTATAATCTCTCTAATCAGATGATAGCAGCAAAGCACATGTTTGGATCGCTGATGAGACCTTGGTTCCTTTGCTTGTGCAATAGCTCCATTGTTGTCGCAGTAAACCAGTATTGCTTCATCAATGGTTAGAACCACACCAAGTTCTAAGACAAGCTTTTTGATCCAGACTGCTTCCTTTGCTGCTTCCGAAGCTGCAATATATTCCGCTTCCGTGGTAGAATCCGCTACGGTGTCTTGCTTGGAACTCTTCCAACTTATTGTGCCTCCATTCAAAATAAATACGTATCCGGACTGAGATTTGGAGTCATCCTTATCTGTCTGGAAACTGGCATCTGTATACCCACATATTACCATATCACCTTCTCCATATATTAGGAACACATCCTTAGTGTTTCTTAAGTACTTGAGGATTGTCTTGACAGCCGCCCAATGATCCTTTCCTGGATCAGACTGGTATCTGCTTGTGACGCTCAGAGCATACGATACATCGAGCTTAGTACATAACATAGCATACATGATAGATCTTATCGCGAATGCATAAGGAATCTTATTCATGCAAATCCTCTCGTCGTCTGTGCGCGGACAGATAGACTTCGAAAGGTTGATCCCATGCCTGATGGGAAGGTAACCTTTCTTGGATTCTGACATGCTAAACCTTTCTAGCACTCGGTCTATATATGTAGACTGCGTAAGACCAAGCAATCGTTTTGATCTATCTCTATAGATTCTAATCCCAAGGATATAGGTTGCTTCTCCCAGGTCTTTGATAGATACCATTTTGTTGATTATTTTACTTATGAAAATCCATGTTTGACCTATGTTTTTATTGTTTAATTGTGAAATTGCCCTAGGTTTTAGAACTTACCTTTATTTTGGACTTAATTGCAAATTTGCATAAAATTGGATTATTTGGCCACTAAATTTTTGATCTATTTTTGTAGGCATGAGAGGTTCATGGACCTAGGGCATACTGGGTCAAAGTTGAGTCGGAAGTGGAACCGGATCGAATTATCAAGCCTCGGATTAATCCGGGCCGTCCGATTCAAAAGCGGCTAGATCTGAGTCATCCGGGACCATCTGAAGCAATCCAAGCTAGGGTTAGGGTTGATCAAGCACTATGATCAAGATCTGAAGGTTTCATCCCAATCAGAGATCATCCAACCGTTGGATCAAGCTCGGAGGGCTCTAGATCGTCCATTCATAGATTAGGTTGATCTGGACCATCCGTTGCACATCTGGAGGATCCGAGCTACCACGAGGCAGATCCTGACCCCTGATCAACATCCTCAAAGTTTGGCTCAAATCAGAGCAAGATCAGCTGTTGGATTTCATCGAATCAATCTGGACCGTCCATGGCTAGCTATTTAATCAGAAACGCGCAGCTTCTTCCCTTCATCGCGTCTTCGCCGCAACAGTAGCTTCATCCGTTTTCTTCTTTGTTTCTTCAAATTTTCATCCAATCGAAGGCGTGATCACTCAATCCTTCATCAAAGCAAGGGCTAGGTCAGTGAAGAGAGTTCTCAGTGAGGTTTCAGAGTGGATTTTTGCTCAACAGCAAGGCTGCGTTAGGTTTCAGCAGTTTTGCTATCCGATTTCAGCGAGCTCAGCTGTTCTCCATCGCCACTGCATTCGAGCTATCCAGAGGGGTTCCCTGGAAGGTTTCGGTCATTCCCTAATCCCAATCGCAAGCCACCACAGCGAGTTTGAAGAATTCGGAAGCAGATTTCGGCTTGAACAGGATTTGCTTTGAATCGGTTGCAGAGACAGTTCTTCACTGATTTGTTGAGCTTGTGGGTCCGAGGTTCTCCCTTGATTGACGACCAAGGAGCTCTTGAGTTGGAGAATGGTTGAGGAGTAGCTTAGATAATTAAGTTTCATTGTGTTTTAGCGGTAGTTTAATATCTGCACGAATTCTGTTCTGAATTTCTTTTTCAGTTACTGCAATTTACATTCTTAAGTTGTTTAGCTGTAAGTTAGCTTCAATTATTCAAGTCAAATAGTTTAGGAAGTTTGTTAGTGATAAATTGAATGTTATTTTAGCTTATTTCTTTGTCAATTTCTTGCGTGCCAAATGCAAATCGCGTGCCACTTTTATTACTGCAATTTCTGCTGATTTCTGAGCTTGTATCAGGGCTGTTTGTTAGCCAAATTATCTCTGTATTTTAGTTGTGTTAATTTCTGCAGTAGAGTTAGATACATGCTTGCTTAGTTAACATAGAACTTGGTTTTAGTCCCCTGCAATTCAGTCCATATTTCCAGCTTAGCTAGCACCACATTTCTGAAATTCTATTTTCATTACTGCATTTTCTTTCATTTCTGCATTCTTTTCTTTGGTTCGGTTTGTGTCTAAAGTGAGCTGTTTGTGTCTGGTTTTTTTCATTCATTCCTGCCAAGTTCTTAATTGCTAGTTTGCTTTTCAAATTTCATTCGGTCAGCTTCATTTCTGAACTGCTAGAAGTATGTTTTAGGAACAAAAATTCAGTTTTTCTTGGCACAGAGATTTCAGCTTGTGTGCCAAGCTGTTTTGGGCATTGTTTTCACATCAGTTTTCACTTGTCTTTTGGTGTAGGATAGCTTTTGAAATCTATTGATATCATCCTTAAAATCCCAGAATTTTGTTGGCAGTGGTTGGCTTCCAAAAACATTGTAGCTAAGTTGATGTTTGTTGCTTGTGTAATTTCCGAATTTCCTTTGCATTGATTTGTCTTAAATTGTTTGTTTCCGAAAATTGCCATAACTGCCTCTATATCTCAGCTTAGTGTTTGTTTGCAATTTGAATTTAGATTTGGTTTTCCAATTCGGTTAAGTACCTTGTTTGATTTGGTTTACCATTAGTTGAGTTTTTCTTTAGTGCCAACTTCTTGTTTAGTGCATTAGTTTAAGGTTCTTTACTTCTCCATTGCGATTTCATTTCCAAATTTACAACCAAAACCCAATTACTTATTCGAAACCCAAAAACACAAACGACACATAAACCAAGCTCGAATCAAACACTACAACTAGCCCCGAGAAAAATACGACCTGTGGCCCCTTTGCTACATTTTTATATTTTGATTGCAAAAAGGGTTTTCAGCATTTCATATACATCTAAATTTGAGACCCACATTCGTGACACATATCTCGGGCTCATCAGTCTTTCATGGAGAAAGTTTTGGACAACCAAATTTTAACTGACTGTAAGGCTGATATATCGTTTCCTATAAGTAATATGTCATCGACATATAACACTAGGAATACGACTGCACTTCCACTAACCTTCTTATACACACAAGGTTCGTCAGGATTTTGTGAGAAATCAAACTCTTTGATTGTCTCATCAAAACGGATGTTCCAGCTCCTGGATGCTTGCTTTAGTCCATATATGGATCGTCGAAGCTTGCATACTTTGGTTTTATTAACCGATGTGAAACCTTCAGGTTGTATCATGTATACATTCTCAAGCAGGTTTCAATTAAGGAAAGTTGTTTTCACATCCATTTTCCATATCTCATAATCATAATGAGCTGCTATGGCCAGGAGCATCCGAATGGATTTAAGCATAGCTACTGGCGAATAGGTTTCGTCATAATCAATTCCTTGTTTCTGACGATATCCTTTTGCCACTAATCTAGCCTTAAAGGTACCAACATTACCTTCCATGTCGGTTTTCTTCTTGAAAACCCACTTGCACCCTATGGGCTTAATCCCTTCAGGTGGGTTAACCAAGTCCCATACTTGATTTTTATACATGGAATCCATTTCCGACTTCATGGCTTCAAGCCATTTATCCCTTTCTGAATTTTTCAGAACATCTTCATAACTGATAGGTTCGTCATCGTTAATGAGTAACACGTCGTTCGATTCACTTATGAGAAATCTGTATCTCTCTGGAATATTGTGTGTCCTATCAAACCTACGAAGAAGTGGTGTTGTTTTAGGTTCAACTGATAGCTCATCATTATGAGTTATTGGTTGTGGGTCTAGACTAGGTGTCTCTGTAATGTCTATTGGAGTTTCTTGAACTTCTTCAAGTTCAATGCTACTCCCACTGTTTTCTTGTAAAAGAAATTCTTTTTCAAGAAATACAGCATGCCTTGAAACAAACACCTTTTGTTCCAAGGGATGATAGAATTGGTAACCTTTCGTTTCTTTAGGGTATCCAATAAATAGACATTTATCAGAGTTAGCATCCAATTTGTCTGATACAGTCCGCTTTACATAAGCAGGACAACCCCATATCATTAGGTGAGATAAATGAGGTTTCTTACTATTCCATGTCTCATATGGAGTATTAGAGACTACCTTGGTCGGGGCTCTGTTTAGTAAGTAAACAGCTATCTTAAGCGAATAGCTCCAAAAGGATTTTGGAAGAGTTGCATGATTCATCATAGATCTAACCATGTCCATCAAGGTTCGGTTACGCCTCTCAGATACACCATTATGCTGTGGTGTATATGGCGGAATCCATTGAGACAATATCCCATTGTCCCTAAGATAATCTTGAAACTCTTGACTTAAGTATTCACCACCCCGATCGGATCGAAGTATCTTAATACTTTTGCCAAGCTATTTCTCTACTTCACTTCTGAACTCTTTGAATTTCTCAAAAGCTTCAGATTTGTGTTTCATTAAGAACACATACCCGAATCGTGAGTGATCATCGATAAAGGTAATGAAGTAGCTATAGCCTCCTTGTGCAAGAGTTGACATTGGTCCACATACATCAGTATGTATTAGACCAAGAAATTCTCTCACTCGTTTACCTTTTTCGGAAAAGGTTAATTTGGTCATCTTGCCTTTTAAGTATGATTCGCATGTATCAAATGAACCGGGTTCAAATGATTCCAGAATTCCACATCGGTGTAATTTGGTTATGCGTTTCTTACTTACCTGGCCAAGATGATAATGCCACATATAGGAGTCTATTTGATTATCTATTCAAGCACGTTTGTTCCTAACTTCGATATTGAAAACGTCACTGGATAAATCTAACGTGTAGATACCATTGCATAAAGTTTCGGTCCCATAAAGAATACCATTTAAAGTTATGTAACAGCAATTGTTACTAAAAGTTAAATGATAACCCTTTTCATTCAAGCATGAAATAGATACAATGTTCTTTATTAACGAAGGAACAAAATAACAATTATCCAATTCTAAGACAAGTCCAGTAGGGAGCTTTAGCAAATATGTTCCGATGGCAACAGCAGCAATCTTTGCTCCATTTCCAACTCGCAAATTCGCTTCTCCCTTGACGAGTCTTCTTCTATTCCTTAGCCCCTGTATGTCATTACATATATGTGAGCTACACCCAGTATCAAGTACCCAGGTGTCCGAGGAAATAGAGTGACATTCAATAACGAAGATACCTGAAGAGGATGGGGCATCGGGCCGCGAAAACCGCTTTTTCGCGTCGCGGAAACCCCGAAAGCCCCAATAGAAAGGATCCGAGCGAAGAAAACCATTTCAAAAATTTACGAGTGCTCGTTTACATGCTTCAAAACCGATCTACAACCTAGATCTATTAGAGAAGAGAAAAACTACCTTCGATGCGTGCCCCGCAATTTCCCGCTCGCTCCTCGGTTGGTGTCGGATCTCAAGGATGCAAAGTAGCAACCCTCTAGAAGTATCCACACAAGCAAGAGAGTGGAGAGGAGAGCCCAAAAGTGTGCTAGCACTACTTGGGGTCTCGGCAAGATGAGAGGAGAGGGAGAGCAAAACAAAATAAAACCAAGTGAGGAGAAGAATCAATCACATACACACAAAAAACTCCTTTTGTGTGTTTTAGTGGCCGGCCATTTAATGGCCATTATTGGCCATTAAGTGGCCGGCCACCACCTTTGGTAACCCCCTATTTGAATTCAAAATTCAAATGGGGAGGTTACTTAGCCTTGATGATGATGCCAAGTCATCACTTGGTCAAGTCAAGGTGATGTGGCTTGAGTCAAGTCAAACTTGCCTCTTATGGACTTTCCATATTTAGCCAAAGTCAAACTTTGACTTCATTACTCTCTCATGATTAGATTCATCCAACACTTGGATCAAACTCGAGTCCAACTCAAGTTGTCTAATTTGAGTCAAGTCAAACTTGCATTTTATGGACTTTTCATATTTAGCCAAAGTCAAACTTTGACTTCATTACTCTCGGTCCATCATATGGACTTATTCTCCATCTATTGCTCTATGTGTGTGACCCTATAGGTTCTTGTAACGTTGGCAATGCCCTTAAACCTATTTAAGGACATAAGCAATGAGAGGTATCTAGCAACACATCATTGCTCCCCAAGTTACAAGAATGTCGAGATCCAACATCACCATTGTGACTAATAATTGTGACCATCACAATATGTGACAACGTCCTTCTATCCTCGACATCTATATTGATCTTTCATGAGGCATAGACCGTGTCATCCTCAAATCAATCTATATGTCTTGATCTCCAAGTAGACTCACTATAATCAAATAAGCTCAATATCTAATATTGCCTTATTTGGGCATGGCCATGCACTTAGTGGTCTTACTCTATCAAGAACGAAGATATCACTCCCATCATATAGGAGGGATAGATCCCATCTATGTTACTCACATCCCTCCGCATAATTTGTTACAAACCCAATAATCGCCTTTATAGTCCACCCAGTTACGGGTGACGTTTGACGAAGCCAAAGTACGTAACTCCTTATGTAGGGAACTATGGTAACTTCAGGTCTAGGACTATAGTCATACTAATAGTCACATGAGAAAGTATATGACACTCATATAACGATCCATGATACTTTCTCATGGCGGGCCATTCAGTATACATTCTCTAATGTATACCCATGTGTCAACTTGATATCTCATATCCATGACTTGTGAGATCAAGTCATCATGTTGACCTACATGCTAGTCTCTATGCATTAACATTGTCCTTGAATGTTAATACTTGACTAGGAATAATTAAGAGTAGTGTTCTCTATATCATCTCACTATCGATTCAATTAATCGATTGATATAGATAAGAACCTTCTACTCAAGGACGTTATTATACTAAGTTATTTGGAACCAATACACATAAGTACAATAACCATAAGAAATGCCTTTATATATAAGAAATATATATACAAGAATATGATACAATGAGTCCAAAAAGTAATCATCATATGATTGGCTCTAGGGCTCTCACTAACAATCTCCCACTAGCACTAGTGCCAATCGCTGTAGTATCTAATACCCAATGACCTAGTGTGACCATCATGCTTCATCTGTGCCAAAGCCTTGGTCAAGGGATCTGCGACGTTAGCCTCTGTGGGTACTCTGCAAATCTTCACATCTCCTTGATCGATGATCTCTCGAATGAGATGGAATCGCCGTAGTATGTGTTTGGTCCGCTGGTGTGAGCGAGGTTCCTTAGCCTGCGCAATAGCTCCATTGTTGTCACAATAGAGCTCTACGGGATCAGATATGCTAGGAACCACCCCAAGCTCAGTGATGAACTTGCGGATCCAAACTGCCTCCTTTGCTGCCTCTGATGCAGCAATATACTCAGCTTCTGTTGTAGAATCTGCAACTGTGTCCTGCTTCGAACTCTTCCAGCTCACAGCTCCGCCATTCAAGCAAAACACGAACCCTGACTGCGATCTGTAATCATCCTGGTCGGTTTGGAAGCTGGCATCAGTGTAACCCTTTACAACTAGATGCTCATCGCCTCCAAATATCAAAAAAATATTCCTTAGTCCTTCTCAAGTACTTAAGGATATTCTTGACCGCTATCCAGTGACGTTCACCTGGATCTGACTGTTACCTACTCGTCATGCTCAACGCATACGAGACATCAGGACGAGTACATAACATGGCGTACATGATGGATCCAATGGCAGAAGCATAAGGGATCTTATCCATGCGGTCTCTCTCCTCTCTAGAAGAGGGACTCTGAGTCTTCGAAAGACTCACACCATGTGACATTGGCAGAATTCCTCTCTTGGAATTCTGCATGGCAAAACGGTGTAATACTGTATCGATGTATGTACTCTGACTTAGGCCAAGCAATCTCTTAGATCTATCTCTATAGATCTTAATGCCTAGAATGCAGGCTGCTTCACCTAAGTCCTTCATTGCGAAACAAGTCCCCAACCAAGTCTTCACAGACTGTAGTGAAGGGATGTTGTTCCCAATGAGTAGTATGTCATCCACATACAAGACTAGGAAGACTACTGTGCTCCCACTAACCATCTTGTAGACACAAGGTTCATCTTCGTTCTTGATGAAACCAAACTGTTTGATCGCATCATCGAATCAAAGATTCCAGCTCCGAGAAGCTTGCTTTAGACCATAAATGGCCCTATGCAGCTTGCATACTCTGCCAGTATGCTGTGGATCTACAAAACCCTCAGGCTGTGTCATGTACACATCCTCGAGGAGGTTTCCATTCAGAAACGCTGTCTTGACATCCATCTACCAGATCTCATAATCGTGGTAGGCTGCAATAGCAAGCATGATCCGAATGGACTTAAACATCGCTACTGGAGAAAAAGATTCATCATAGTCAATACCATGAATTTGCTTGAAACCTTTAGCTACCAGTCTACCCTTATAGGTATGAGTAAGTCCATCCATGTTAGGCTTTCTCTTAAAGACCCACTTACACCCAATGGGTTTGACCCCTTCAGGTGGATCAACCAAGGTCCAAACTTGGTTAGTGTACATGGATTCCATTTCGGATCTCATGGCTTCCAGCCATGACTCAGAATCTGGGCTCATCACAGCTTCCTGATAGGTGGTAGGCTCATTCTCAATGATCATAACGTCATCATGGTCAGGCAAGAGAAATGAATATCTCTCAGGCTGACGACGTACCCTATCAGACCTGCGAAGAGGTAGGTCTACCTGAACAGGTTGTTGTTCCACAACTTCTTGTGTAACAATCTCATCCACAACTTCTTGTGGTTCCTGTTCAGTATCCATCAAGGGCTCAGTGCTATGGTCGTTGTCTTGAACTTCTTCAAGATCAAACGAACTCCCACTAGTCTTTCTAGAAACAAAGTCCCTTTCTAGAAAGACCCCAGTCTTAGCAACAAACACTTTGTGTTGACTGGGAATGTAGAAGTAATATCCCTTAGTTTCCTTAGGATATCCCACGAAATAGCACTTATCGGACTTGGGTCCCAGTTTGTCTGAGACTTGACGTCTAACGTAAGCCTCACAACCCCAAACCCTCATGAAAGACATCTTGGGACTCCTCCCAGTCCATATCGTATATGGTGTCTTTATGACCGCCTTTGATGGAACACGGTTAAGTGTGAACGCTGCCGTGTCTAGAGCATATCCCCAAAAGGATATAGGAAGATCTGCGTGACTCATCATAGATCGTACCATATCTAATAAGGTACGATTCCTCCTTTCGGATACACCATTCCACTGTGGTGTCCCAGGAGGAGTGAGTTTAGATAGAATCCCACACTCAGCTAAATAGTCACGAAACTCATGGCTCAAGTATTCTCCACCTCGATCTGATCGAAGTATTTTAATACTCTTGCCGAGTTGGTTTTGTACTTCATTTCTGAATTCTTTGAACTTTTCAAAGGACTCGGACTTATGTGTCATCAAGTACACATAACCATATCTACTGAAATCATCAGTAAATGTGATGAAGTATCTATAACCACCTCGAGCAGCAACATTGAAAGGGCCACATACATTAGAATGTATGAGTCCTAACAAATCTGTTGCCCTCTCGCTATGTCCACTAAAGGGAGTCTTAGTCATCTTGCCTAGAAGGCATGACTCGCATGTCTCATATGATTCAAAATCAAATGAATCCAGCAATCCATCCTTATGGAGCTGGGACAAGCGACTCTCATTTATGTGGTCTAAGCGACAGTGCCAGAGATAGGTTGGGTTCAACTCATTTGATCTCAACCTCTTGGTACTTACATTATAGATAGGGCGTTCTAAGTCTAGAATGTAGAGTCCGTTGATAAGATCTGCACTACAATAGAACATTTCATTTAAATAGACTGAACAACATTTGTTCTTAATTATAAATGAGAAGCCTTTCTTGTCTAGACAAGAAACAGAAATTATGTTCTTAGTAAGTGCAGGTACATAACAACAATCATCTAGTTCCAGTACAAGCCCAGAGGGCAGAGATAGAAAATAAGTTCCTACAGCAACAGCAGCAACTCGTGCTCCATTGCCTACTCGTAGGTCCACCTCGCCCTTTGCCAATGCCCTGCTATTTCTCAGCCCCTGCACATTGGTACAAATGTGAGAAGCACATCCAGTATCTAATACCCATGATGTTGAAATAGAAAGGTTGACTTCTATAACATATATACCTGAAGTAGAAGGCTCGCTTCTCTTCTTCTTAAGATCCTCCAGGTAGATATTGCAGTTTCTTTTCCAATGCCCTTTCTCACCGCAATGGAAACAGGTGGCATCCTTCTGCACCCCACCCTTGGGTTTAAGTGCTGCAGAGCTGGCTTTGCCCTTGGTTTGGGTCTTACCCTTTCCTTTGGGCTTCCACTTACCCTTGCCTTTGCCCTTCTGTACCATCAGGACGGTACTAGGCTTGGTGAGATTAGGCTCAGCAGTTCTTAACATGTTGAGTATCTCGGGAAGTGGTTTGTCTAATTCGTTCATGTTGTAATTCATGACGAATTGACGGTAACCTAGCGGCAACGATTGCAGAATCAGGTCGGTAGCCAGCTCTTGGCCCAAGGGAAACCCTAGTCTATCGAGGTTCTCGACGTACCCAATCATCTTGAGTACGTGAGTTCCTACTGGGGTTCCCTCTTTCATCTTGCATGAAAAGAGGGCCTGAGTCACTTCGAACCGCTCATGCCTTGCCTGCCCTTGATATAATTGCTTGAGGTGGCCAATCATATCGTAAGCATTCATGTTCTCGTGTTGCTTCTGAAGCTCAGAGGACATGCAGCATAGCATTAGGCACGACACGTCTAACGCGTCGTCTTGATGCTTCTGATGAGCATCTCTAACGCTACGGATGGCTGAGGGTGGTGGTGCTTCAGGAACTGCTTGCTCTAGAACGTACAGCTTACGTTCCTGTTTGAGGACTATCCTCAAGTTCCTGTACCAGTCCAGGAAATTAGCTCCAGTGAGCTTGTCCTTCTCAAGGACAGATCGCAGAGAGAGAGTATTCGCGTTTGAAGACATGGCAATCTACAACAGATAAATGTAGAGAATAAATATCATATTCTAGTAATCATCTAATTAGGCCTTTAATTAAATGATGCTCCCACTAAATTATAGGAATTTTGGTGGAATCAAGTCATTGGAGTGGTCAAACCACTACTAGATCCGTACCAATTTACTATAATTTATGTGGGACAAGATCCACATCATACTATGCCTTGAGTTAGCTTTGGCTAAATCGCCCAAGACTTAGTATGATCAGTAGATAACTAATTTATCAATTACATCTCTATGCAACTCTTGTTTATAGGATCAAGATTTAACGTTTACGAATAATCTTGAGTTAGCTTTGGCTAAATCGCTCAAGACTATTTAAAATGGTGATTTTGTCCTACCCTTTCCAACTATTGGAATACGCCTATAGCTTTACTCGATCCAATTGAGTTAACTAGTTACTCAATCTGATTGAGCTCGATCTAACCCGAGCCGTGATAGGCGGGACCAAGGTTGTCCCTCCGCATCCTACCAAANTGGCTCAAAGTATTCTCCACCTCGATCTGATCGAAGTATTTTAATACTCTTGCCGAGTTGGTTTTGTACTTCATTTCTGAATTCTTTGAACTTTTCAAAGGACTCGGACTTATGTGTCATCAAGTACACATAACCATATCTACTGAAATCATCAGTAAATGTGATGAAGTATCTATAACCACCTCGAGCAGCAACATTGAAAGGGCCACATACATTAGAATGTATGAGTCCTAACAAATCTGTTGCCCTCTCGCTATGTCCACTAAAGGGAGTCTTAGTCATCTTGCCTAGAAGGCATGACTCGCATGTCTCATATGATTCAAAATCAAATGAATCCAGCAATCCATCCTTATGGAGCTGGGACAAGCGACTCTCATTTATGTGGTCTAAGCGACAGTGCCAGAGATAGGTTGGGTTCAACTCATTTGATCTCAACCTCTTGGTACTTACATTATAGATAGGGCGTTCTAAGTCTAGAATGTAGAGTCCGTTGATAAGATCTGCACTACAATAGAACATTTCATTTAAATAGACTGAACAACATTTGTTCTTAATTATAAATGAGAAGCCTTTCTTGTCTAGACAAGAAACAGAAATTATGTTCTTAGTAAGTGCAGGTACATAACAACAATCATCTAGTTCCAGTACAAGCCCAGAGGGCAGAGATAGAAAATAAGTTCCTACAGCAACAGCAGCAACTCGTGCTCCATTGCCTACTCGTAGGTCCACCTCGCCCTTTGCCAATGCCCTGCTATTTCTCAGCCCCTGCACATTGGTACAAATGTGAGAAGCACATCCAGTATCTAATACCCATGATGTGAAATAGAAAGGTTGACTTCTATAACATATATACCTGAAGTAGAAGGCTCGCTTCTCTTCTTCTTAAGATCCTCCAGGTAGATCTTGCAGTTTCTTTTCCAATGCCCTTTCTCACCGCAATGGAAACAGGTGGCATCCTTCTGCACCCCACCCTTGGGTTTAAGTGCTGCAGAGCTGGCTTTGCCCTTGGTTTGGGTCTTACCCTTTCCTTTGGGCTTCCACTTACCCTTGCCTTTGCCCTTCTGTACCATCAGGACGGTACTAGGCTTGGTGAGATTAGGCTCAGCAGTTCTTAACATGTTGAGTATCTCGGGAAGTGGTTTGTCTAATTCGTTCATGTTGTAATTCATGACGAATTGACGGTAACCTAGCGGCAACGATTGCAGAATCAGGTCGGTAGCCAGCTCTTGGCCCAAGGGAAACCCTAGTCTATCGAGGTTCTCGACGTACCCAATCATCTTGAGTACGTGAGTTCCTACTGGGGTTCCCTCTTTCATCTTGCATGAAAAGAGGGCCTGAGTCACTTCGAACCGCTCATGCCTTGCCTGCCCTTGATATAATTGCTTGAGGTGGCCAATCATATCGTAAGCATTCATGTTCTCGTGTTGCTTCTGAAGCTCAGAGGACATGCAGCATAGCATTAGGCACGACACGTCTAACGCGTCGTCTTGATGCTTCTGATGAGCATCTCTAACGCTACGGATGGCTGAGGGTGGTGGTGCTTCAGGAACTGCTTGCTCTAGAACGTACAGCTTACGTTCCTGTTTGAGGACTATCCTCAAGTTCCTGTACCAGTCCAGGAAATTAGCTCCAGTGAGCTTGTCCTTCTCAAGGACAGATCGCAGAGAGAGAGTATTCGCGTTTGAAGACATGGCAATCTACAACAGATAAATGCAGAGAATAAATATCATATTCTAGTAATCATCTAATTAGGCCTTTAATTAAATGATGCTCCCACTAAATTATAGGAATTTTGGTGGAATCAAGTCATTGGAGTGGTCAAACCACACTACTAGATCCGTACCAATTTACTATAATTTATGTGGGACAAGATCCACATCATACTATGCCTTGAGTTAGCTTTGGCTAAATCGCCCAAGACTTAGTATGATCAGTAGATAACTAATTTATCAATTACATCTCTATGCAACTCTTGTTTATAGGATCAAGATTTAACGTTTACGAATAATCTTGAGTTAGCTTTGGCTAAATCGCTCAAGACTATTTAAAACGGTGATTTTGTCCTACCCTTTCCAACTATTGGAATACGCCTATAGCTTTACTCGATCCAATTGAGTTAACTAGTTACTCAATCTGATTGAGCTCGATCTAACCCGAGCCGTGATAGGCGGGACCAAGGTTGTCCCTCCGCATCCTACCAAGATTAAATGCGTTGCTCTGCTTTGGCAGAATCGACAAGCGCATATGATCGAGGTAGTGATGGGTATCAGGACCCGGTAGGCGTTTACGAGTTGATTCGATTTTAGATCTAATCTAATCGAGGATGTGCATCACATCTAGGCATTTATGAAATCTAATTTAATCCTAAATGTGTATTAAGTGCACATCAAAATGTGGTTCCCACATTACTTGTGCATCTCATACACTTAAGTTTATTTTTACTATTCTACATTATCATGCATCATATACATCACAAGCATAGCAATAATAAAAATAAACATAAGTGACTTGGTCATGGCCCTACTAAGACCCTCTCAAGCCAATGAGAGGATCCGATGGTCAACCTAGGTCTAGCGGCTTCTCCAAGCGCTTCCTCTTGACCGTCTTGGTGTTGTCGGCTAGTTCTCCCGAGTCCAAGTTCTCCGAAATTTCCGTCGTCTTCACTTTTGTACATTACAAATTTTTATACTCGAGTTACATTCGAGTCTAAATATGAAATACAACAGAAATAAAATATTAAAAGCCGACACGCAGGTCGCAAACACAATACAACACGCACATGTACAAAAATGGCGCGCAGGCCGTATTATGAATTACAACACAATTTTAATCTTATTAAAAATTGGGTTTTGGGCCATGACCATCACACTACTGTACATAATTCAAAATTATGTAATTTTACAGTTTTTATATAATTTTTCTACTGATTTTTAGAATTTTTCGAGTCACAACTCCGCGGCGGTCCCGGTAAGCGGGTTTCGGGCGTAATCGCGAGACAAGGCCCCTTGTGGGGTTAGGGGCAGCGCCCCTACTCGTGAAATAACCTTCACGAGTGTCTTCTTGAGATTATACAGCACCTTCACCCGCTGTCCCAAAATCCATTTGGGCGAAACTTGCCGTTTCGGAGAAGTTTTTCTCAGTGGCAAAGTCTACAAGTGCTTCGCACTCGTCGCTTTGCCTCTACGAGGAAAAATACTCAAAAATCCTAAAATTTAGAAAAATTACAGAAGCATAAAATTATCTAAATTTTGTATCTAATACAAAAAAATGAAAACCAAAACGAGCACAAGCTTCGCTCGTGGCTCTGATACCACTGTAGGGTTTTTCGGGCCGCGAAAACCGCTTTTTTCGCGTCGCGGAAACCCCGAAAGCCCCAATAGAAAGGATCCGAGCGAAGAAAACCATTTCAAAAATTTACGAGTGCTCGTTTACATGCTTCAAAACCGATCTACAACCTAGATCTATTAGAGAAGAGAAAAACTACCTTCGATGCGTGCCCCGCAATTCCCGCTCGCTCCTCGGTTGGTGTCGGATCTCAAGGATGCAAAGTAGCAACCCTCTAGAAGTATCCACACAAGCAAGAGAGTGGAGAGGAGAGCCCAAAAGTGTGCTAGCACTACTTGGGGTCTCGGCAAGATGAGAGGAGAGGGAGAGCAAAACAAAACAAAACCAAGTGAGGAGAAGAATCAATCACACACACACAAAAAACCCCTTTTGTGTGTTTTAGTGGCCGGCCATTTAATGGCCATTATTGGCCATTAAGTGGCCGCCACCACCTTTGGTAACCCCCTATTTGAATTCAAAATTCAAATGGGGAGGTTACTTAGCCTTGATGATGATGCCAAGTCATCACTTGGTCAAGTCAAGGTGATGTGGCTTGAGTCAAGTCAAACTTGCCTCTTATGGACTTTCCATATTTAGCCAAAGTCAAACTTTGACTTCATTACTCTCTCATGATTAGATTCATCCAACACTTGGATCAAACTCGAGTCCAACTCAAGTTGTCTAATTTGAGTCAAGTCAAACTTGCCTTTTATGGACTTTCCATATTTAGCCAAAGTCAAACTTTGACTTCATTACTCTCGGTCCATCATATGGACTTATTCTCCATCTATTGCTCTATGTGTGTGACCCTATAGGTTCTTGTAACATTGGCAATGCCCTTAAACCTATTTAAGGACATAAGCAATGAGAGGTATCTAGCAACACATCATTGCTCCCCAAGTTACAAGAATGTCGAGATCCAACATCACCATTGTGACTAATAATTGTGACCATCACAATATGTGACAACGTCCTTCTATCCTCGATATCTAGATTGATCTTTCATGAGGCATAGACCGTGTCATCCTCAAATCAATCTATATGTCTTGATCTCCAAGTAGACTCACTATAATCAAATAAGCTCAATATCTAATATTGCCTTATTTGGGCATGGCCATGCACTTAGTGGTCTTACTCTATCAAGAACGAAGATATCACTCCCGTCATATAGGAGGGATAGATCCCATCTACGTTACTCACATCCCTCCGCATAATTTGTTACAAACCCAGTAATCGCCTTTATAGTCCACCCAGTTACGGGTGACGTTTGACGAAGCCAAAGTACGTAACTCCTTATGTAGGGAACTATGGTAACTTCAGGTCTAGGACTATAGTCATACTAATAGTCACATGAGAAAGTATATGACACTCATATAACGATCCATGATACTTTCTCATGGCGGGCCATTCAGTATACATTCTCTAATGTATACCCATGTGTCAACTTGATATCTCATATCCATGACTTGTGAGATCAAGTCATCATGTTGACCTACATGCTAGTCTCTATGCATTAACATTGTCCTTGAATGTTAATACTTGACTAGGAATAATTAAGAGTAGTGTTCTCTATATCATCTCACTATCGATTCGATAATCGATTGATATAGATAAGAACCTTCTACTCAAGGACGTTATTATACTAAGTTATTTGGCACCAATACACATAAGTACAATAACCATAGGAAATGCCTTTATATATAAGAAATATATATACAAGAATATGATACAATGAGTCCAAAAAGTAATCATCATATGATTGGCTCTAGGGCTCTCACTAACACGGATGCCTTCTTCTTCAAGGACTCAAGATAAACCTTGCAGTTTCTTCGCCAGTGGCCCTTCGTGCCGCAGTGATGGCAAGTGCCTTTTGGTGCCTTTTCAATCTTTTTGGCCTTTTTCCTTCCTTCCCTTATTTTGTTCTTTGGGCTTCCTCTTAGAGCCTTTCTTTGAGGAACCAACTAACAGTACCGTCTTCTGATCCTACTTTACTGAAGGCTCTACAGTATTCAGCAGGTTAAGCAACTCAGGAATGGTAGTCTCCAGTTTGTTCATCCGATAGTTCATCACAAACTGTGAGTAACTCTTGGGCAAACAATGCAGAATTAAGTCAATACTTAGTTCGTGATCCATTGCAAATCCGAGTGTGCCTAGTCGCTCAATGTACCCCAATATCTTTAACACAAACTGTGAAACAGAAGTGTCTTCTTGCATCTTAGAGGTGAAGAGGAGTCTGGAGACCTCAAACCTTTCGGATCTCGCCTGCTCGTCAAACAGCTCATGAAGATGGAAGACGATGGTATGAGCATCCATATGCTCATGCTGCTTTTGTAGCTCAGGTACCATAGCGGCCAGCATGATGCAACTCGCAAGTTCAGAATCAACCACATGTTTCTGATAGGCCACTAACTGATCTCGAGTTGCATCATCAGGAGGATGGTTGGGAAGTTGTTCTTCAAGGACATAAGCAAGCTTTTCTACCTTGAGGACTATCCTCAGGTTTCGAAGCCAGTCCATGAAGTTTGGCCTAGTCAGCTTATTGGTGTCCAAAATGGAACGCAAATTCAGAGAAGACATGATCAGGTGATTATCCTAGAAATACAAATTGAGGTTATGTGATGAGAATGATAAAGAATGCATCAATATACATTAATTAAATCCTATTTATTTTTTGAATTGAATAACCTTTTTTATCAATTCGGGAGATCGTAGGAACATCTCCAAATAGGTTGATATCCAACCATAGATAAGAACAACTATGGCTAGAGTCCATCAAGCTATTCTTAGCTATGAAGGTAGGTAATTATACTGATTACATATTATACATGTGTAACTATCACATTATGCTATCAACTAATTGAATGTTTGCATAAATCATTGGGTTGTTAACTCATTAACAAGTATGCAACAATATACATAGCACCCAACTGCACCTCTCTTTACATCGACCTTGGCTGTGGCACAAAAAATCGATGCTCCAAGCTTAAGGCTGACCCATTAATCAAGAAATAGTTTTAATATGGTTGGAGCTCATTCAACCGTTTAGTCAGGCTTGGATGTGTCCAACAACCAAAACTAAAGATTGACCTCTGACTCCAACTATATTAATCATAAACTAATTCCATGGTTTGAACATGTTGAGGTTCAAGCCGGGCATGGATGTGTCCATTAACCCAAACGAGAAACAAAACTCCGGTTCACTACAAGAAAAAATAGCTTTCCTGACATTTTCTTAATGACATTTATTAAAATGTGTCATTGATTTCTAGATATCATGACATTAATTAAAACTAAATAAAATAAGTAAAATAAAAATCTGATTAAGTATATTACTATGACATTTATAATAGATGTCACTAAAAATCTACTTTGATTAATTTTTATCTCCTATCTCCCTCCAAAAAATTTCGCTTGCTCGCGCCTGAACCCATGAAAAGAAAACCCGCGATCCCTAATTTTCACACTCGCGCCTACGCCTTGCCCTCACCACTCTCCCCCACCCACCACCAGCGCCGCCCTGTCCTCACAACACTCCCCCACCGACCACCAGCGTCGTTGGCCTCGCCATCTACCCCACCGACCACTAGCGCCTGCCACCAGATCTCTCGCCCGCGCGACTCTCCCCCCACCCTCAATATAGTGATCCATCAGCGGCGTCTACCTCGGCATTTGCCCCGTCGACCACCAGCACCAGCCACTAACGTCGTCTGCTCTACTGGGTACCAGTGTCGTCTGCTCCGTCATCTGCCCCATTGAGATCCGAACCCTAGGTTGGAAGTTTCTTTCCTCTTCCACTGTTTCGCGATCCAAACCCTAGGTTGCAAGTTTCTATGTGCTCTATTTTGTTTGAAGATTTATAAGTGATTTTTGGTTGATTTCTATGATTTCTTGTTGTTCTTTTGAAGATTGAGTAATTTTTATGCACAACCATCTTGCTTCAATAGATCTTTGATTTTGTTTTTGGTTGAACGAAATTTTAAGGTAGATTCCAGTACTATAATTCCAATACGAACTCACATAGATTCAGTATTTTTTTGTTGCTACCTTGAGTGTGATGTAACAAGCAACTGTATGGAAATTAGTCTTAGCTTGTAGGAAAGATAATGGACTTTTCTATGTTTTCTAGAACCATAACTAAACATACATATGTAGGTCCAATTCTCTTTCTTTATCAATTCTCTTCATTTTGAATCCTTACTCTTTTTTCATCTCTACTATTCTCTATCATCTTAGGAAATCCACCTCAAATGCTAGTTACCATCATCAGTTTGTTAATCTAATCATGAAAACCTTGATCAAGCTAGAGGTGTGAGGATTTCTTTTAGAATTTACATATCAGTTTGAAGGTAGATAATAAAGGCTTGGGCTGCTTGGCACATTCAATCATTCCCTTATCACTTTCCTATTCTATTGCAACATTTTTTGCTTACGTTATCTTCTTAAGAAATGACAAAAATCTTGTGAGTGTTTCTTTGTTGATCCCTTTTCTTTGCCCAATCTTATTGCACAATGTTTATGCATTATTGCACAATGAATGGCTTGCCACTGAGAGAACCACTTGATGCATGCTCAATTCAACTTCTAAAAGAGACAAGTAGATATTGTTGAAAATAACCATTAAAAAGAGGAGCACACTACATATTTTGGGTTCTAAGATTTGTTCCTTGTTAGGGACCTTAATGTTATTATAGGGATTTATTTGTGAATAACTTATAGTACAAGGGTAAGGGGGTAAGGGTTTGAAAATGTAATATTCCGATAATGAACTTCAAGAGCTCATTTACTGAAGGACTTCACGGAGTAGGTGCAAGAAAAAAAATAGTTTCCTTTTCTCACTGCAGTATTGATTTTTCTAGTACGCTAATTCCTTGTATCATTTTTGTTCTTGCAGATATGTTGGCTGAACTTCAAGAGCATGTTGAATCTATTGATATGGCAAATGGTTAGTGCTATTGTCCTTTTTTTCTTCTAAAATGTTCTGTCATGTTTTCAGTTGTACAGATTCATTTGTATTGGTTAAGTTCAGTTATGTCAAAACTCTGAAACATAACTAAATATCTATGTGTGAGTCATCAACGAATGGTAGTTGCTTGCAATTTTTAAGCATATTCATCTATGATACCCCTCTCCTGTCAAATTTTGTATCAGATCCTGATCTAACTGTTCGCACAAAAGTACTTGGTGCAATATCTTGTAAGTTTCTTTTGCTAGCTATGTTTCACTATCGTAAAAAAAAACTCAGTTAAATTCTGCATGTCAATACTATGGGAATATGTTTTTTTAATTTTCTTTTTATGCTTATTTATATAGCTTTGATTCGGAACAACAAGGAAGGAATTAATGCATTCCGAATAGCAAATGGTTATGTTGGGCTCAGAAATGCACTAGGTTCAGAGAACATCAAATTTCAAAGGTTCTTCAAACGCTGATGCCATTGGATGCTTTATTTGCTATCATCTTGTATATTTTGGCTGCTTTGCCTTTCAAGCATACATGCATGGCTTAGGAAGCAACCTCTCAAGCAGTCCAATATAACAAACTCACCGACTTGTAAGCTCTAATTTACTAGTTTTAGTTCCACTCCAGTTTCAATATCTTTTCATTATTTGATAATATTTCATATACTTGCAGAAATATCACATTACCTAGCTATCTTCTCAGTTCATACTTCCTAGTCTTTGATGGGGAAGAACACTCATGCATTGCCCAAGTGTATAAGCTTTATAAATGAAATATAAATTAAGCCAGAGATCTCAAGCCGGAGAACTTCTTGTTGGCGAACAAGGATGATGATTCCTCGCTCAAGGCCATAGATTTTGGCTTCTCAGTCTTCTTCAAGCGAGGTACTTATAATTTATTAGTTTACCATATATGATGATAAATTCATCTCTTCCAAGATGTCCGTGATTGGAATATGTTGATAAATTCTATCACAATCTCAATACCTGCTTGTCATTAAACGGATGGTTCCATACTATGGTTGGTGAAAAGCCAATCATTCAAACTCAATCCATAATTGGTCAAGTCAAATGAACAAGTCAAACTGGATTGGATTACTCTGGATTGACTATAACATTAGTGCATGCTGCTTTATCATTTTTATTTTCCTCGTCTTAGCTTGGTTTCTATGGGGTAAAGCAAACGAGCAGTTTCTTGCTGATCAGATCATGACTGTCTTTTTGGAGGACAACGTTATTGCACCTTGATTATGCAATTGTTTCTTTTTTTTTATAAGCATTACTGATCTTCGACTGAGATTGTAGCAGTATAAATTGGGTTTCCTGTAACTTCAGGTCAGCTGATGTCTGGACTGCAGGAGTGATTTTATACATATTATTATATGGGGTGCCACCCTTTTGGGCTGGTACAATTTTGATTTTATCACTTTCTTCTTGGTATTCATTCTTAGCTTTGTAGTAATCATATCAACTCTTAGATGGGTTTCATTCATGTTTATTTTCATGCAGAAACACAACAAGGGATATTTGATGCAGTTCTGAAGGGAGTCATTGATTTTGATTCTGACCCATGGCCAATGATATCTGATAGTGCCAAGGACCTCATACGAAGGATGCAAATTGAGGTTGCCAATTGAGTTTGTTAACTGCTCTTACTCCACCACCGGTTGGGATACTTGTTAAGTGGATACTTGTTAAGTTTTTTCTGCTCAGTGTGCATCTGCATCTGCCTCTGCATCTGCCATGGAAGAGGTTGGCAATGTGTTACAGGCAATGCTAATAGTTTGCTCAGTGTGCATCTGCCGTGGAGGAGCCTCTGCAACTGCTCGGTGTGCAACTCTGCAGACAATTGGTGTAGCAGGCTGCATCATTTTCAATGTCAATAGTTTTACACAGGTTGGACAGTTTTACACAGGTTTAACATGTTTTTTGTAGTATAATTGTTCCTTATTTTAGTTCCTTCGCCGAAACATGTTAAGATACATTTTTTTTCTTTATTATATACTTGTTTAATTTTATTTCATTTACACAAAATAATTAATATATACTTTTTTTTGTAGGTGACAAAAATATTGGATAATGTTTAAGATGTGATGGTTGAAGATTGAAGATGCAGCAAAGTTTGGAAGTTTGGTTTTGTTTTACTTTAGGAGAGACTTAATTTTTTTGTTAGTTCTTAAACTAAATACATTGGGTACATTTGTAATTGTGATTAGTGCATAGATATTTTTTGAGGTGACCAATTTGACAGTCTTGTATTGTAAAAAAATTGACAATTATTCATAATTAACATTTTAATTTCAATTTAAAATTTTTATTTGTGTTTATGTTAATTAGTTATATGCATAAATATTTATATCATGAAAATATTGTAAATGGGTGAGATATTTATTAATATATGATATTTTCAATGTCACAATAGAACACCAAATCATGTAGACAAAAATATCATTGTAAAATTCATATGAAGACATTTCAAAATGTCATAATAAATATCATTAGTGATATTTTTTATTATGATTATAAATTAAATTCAAGACACTTATAATTGTCTTGATAAATACTTTTAAAGGACATATAAATTTGTCATCATTATATAATAAAACAACATTTATAAATGTCATTACAATTTTATAGTGACACTATTTTTTGTCACTATAACAATTATTCATGCTATTAGTGTTGTCACTATTTGTATTTTATAGTGACATTAAGAATTGTCATAAATGATAAGACTTTAGACGACATCACTATAGAGGACATTTTAACTTAATGTCACTATATCAAAAATGTCAGTATAAGTAATATATGATGACACTTTTCAATGTCATTAAAAGCATTTTTTCTTGTAGTGTCTGGTTGGACTTTTGCCCAGCAGTCCTTCGCCAGGACTTCAGTACCAGGCTGTCTTCGGCTGGTGCCTAGCATTCCTTCGCTAGGTCTTGATGACTAGCAGCCCTTCGCTAGTTGCCTAGTAGTCCTTCACTAGGACTTGGTGACTAGCAGCCCTTCGCTAGTTGCCTAGCAGTCCTTCGCTGGGACTTGGTGACTAGCAGCCCTTCGCTAGTTGCCTAGTAGTCCTTCACTAGGACTTGGTGGCTAGCAGCCCTTCGCTAGTTGCCTAGCAGTCCTTCGCTAGGGCTTTTCCTGTACACTTGAGTAACATGTTAGAAAACAAATAAGACTTAACTTTTGTACCCTTTGCCATTTATCAAAACACAGGTTTGACTTGGGTGTTGTCTGCACCAACAATCTCCCCCTTTTTGATTTATGGCAACCCGATTCAAAAAGTTAAGTTAATCATCGCAGATGATATACTAGTTTAGTTCCCTTCCCCTGGAAGGAATCTCCTCCTTGATTTTTTAAAAATTCGTGGGGTTTTTGAAAATAAGTTTTAAGTCTAAAGATGGATTTTTCTTATACTTTTTAACAGAAACTTTAGAGTCAAATTTTCTAAAAAATAATTTTGATTGTGTACTTTTGGAAAATTTATACAAAACGTAAACTTAAGTTTAAATACTTAGAGATATTTTGAAAGCTTAAGTACTTTAAAAATTTTGAAAACTTAAGTTTGAAAACTTTTGAAGCCTTAAGTTTTAAAGTACTCAGACAGTTTGAAAACTTTAAGTTTAAAGTACTTTAGTAGGATTTAAAACTTGAGTCTCTAAAGTACTTAGAACAATTTTGAAAAAAACTTGAGTCTCTAAAGTACTTAGTACAATTTTGAAAAAAAACTTGAGTCTCTAAAGTACTTAGTACAATTTTGAAAAAAAAAACTTGAGTCTCTAAAGTACTTAGTACAATTTTGAAAAAAAACTTGAGTCTCTAAAGTACTTAGAAGGTTTTCAAAGCTTAGAAGTTCTTTTTGAATAAAGGATAGAGTTTTGATTTTTGAAACAAAATTGAATTTTGAATTAAATTGAATTTTGAATTTTGAAAAAATTTAAACTCTCTCCTTTTCTATCTCTCCCCCTTTGCCATATATCAAAAATAAAGAAATATAGCAAACATACAGATTGCATAAAAAATGAACTGCATAATTTGCTTGTACTGAACCAATTCAAGATATGAACTCAATCAAATCAGTTTTAATTTCTTGTTTAGAGTCCTGTCTAACCCAATTAGCTACTTACTAACTGTTATAAACAGTAGTTTTCGCTAGGGTTAGTCAAGTTAAGTGTTCTGTTCAAGTTAGATTTTCTAAACTTGACACTTAACTTGATTACTATGTAAATTGTATTTAGTGCCCCAATTACTACAGATGCACTGACTTAAAGTATTTTGAATTAAGGCAAAGACCTAAGCATCTCAACCCATTCTAGGTTATCAATCAAAAGTACCCTAAGGTGCTTGTGAGATGCTGGCTGCTAAATCTATAGGTGCATGCAGTTCTAGGGTTAGGGCCTAGGCTATGTCCATCCCGGAAAAAACCCTAGTTTTGAAGGGGGGTTGTTTTGAAAATAAAACTAAGTTAAAAAAATTTTATTTTGAAAAACTTTTAAAAAATTAGTAAAGGCTGATTTTGAAAACCATTTAAAAGCTGCTTTAAAGACTGATTTTAAGTAAGAGTACCACTAGTTGACTAAGCCTATTCTATCAAGCACAATCAAGATCAGATACTCAAGTTAAATAAGCAGTCAAACAGAATTGGTTAACTAGTCAAACAGTGGTACAGTAGAGTCACACATAAGTCATGTTTTGGTTACTTGCAGAGATAGTCTAACTATGAAGAAGGACCAGGGTGGTCAGATGAGCCAGGCTGCCATGATCGAAATAGTGCCATCATCTCAATGTATCGTGCATCGGCCACTTCTCGATCGGCTCTGCGAGCGTCCATCTGCTCGATGTGATAGGCCTCGACCTCCTCTCGGAGATTGTGGATCTCCGTCTGCATCTGTGTGAAGCGCTGGTCGATGGTCGGTGGTGGAGGCTCGTCTATGTGTGCTCGGGCTGCTGCTGCCAGATCTCCGACGTCGACCTCAACCTCCTCGTCCGAGTCGATCTGAGGACCGGCTCTCTGACGTCTCCAGGACAAAACTCCGGTACCGGAAACCTCTATACCAGCTAAGGAGAAGTTTCTGTATCCTATCTCGTCGTAATCAGTCAAGGCGGCCATCTCTCCCTCGGTAATGTTTCGACCGTGGTGATGTAAAATGGATGTGATAATGTGGCAATAGGGAGTGCGTACCCGCCCTTGCGTGGTAACACTGGACGCATGTAGGATAGCGTGAAACATTTGAAGTCCTATGTCGATGTCTAGCTGATGAATCAAGGCATATAGGAGGAAGGTGTGGAATGGTCGCATAGTAGCGATGTCTCTAGTAGATAAGGGGAGAATACATCGGACTATAACTCTATATAGAGCGTAGTCCTGAACCTGTAGGTCGACAGACTGAAATCGTCTGGCCAGGGGTTGCCTAAAGAAGTAAGAGTGTAACGTATCTAAGGTAATGTGAGAGTAGGGAGCATCAAAGGGAGGCTCCCTAGGAGGGTAACAAGAGAAGGTGAACTGCAAGAATCGTAGTCCTAGAAATCGGTTGAGTAGTGTATGTGTGATTGTTAAGGGGATTCCTTGGACAGTGGTGACGAACATGAGACCATCCTGTCTAATTATGTTGTTGTAAAATTCTACGCATAAGGACGTGTTGATTAGATGGGTGCAGAATACGAGATTGTCAAGTTGGTAAAAGTTTATAACGTGCATTGCTAAGGGACAGGATTGGGTGAAAAATTGTCTATTCAAGTAGCTCGTCTTGATAGGTTTATAGGTCGTACGAGCGAACTTATTACATAGTTCTAAATTCGGAAACCTAGGATCAGGACTAGGTTGGGTACTGGGTTCTGCCTGGTTTGGTCGGCGTCTTCTAAGAGAAGGAATATGCTTTTAAAGAAAGTATGAAGGAATTGCATTAAAGAGAATTAACTTAATTAAAAAAATTATACCGGGCTGCTCGGGGAGGCATTGTTGAAGATGAGAGCTCGAGAGGGTTGCAAGATCTCTTGGAGGGTAGAGAGTTGAAGAGAAGTAGAAGTTTGAGTGTGAGGAGAAGAAGGGGGTATGGAGCCCCTTTTATAGGGCAGTTTCGAGCGCCCTGTAGTGTGAGGGCGCCCTAGATGGCGTGGGCGCCCCGCCTGGCGAGGGCACCCTGGCCAGGGTTGTGGCTGCCTTTTGGCAGCTTTCTGCCATTGAAGGACTATACGGGGGCGCCCGCAAGGGTTTGGGCGCCCTAAGGACTGGTTTTTTGACCTAAAAGATTGCCTTTGACCAGATTTGACTTGCTAGACCAGATTTGACCCGATTTGACTGTTTGAACCATGGTTAAGTCAGTGCCATTTTATGTTTGAAGAGAATGCAGTTATTAAATGAGTTTTCATTGAATTTGTCGTCTCACCCAGTCTAGGGTTATCAATCAAGTTAGCCTTATAGGTTTTGTGAGACAGGTTTTGGTGGATAGAATAAATTAAGGAAATTTGTGATTCGTTTTGAAAAACTTAATTGATTTTGAAAACAGTTGATTTTTAATTTGAAAAATGTTTGAGTCTATAATTAACTGAAAGTTTGTGTTAGATTCGAATTTTACAAAGAATAATTTGAATTTGAAATTCAAAAATTACTTCCAGGTCTTGGCGAGGCACTAGGCCTTCTTTGGCTGTAGCCTTATTGGATCATCAACCCTTTCCTTGTCAAAGCCTTTTAATGAGATTTCATTTTCAAAATTAAACTTTGAAAAATTCTGGTCTAACTAGTTTGGGTCTTGGATCGGTAGCTTCGGCTAGTTTCACCAGTCTAAAGAGACCAAGTATACTTGATCTTATTAGAATTGGTTTCCCTAACATACTATCATCTCACCTCCACCCAATACTATGTTGTCAAGTTTCAGTTAAGTTGGTTCAGTCCTTAAACTAATCATTCCTAAATCTAAACATGGCAAATTGCAGAAATTAAATAAACAAGCAAACATGCAATTTAAAGACAAAGAAAGTTGGGTTTTATCTAACAATAAATATGGTTTTTAATTTGGCTCCCCCTGGACTAAAGACATAGTAATAGTTAGGCAAGATGTGAATCTTGTCCTTGGGAATCCAATACTAATTTGATCCAGTTGGTTTGTTCAGGTACAATTTAGGTACCCATGCCTGAACTTTAGGTCTGGATTGGTTCAGTACAGCATAATAGGATCTTTGCCTAGATTTGGTTCTATAGCCTAGTCCGGATCGATTTAGAATGGACTTCTGTTTTCCAAGAATCATGTCAAGACCCTTGGAACCAGAAGTGAATCGTTCTAAGGTAGCTCTAAGATCCTTTACTTGAGTTTTTAGGGAGGAATTCTCTTTCTCAAGTTTTTCAACTTGATTTTTGGTTCCTTCTTGAACCTTCTCAGTAAAGGGTTTAGAGTCAGCTCCCTCTTTCAGGAGTTTTACTTCCTGTCGGAGGGATTCGACTCGGAGTTTAGCTTTCGCCAAATCTCGAGAAAGATACGAAATAAGTTCATTTAATTGACTTATATTGAAACCACTTACCTTGATTTTGCCGTTTTCTGAAAAGGTTAGTCTGCCGTCGTCCTGTTCTGATTCTGACTCGGTCTCGACTTCTTCTGAGGTGGTCAGGGCTAGTAGGTTTGACTGGGGTGCTTCTTCTTCTTCCTCTGAGGAAGATTCGTCCCAGGTTGCTTGGAGTGCTTTCTTTCTTCTTGTCTTCTTGGTCTCCTTTAGGTTCGGACACTCCGTCTTATAGTGACCCTTCTTCTTGCACTCGTAGCAGGTCACGTTGGGCTTGTTTTTGTCATTTGCGGGTTCAGCTGGTTCGTCCTTTCTTCGGCTTGTTTTCCATCTGTTGGTTTGGTTCTTCAATTTTTT
Organism: Boesenbergia rotunda; assembly: GCA_024364735.1. Classification (NCBI taxonomy): domain Eukaryota; kingdom Viridiplantae; phylum Streptophyta; class Magnoliopsida; order Zingiberales; family Zingiberaceae; genus Boesenbergia; species Boesenbergia rotunda. The sequence continues at coordinate 1,002,250 of JAGFNQ010000184.1, forward strand.
ATAGTAGCTTCGGGCCAGTCGGACCAGCTCAGGTTGATCTCCTTCTTCATCTTCTGAGTTTGAGTCTGAGTTAGACTCGGGTTCAGGTTGAGGCTTCTTCTTTGTTGTTCTTCCAGTTTTTCCTGCAACAAAGGCAATACTTTTCTCGGCCATATTGCAATTAGTCTGTTAGCGTAATTCTAGTTCAGAAAAAAGTTCGTCTAACTTTATTTTTGGCAGATCCCTTGAAACTTTGTATGCATCTACCATAGATGCCCACAAAGTGTTTCTTGGGAAAGCATTTAGTGCGTACCTTATTAAGTCACGGTTTTTGACCTTGTGACCAATAGTGTGTAGACCGTTCATTAGTTCTTGGATTCGGGCGTGAAGCTGCGCTGCCGTTTTGTTGTCGGTCATTTTGATGGAATACAGCTTGTTTAGGAGCAGATCTCTCTTGCTGATCCTAGTGTCTGATGTTCCTTCATGCAGCTCGATCAGTTTCCCCCACAGCTCCTTGGCACTGTTGAAAGGGCCCACCCGGTTCAGTTCCTCTTTTGTTAAACCGCATTGTAGGGTCTGAGTTGCCTTTGCATCGACTTCTATTTTGCGCTTCAGAGCGGTGTCCCATTCTGAGTATGTTTGCGGTACTCCTTCAGCGTTCTTCGGAATCTCCAGTCCGGACTGGATGATTATCCACATGTCCACCTGAGTTTTCAGGTGGACCTCCATTCTGCTCTTCCAGTAGGAGAAATCCTCCCCACTAAAGAGAGGTGGTCTTGCGGTGCTGAAGCCTTCTTGCATAGCCATTTTATCTGAAAAAATAAATTAACACAAAAAATATCCCAAGACTTGGTCTTGGATTAGTAGTATGGGATAAAGAGAAAAAATATTTGTCGAGGGGTGTTGCACCACCTTCGACTAACGAGAAGAAATTGAAAAAAAATATTAGAAGAAATTCGAACAAAAAAAATCCGAAAAATTTTCAAACTGGTGGTTGCACCAAATTTGAACTTCCCCGCTCTGATACCATTTGTTGGATCGAGAGAAACGATAGAGGGGGGTGAATATCGTTAAAAATTTTCGAAAAAGAATTAGAGTAAGTATGTAGCGAAATAAGAACAATCGCAAACACAGGGAGTTTTACTTGGTTCGGAGCCTGGGTCGACTCCTACTCCAAGGCCCACGGTCGTTGACCGTTTACTGAGGGCAATTCTATAATCGCGCAAAGATTCTTACAAAAGTTTACAATTGTAGTACAGTAATAGTATAACAGAAATGAAAAATCAGTTCTTCATTACCGACGTCCGATATCGGATGTTTCTCAGAGCAGAGGGACGTCGTCGGCGCTTTCGTGTCGAGTTGGAAGGTTTCTGGAGCGAAGCGCAGGAGCAGAAGAACATAACAGCGATGGAAGAAGTTGTGTTCAGGCTTGAGGGGTCGAGGGCCTTTTATAGGGTTCTGAGGGCGCCTGGGAGCACCGGGGCGCCCTCCACGTGGCCTGTGATCCCCCCTTCTCGCGGTCAGTGAGTTATCCCTTCAAAGTCGGGATAATGCCTTGACGGGGGCGCCCTGGAAGCCGAGGGCGCCCTGGCTGACCTATTCTGCGGAAGTCTCGGCTGGATAATATTATCCTCTTCGCTGGCTTCAAGTGCGGGGCGCCCTGGTGGCTGGGGGCGCCCTGGGTGTTGGGGGCGCCTTGGCTGCTGAGGGCGACTCGGCCAATATTCAGCCGAAGCTCCTTTTGCTTCATTTGTTTTGTGTTCACCTTGGGGGCGCCCTACTCAGCTACTGCCTCACTCCTTTGAGGCTCTCTGAGCTGCAGACACTCGTTCCTTTGGTCCTGCATCCAGGGTTAGTCTGAAAACAACATAAAGCAGTAAGTTGTTAGTTTTATACAACCTTAGCTGTCTTGGTTCTGACTTTGGGTTTCCAAAATGGAACCCTCGGTCGAACCGACGCCTACTGTTCCCTCAACGGAGAACGCGTCCTCACCTACTCCTCTCAGGAGAGTTTACCTGTCGCTAACCGGCTCCTCTGGTTGGACTTTTGCCCAGCAGTCCTTCGCCAGGACTTCAGTACTAGGCTGTTCTTCGCCTGGTGTGACGACCCACCTTCTGGTACTAAGCTTTAAGGCGGATCGCTACTAACTAACTAACTAACTAATTAGTGATTTCTTATAATGCTAACCCAACTGGGAGAATTTAAAATTTCTTATTTCGCTATTTGCTGAACTAACAATTCATAATCATGTTTAAAGTACTAATCAGCCAAAATAAAGCAAAAACTTTAATTTTATTAGCTTGGCCAGGATTTGACGCCTAGACCTCTTAGTTGTAACACTAAAGCACTAACCAGCTGCTCTATACCACTTCTTTTCAATTGTAACGACCCGGAAAATTCTCTTAATATTTTCTTAAAATATTGAGCATGTCTAGATAATTTTCCGAGGGGCCCAGAAATAATTATGTAAAATTGGGCCTAGAAATCCATGTTTTCTCATTTAAATTGAGAAAACTAAGTACAAATGAGCTTTAAATGGGCTCCAAAAATAGGTATTAATTAGGTAAAAATTAATATAAATTAGGTAAAATTAATATAAATATAAAAGAATTTTATTTAGGAATATTAGCATAATTATGGGTAATTTTAGGGGGGATTTTCGGAATTATAAAAAAAATAAAATAAATGAAATAAAAATAAAAATAAAAATAAATGTGCATGAGCCAAGGATTGAACCTTGGACCTCTTGTACAACCAAGAATGCTTTAACCAACTCACCTAGCAAGGAATTCTTATGAGTAATAGAAGTGGAGGATGGTTAAGAGGTAAAAGGAGGTGAAGAGTCATGGAGAGGCTCTTCATTTGCCTCCTTGATGGGTTATAATGAGAGGAGTTTTGGGAGTTACTTCTTCTCTCAATCAATTGCATTTCCTCTCCACTTCATCCCTCATTCTTGCCGAGCACCAAAGGGAGGAATTCCTTGGGGAAAACTTCACAAGAGGTCTCATCTCTCAAGATCTAAAGTTCCTACAAGGTGACAAGGACTAGTTGTGGTCAAGAGATACCAAGTCCTCTTCCTTCTCCTCTTTCAAGGTTTGAAAAATCAAGAAAACTAAGGTAAGACTCCCTCACCTGTGGTATAATAGTTACCTATGATTTCCATTATTTTTGGCATGATATATGGGTTAGTTTTCGGATTTAATGTTGAAGGGAAACAAAATCAAGGTTCCTATGTTCAAAGGTTTCGGCCAGCATGTTTTAAAGGTCCATAATTATGCTAAAAATCATGATAATATTATTTAGTGTTCCCTTATGATGTTTAGAAGTTAAGTGTAATTTTTGGGAATTTTTGGAGTACCCTAGGACACCCTAGAGTTTCGGCCAACATGAAAGAAGCAAAACCCAGAACCTTAAGTTCAAGGGTTTCGGACACTATGTTTTAAATGTCTAGAAATATGTTAAAAATCATGATAATGTTATTTAATGTTCCCTTATTATGTTTAGAAGTTAAGTATAAATTTTGGGAATTTTTTGAGTACCCTAGGACACCCTAGAGTTTTAGCCAACATGAAAGAAGCAAAACCCAGAACCTTAAGTTCAAGGGTTTCGGCCACTATGTTTTAAATGTCTATAAATATGTTAAAAATCATGATAATGTTATTTAATGTTCCCTTATGATGTTTAGAAGTTAAGTATAATTTTTGGGAATTTTTGGAGTACCCTAGGACACCCTAGGGTTTCGTCCAACATGAAAGAAGCAAAACCCAGAACCTTAAGTTCAAGAGTTTCGGCCATCATGTTTCAAAGGTCTATAATTATGCTAAAAATCAGGATAATGTCATTTAATGTTCCCTCAAGATGTGTAGAGGTTAAGTATAAATTTTGGGAATTTTTGGGGTACCCTAGAGGCCCCGTATGGTTCGGCCAACCCCAAGGACCCAAGGATTGGGGTTGAGTCTTTAACTTCAACTTATGTTTATGTGTTGCCATGTTTATGAATGATATGCCATGTTATGAATGATATGCCATGTTTACGAATGATATGCCATGTTTATGAATGATATGCCATGGTTATGCATGATATGCCATGTTTACGAATGATATGCCATGTTTATGAATGATATGCCATGGTTATGCATGATATGCCATGTTTATGAATGATATGCTATGTTATGAATGATATGCCATGTTTACAAATGATATGCCATGATTATGAATGATATGCCATGGTTATGCATGATATGCCATGTTTATGAATGATATGCCATGTTATGAATGATATGCCATGTATACAAATGTATGCCATGCTCTATGAATGATGTGTACATACACCATGTCTAAGAATAAAAATGATGAATGGCAAATATGATGAATGAAAGATGATGCTTATGCCTTTAAGGCATAAATATGCTAAACGGCACGGTCGATGGTCGACGGTATGACGGTCGAGAGGACCGGTAAATGGGCCGGTAGACGGGCCGAGCCGTAACAAGTTATGCTATGATAAGTATGCCATGAATGCCATATGAATGATGAAGCATGAAAAGTATTTTACTTTATGTATGGGCTTGTACCGGACCGAAGTATGGGTCCAAGGGATGGGCACCTTAAGAACGCCCCGGTTTTGGACTACCGTAGCTGTCCACGGTTCTGGCACTACCGGAGCTGTGCAACAGGGATGGGCTCCTTAAGAAGCGCCTCGGTTCGGGGACTACCGATTATGCTGTCCTTACCCTAGTAGGTCGGGGCTAGCTACCTCGAATTTACTAGGGATGCGCGCTATGATGTATGTATGTGGTACAAGCCGGGGACCCCAAATGTTATGATGATGATGTTTAAGCATTTTCAAAGTATGTTTTAAAAGTTAAGCATCCTTATGTAAATGCATTCCACTCATGCATCCATTCATGTTATGCATTATGCTATGTTGATAAGATGATATGCTTACGTTTCATGTTAAGAAGTATGCATGAGAATGAATGATCTATGCCATGATTATGTTAGGAAGATGTTCATATGCTATGATAGGTATGATGCCAGGCTACTATGTTTATGATTTATGCCATGAAAGATGCCATGCTACCATGTTTATGATTTATGCCATGAAAGATGCCATGCTACTATGTTTATGATTTATGCCATGAAAGATGCCATGCTATTATGTTTATGATTTATGCCATGAATTATGCCATGCTTAGAATGTCTACTATGTTTATGAGTTATGCCATGCTTAGAATGTCTACTATGTTTATGAGTATGTATACTATGTTTATGAGTTATGCCATGCTTAGAATGTCTACTATGTTTATGAGTTATGCCATGCTTAGAATGTCTACTATGCTTATGTTCATGCCATGCTATGTATACGATAAGTGATGTAAGATGTTATGTTCAAAGTAGAGCACCAAGTATGTTAATGTTTTATGTGCTCATTATGAGATGATGAATGATGAATGGTTTTGTGAGTAGGAAAGAGTCTTACTAAGCCTGTGTGCTTATAGTCTTATTTCCTTATACCGCAGATCATTCAAGGGGATAACGAGGAAGCAGCAGGAGGGCCTGAAATATGTGTGTGATGGTGACTTGGCCCATGAAATCGAATGTGTTAACCGTTTATGCTAAGAACTTTATTTTTTGCTACCTATATGCTCGAATAGTGACTTATGGAACTTTATGATAAGATGTCAAGTATGATATGATATGAACCTGATGGTATGATGTTAAGCATGTTATGATATGATGTTAAGCATGACGTTCATATGTTAAGTTCCATGTCATTATATTAGGGATGGTAGTAGGGGCATGTATATGTAAGGTTTAAGTTATTCCGCTGCAGTATGATGTTACATGCCTAAAGTATGTCAGCGTAACGCCGCTTTAGGAAAAAAAATGGGCGTTAAATCAATGGTACTAGTCGACTGCTATATAGCCAGTCGACTGGTATCGGCCACAGAAACTTTCCGTGCTCGGCACCAGTCGACTGGCCTTATGGCAGTCGACTGGTGCATCGAACAGTAGGTTCTGTTCGATATCGCAGTCGACTGGTTCTGAACCAGTCGACTGGCACGCCTGAAAATCTGCATTTCAGACCTGAAAACCATCTCTAACGATCCATAAAACATATACTTCCAAGACATACAAAGACATAACTCCATTTCAATACTCTATACTAGTTTTATGAACATTTTAGCAACTCAAAACGAATCCAATAACTTGAAATTAGAATCCTTGCGAGATTTAACAAAACTATCAAAACGTAAGCAAAACACTCTAGAGTTTGTACCAAACTTAACCTCTATGCGTAGTTTAAACAAAGTCATTCATTCTACCACTTCAAAACACCAAAACACATGTTCTACAAGACATAGCCCAAAGATCTCTTCCACGGTTCCGCCGCCACTGAACATCAAAGCAAGTCCCTTCGCCTCCTTAACTTATGCTTTTTCTTTACCTTTATCTGCAATAGAAGGAAAATGCAACTAATAAGCAAATTGCTTAGTAAGTAAATCCTAACTCACAAATCCAAACGATAAGGGATAAACATGCTCTTTTCAAATAATGCTTACTTCAAAACACATGCACTTTGAAATACTTACACATGGAAACTTTCACATACTTATCATGCTCAATCATGCTTGAAAACATTTACTAGCATTAAAACATTGGCAAATCTAACATGCTCATAATTTCTTTTGAGACTTGCTACTTATGCATTTCCATACTTTAAACCACTAACTTCCTTGCTCTTGCTCTTTAACATGCTTGTAACATAACAATGTTAACATACTTAGCAAAACATATGCTTAAACTGAAAACACTTACATATACTCATATACTTCAAAATAATAATCAACTTTCTCAGGCCTTGACAATGTACCTGGTATCAGTGTACCAATGCGCGCATCCCTAATAGGTTTCGGGGTAGCTAGCCACCGCACCCTATTAGAGCTTCTTTCTAACTTTCTGTGGACCTCTCTTCTGCCCGGTACATGTCACTTTACAAAAGTAAAATACTTTCTTATTCATAATGCTTATACTTATCAAGCTATCTTTCTTTTTACATAAGTCTTTGCACTACAAAACTTTACCTTTCTCACTTGGAACTTTCATCGAGCACCTTGCGTGCCCTTAACCCAAAACTCATCTTTGGGACTTTTCAAGAACTTGGCCTTTCATGCTTAGATCACACATATAAAATCTACTCCAATTCAAGTTCTATGATTAAAAACATGTATTCTTGAGAAACTTAAATCACACCATAAACAATATTCTCCAAGCATGCACTTAGATTACAAAATCAAGGTTCTACAACAAGAAAACTACATGCGAAGCTACTCCTATTGCAGGTGAGTGATTTACTTACCCTTTTCTTGAAGAAAACTCACTAAGTATCTCGAAACTCCTAGCGTAGGGTTCTTTTCCTCTTCCTTTGCAAGAAAACTTCACCCTTGGCCCTAGGGAAGAAGCCCTAGGTTTTCTACTTCAAGAGGAAGAAGAAGGAGGAGAAAACTCTCCTTTTCTTCCCTGTTTTTCGCAGCCTCCCACCCTGCTCGCGCGGCCTCCTCCAAGCCCTAATGGGGTCTTAACTCAACTTAAGTGGAAGTTTAAATACCTCTTCATGAAACGGGCTAAATCAACTGTAATATTATTTCGCTTCATCCTTTTTTGTGCTTGATACCCTTGCCCAGCTGGTTACTTGGACTTGCTTAGGGATTGGCTTCTCGCGTGGTTGCGAGATCAATCCCCACCCGACCCTTTAATTTTTTTTCTTTTTATTTTAATTCTGAAAAATGCTAGAAAAATTCCGAAAAATCCCTAATAATGCCAGAAAATTATTGGGTATTACAATCCTCCCTACCTTATAAAAAGTTTATCCTCGAACTTAGAACAACTCTGGATATCTTTGCCTCATGCTATCTTCTGATTCCCAAGTTGCCTCTTCATACTTCTGATTCATCCATAAGACTTTCACTAATGGTACCACTTTGTTCCTCAGCTTCTTATCTGCTCGATTTATTATCTGAATAGGTCGACTTTCATAACTGAGATCTTCTTGAACTTGTACCATCTGTGGCTTAATCACTTGGTTGGCATCTGGGATGTGCTTCTTTAACATTGAGACATGGAACACATTGTGTATTGCTGACATCTCTGAGGGTAGCTCCAACTCATAAGCTACTTTGCCAACTCTTTTCGTCACTAGGTAGGGTCCTATGTATCGAGGACTTAGCTTGCCTTTCTTGCCAAATCTCATTACACCCTTCATAGGAGCTACTTTGAGGAAAACTGTATCCCCAACTTCAAACTCTAACGGCCTACGGTGTACATCGGCGTAACTCTTCTGCCTACTCTGAGCAGTCTCTATCTTCTGGCGGATGCTCTTTATAGCTTCTGTGGTATCATCTATAAGATCAGTCTGTGACCCCATTTCTTTCTTCTCACTACCTTCATACCAACAGAGAGGAGATCTACACTTCCTACCATAAAGATCTTCATAGGGTGTCATACCAATAGTGGCTTGGTAACTGTTGTTGTAGGCAAACTCAGCTAAACATAAATACTTGCACCAACTGCCCTTGAAGTCCAATGCACAAGCTCTGAGCATATCTTCTAGAACCTGATTCACTCTCTCTGTTTGTCCATCAGTCTGGGGATGGAAAGTTGTGCTGAATTTCAGTTTGATGCCTAACGCTGTCTGTACACACTCCCAAAAGTGTGACGTGAAACGACCATCCCTATCAGAGATAATGGTCTTCGGGACTCCGTGTAGTCGGATCACTTCTTGCACATATAACTGGGCTAACTTTTCAATCGAGTAAGACACTCTGATTGCCAAAAAGTGGGCAGACTTGGTCAATCTGTCTACTATCACCCAAATAGCATCATAGCCATTAGTTGTCTTTGGTAAACCAACTATGAAATCCATGGCTATGTCTTCCCATTTCCACTCTGGAATCTGAATGGGCTGTAGGACACCTCCTGGTCTCTGGTGTTCTGCTTTAACTCTCTGACATGTCAGGCAGGTGCTGACATACCTAGCTATGTCTCTTTTCATTCCGGACCACCAAAATCTTCTTTTCAAATCCTGGTACATCTTAGTGGAACCAGGATGCATTGAGTAGGGAGTTCCATGGGCTTCTTCAAGAATCTTCTTTCTCAACTCTTCATGATTGGGGACGCATAAACGGTCACCATAGTAGAGTATCCCACTGTCAGATACTCTAAACTCTTTACTCTCTCCTTCTTGCATCTCCTGCTTGATCCTTTGGATATCAGAATCCTCAGCTTGCTCTTTCTGTATCTCTTCAAGCAAAGTTGACTCTAGTGTCAATAGAGCTAGCTGCCCATCAATAATCTCCACTCCATAATCTATTATCTCCTTCTGTAATGGTGGTGCCAATGATGATAAGGACATCAAAGTGGCACAAGTCTTTCTACTCAGTGCATCTGCTACTCTATTTTCCTTACCAGGGTGGTAAAGAATCTCACAGTCATAGTCCTTCACTAACTCGAGCCACCTTCGCTGTCTCATATTGAGGTCTTTCTGAGTGAAGAAATATTTCAGACTCGGGTGATCTGTATAAATCTGACACTGCACTCCATACAAGTAATGCCTCCATATCTTTAGAGCAAAGACTACAGCTGCCAACTCCAGATCATGAGTGGGGTAATTCTTTTCATAATCCTTGAGTTGCCTGGAAGCATAAGCTATGACTTTGCCTTCTTGCATAAGTACGGCTCCAAGTCCTAGCTTTGATGCATCACTGTATATATCAAAGCTCTTATCACCTTCGGGTACTGTAAGAATAGGAGCACTTGTCAGTCTCTTCTTCAACTCAAGAAAACTCTGCTCACAGTCTTCAGTCCACTCATACTTCTTATTCTTTCTGGTAAGGGCTGTAAGTGGAGAAGCTATCTTTGAAAAGTCCTCTACAAACCTTCTGTAGTACCCTGCTAAACCCAGAAAACTTCTGATCTCACTGGCATTCTTTGGTCGACTCCAGTTACTAACTGCTTCAATCTTGGCTGGGTCTACCATAATGCCTTCTTTGGAAATGATGTGGCCTAGAAAGGCCACCTGGTCAAGCCAAAACTCACACTTTGAGAATTTGGCGTACAACTCCCTCTGGTGTAAGGTCTGCAACACTATCTTCAGGTGTTCTTCCTGAGTCTTTGAATACACTAGGATATCATCAATGAAGACAATGACGAACATGTCCAGAAAATCCTTGAACACTCGATTCACTAGATCCATAAACGTCGCAGGGGCGTTTGTCACTCCAAAGGGCATGACCACAAACTCGTAGTGCCCATATCTTGTACTGAAAGCAGTCCTTGGCACATCACTCTCCTTCACTTTGAGTTGATGGTAACCTGATCGCAGATCTATCTTGGAGAACACTGTGCCCCCCTTCAGCTGATCAAATAAATCATCTATCCTTGGCAAGGGATATCTGTTCTTGATGGTTACCTTATTCAAGGCTCGATAATCTATGCACATTCGCATGGATCCATCTTTCTTCTTGACGAACAACCACAGGAACTCCCCAGGGTGAATGACTAGGGCGGATGAAACCCTTATCGAGCAGCTCTTGTAACTGTTCTTGCAGCTCTTTCAGTTCTGCTGGTGTCATGCGATCAGGTGCCTTTGAAATTGGGTTGGTTCCTGGGACCAACTCAATTTCGAATTCAATTTCTCGATTGGGAGGGAGTCCTGGTAACTCTTTAGGAAACACCTCCGGATAATCACAGACTACCCTCACTTTCTCTCTCTTCAACCCTTCTCCTTGACTTGCATCCACTATATGAGCTAGAAAACCAGAGCGCCCCTTCTCTAACATTCTCTGAGCTTGTAAGGTAGATAAGAACCTTTTTGTCTTTCTCTTTGGGTCTCCAATAAACTCGAATGGAGGTTCTGCTTCTGGTGTGAACTTGACTTTTCTCTTGCGGCAGTCTATAGAAGCATTGTACTTGCTCAAGAAATCCATCCCTAAGATGATATCATAATCCTTCCTGTCAAGGACTACTAAATCACCATAGAGTTCTCGATTGGAAATCTGAATTGGCACAACTCTCAGCCACTGAGTAGATTCCATGACCTCTCCCGACGGTAGGGTCGTTATGAACTTCATCATTCAACATTTTTGGTGGCCTTTATACTGTTATCAATCCTTCCGAGGTCTGCGGCCTACTAACACCGCTGGCCACCTTTAAAGCTATCTCAGGCCTTAACATCTTGAGCATTAGCCTGACTCTTTCTCTTTCAGTGCCAACTAGCTCTAGGCACAGACAAGCTAGTCAATTGAACTTCCTCACTGCTTCATCCACGGATAGTTCTCCTTGTCTGAACTCCGTGAATTCATCATAATGCTTGTTGGTTACTAGCATATGAATGTATTCTTCAAAAAACTCGATCTCGAAGTCGGCCCATGTCATCTGGCTGACATTTCTCTTGGCCTTGACTCTCTCTCCCATCATATTTTAGCATCTCCGGCAAGGCAGAAAGATGCACACTTTATCTTCTCTACCTCAGGCTAGTCCAGTAGCTCTACTATTCTTTCCAAAGTTCTGAACCATGCTTGAGCATCCCATAGTTCACTTGTGCCTGAGAAGTTCTCTGGCTTCAGTTTCTACCACTGGATGAGGTACGCTTCTTGCCTTACCCTCCTTGCTGGGACTATAGATGTAACCGATGGATCATCGGTCACAACTGGTGCCACTACATTCTCCACCGGCGGGGTAATGGGAGCGGCCTACTGGTTAGTCATCATGGTGGCAATAACTTGCAGCTATTCTACTACTTACCTTTGTAACCGAGCCACCACCTCTAAAAGATTTGGTGGTGGTACTGACTTTGTTGCCTCTTGCCCTTTAGGAGCTCACTCCTCATTTTGGGCCTTTCTAGGACGTCCTCTTGACATTCTCTTACTCTATATCATAAAGAGACTATGTTGCCTCTTGCCCTCTAGGAGCTCACTCCTCATTTTGGGCCTTTCTAGGACATCCTCTTGACATTCTCTTACTCTATATCATAAAGAGACTATGTTGCCTCTTGCCCTCTAGAAGCTCGCTCCTCATTTTGGGCCTTTCTAGGACGTCCTCTTGGCATTCTCTTCCTTTATATCGTAAAGAGAAGGTGGACATTACTTATCATCATACTTATAGAGACATGACATTACTTCAATAAGAACATTTCATAAATAAGGACATTTCATTACTTCACTATCATTCTACTCATATCATCATACACGTATAACATATGTTATATCATGTCATCTTACTCATATAGCATATACTGATCATGCACATAATAGCATATGATAATACTAACATACTTCCTTATCATCATGCACTTACTGATACTAGCAGTCAATAATGAAAAGCATACAAAACTACAACATATGAACTTCTTACTTGGCAGGTGACAGGATTGATGCTTGATGTCAGTGTGGCGGAAGGGTGGAACCTGGCTCTGATACCACTCTGTGACGACCCACCTTAACTTCTCTCCCTTAAAGCGGGCGTCGCTTTTACTTAACCTTAACTTTACCTTATTCTCAGCCTTAGGTTACAACTACATGACTTCCCTTAACTTGCTCTGAATTTTTCTGAATTAAAAAAAAACTTTCATTTTTATTTGCTTTGCAAAGATTTGACCCCTAGACCTCTTAGTTGTAACACTAAAGCACTAACCAGCTGCTCTATACCACTTCTTTTCAATGGTACCAGTCGACTGCTATATAGCCAGTCGACTGGTATCAGCCACAGAAACTTTCCGTGCCCGGCACCAGTCGACTGGCCTCATGGCAGTCGATTGGTGCATTGAACAGTAGGTTCTGTTCGATATCGCAGTCGACTGGTTCTGAACCAGTCGACTGGCACGCCTGAAAACCTGCATTTCAGACCTGAAAACCATCTCCAACGATCCACAAAACATATACTTCCAAGACATACAAAGACATAACTCCATTTCTATACTCTATACTAGTTTTATGAACATTTTAGCAACTCAAAACGAATCCAATAACTTGAAATTAGAATCCTTGCGAGATTTAACAAAACTATCAAAACGTAAGCAAAACACTCTAGAGTTTGTACCAAACTTAACCTCTATGCGTAGTTTAAACAAAGTCATTCATTCTACCACTTCAAAACACCAAAACACATGTTCTACAAGACTTAGCCCAAAGATCTCTTCTACGGTTCCGCCGCCACTGAACATCAAAGCAAGTCCCTTCGCCTCCTTAACTTATGCTTTTTCTTTACCTTTATCTGCAATAGAAGGAAAATGCAACTAATAAGCAAATTGCTTAGTAAGTAAATCCTAACTCACAAATCCAAACGATAAGGGATAAACATGCTCTTTTCAAATAATGCTTACTTCAAAACACATGCACTTTGAAATACTTACACATGGAAACTTTCACATACTTATCATGCTCAATCATGCTTGAAAACATTTACTAGCATTAAAACATTGGCAAATCTAACATGCTCATAATTCTTTTGAGACTTGCTACTTATGCATTTCCATACTTTAAACCACTAACTTCCTTGCTCTTGCTCTTTAACATACTTGTAACATAACAATGTTAACATACTTAGCAAAACATATGCTTAAACTGAAAACACTTACATATACTCATATACTTCAAAATAATAATCAACTTTCTCAGGCCTTGACAATGTACCTGGTATCAGTGTACCAATGCGCGCATCCCTAATAGGTTTCGGGGTAGCTAGCCACCGCACCCTATTAGAGCTTCTTTCTAACTTTCTGTGGGCCTCTCTTTTGCCCGATACATGTCACTTTACAAAAGTAAAATACTTTCTTATTCATAATTCTTATACTTATCAAGCTATCTTTCTTTTTACATAAGTCTTTGCACTACAAAACTTTACCTTTCTCACTTGGAACTTTCATCGAGCACCTTGCATGCCCTTAACCCAAAACTCATCTTTGGGACTTTTCAAGAACTTGGCCTTTCATGCTTAGATCACACATATAAAATCTACTCCAATTCAAGTTCTATGATTAAAAACATGTATTCTTGAGAAACTTAAATCACACCATAAACAATATTCTCCAAGCATGCACTTAGATTACAAAATCAAGGTTCTACAACAAGAAAACTACATGCGAAGCTACTCCTATTGCAGGTGAGTGATTTACTTACCCTTTTCTTGAAGAAAACTCACTAAGTATCTCGAAACTCCTAGCGTAGGGTTCTTTTCCTCTTCCTTTGCAAGAAAACTTCACCCTTGGCCCTAGGGAAGAAGCCCTAGGTTTTCTACTTCAAGAGGAAGAAGAAGGAGGAGAAAACTCTCCTTTTCTTCCCTGTTTTTCGCAGCCTCCAACCCTGCTCGCGCGGCCTCCTCCAAGCCCTAATGGGGTCTTAACTCAACTTAAGTGGAAGTTTAAATACCTCTTCATGAAACGGGCTAAATCAACTATAATATTATTTCGCTTCATCCTTTTCTGTGCTTGATACCCTTGCCCAGCTGGTTACTTGGACTTGCTTAGGGATTGGCTTCTCGCGTGGTTGCGAGATCAATCCCCACCCGACCCTTTAATTTTTTTTCTTTTTATTTTAATTCCGAAAAATGCTAGAAAAATTCGAAAAATCCCTAATAATGCCAGAAAATTATTGGGTTTTACAATACAGCTAATTGGTTACCAGGATTAGTTAGGAACTCTAGTACTTTAGCCTGGAGGTCTAGAGTTCGAAACCTGGGGAAGGCAAAAACCCACTGGCCAGGGGCGGGAAGACCAGTAGTAGAGTAACGACACGGCCAACAGTCAGACAGGGCCAGGTCGTTACATAAAAAGGCTCCTTTTTATGTAGAGGCCCCGCCTCTATGGTCCCCGCAGGCAACCCTCTAGGCCGGCGACCCTACGGTCTTCCCACCCCTGGCAGTGGGTTTTTGCCTTCCCCAGGATTCGAACTCTAGACCTCCAGGCTAAGTACTAAAGTTCCTGACTCCTGGTACCAAGTGAGTTGTAGCTCACTTGGTACCAGGAGTCAGGAACTTTAGTACTTAGCCTGGAGGTCTAGAGTTCGAATCCTGGGGAAGGCAAAAACCCACTGCCAGGGGTGGGAAGACCGTATGGTCGCCGACCTAGAGGGTTGCCTGCGGGGACCATAGAGGCGGGGCCGCTACACCTGGTGCCTAGCATTCCTTCGCTAGGTCTTGATGACTAGCAGCCCTTCGCTAGTTGCCTAGTAGTCCTTCACTAGGACTTGGTGACTAGCAGCCCTTCGCTAGTTGCCTAGCAGTCCTTCGCTGGGACTTGGTGACTAGCAGCCCTTCGCTAGTTGCCTAGTAGTCCTTCACTAGACTTGGTGACTAGCAGCCCTTCGCTAGTTGCCTAGCAGCCCTTCGCTAGGGCTTTTCCTGTACACTTGAGTAACATGTTAGAAAACAAATAAGACTTAACTTTTGAACCTTTTGCCATTTATCAAAACACAGGTTTGACTTGGGTGCTGTCTGCACCAACAAAGTCTTGGTAGGTCTGGAAGACCCGATACCGAGCAAGTGGAAGCCCTGGCAAGCCAATCCGATGTCAAACAGTAACGTCCAAACAGGCTTGGGAGACTCAAGGTTTGGAAGGTGAGTTGAGATAAGCTTCTGGAGAAGAGTGCAGTGAGGTTGTGTCTCGATGGGATAGCCTTAGGCGCCGATCCATCTACAAAAATCTACGGAGGTTTCTGTAGGACCGGTGCCGTCAATAGAGGGGGGGGGGTGAATATCGACCGAAAACTTCTCACGGAAACTTCATAGAAAAACTTGTCGGTTCATTCTTAAACAGAGCGTTAGTAGCACAACGGAAAAGTAAAATAGAAAAATAAAAGAACACAGCATAGCAGACACGTAGGATTTATTTACTTGGTTCTCGACCCCCCAGGGTTAGTACGTCCAAGCCCTATGTACTCGGCGTGAGTCCACTATTGGTCTCCTTTCCGAAATTTCCGGAGGCGGAGAAACCCGTCTTACAGTACGATAATTGCAATCACAAAGATAGATAAATTACTTGCAGAATATAAATTCAAACCAAAGAGAGTAGAAGACTCGGCCGATATGGAACTCCGATGTGTTGCGCACTTCCTCCCAGAGCTTCCTTGGTCGCAGAGCCTCGTCGTTAGAGCGTTTCTTCCGTTCATAATGCTTAGAATGAATGTGGGAAGTTGTGTTTGAAGCTAAGGGGTCGAAGCCCCTTTTATAGGCTTCATACGGGCGCCTGTGTTGATGGGGGTGCCTACACGTGGCCTCTCCTGCTCCGCAGGCTCGGTCAGTGCTTATCCATCACCACAAGGGCGCATGAGCTGATGGGGGGCGCCCGTGACCTCACGGGCGCCTGAATGGAAGTCTGTTCTGCCTTCCTTCGCTGAACCAGCTTTTGCCTCTTTGAGTTGGGTGCCCCTATTGATAGGGGCGCCTGATTCCATTGGGGCGCCCCCATTGATGGGGGTGCCTGGCTTCAATGCTTCCAGCCGCGTTGTTTGCATGTTTTGTCTTCGGTTCTTGGTACCTGCAAGATACACAAATACAAAGCAAATATACACACAATATTATCCTTAAGGACTTGGTTCTGACTTCGGATTTCCATGAAACCCTAGGTCGAACCGACGCAAGTTCCCACCCCCGAGAATGTGCCTTTCACCTATTCCTTTCAGGAGACGGTTGCCACCCAGTCCTTTGGGTGGACTTTTGCTTAGCCTCCGATACTCTCGGATCTCGAGACGTCCGAACCCCAACCCGTCTCTACTTTTGTCCTTAGTCATCGATCCGCTAAGTTGCTCAGTCCCTCGGACCAAGACTTCGTGCCCAAACCCTAGGTCCAGGACTTCGGTGCCCAACCCTCGGCCAGGTCTTCGTGCCCAATTCCTCGAACCAGGTCTTCGGTGCCTAACCCTCGGCCAGGTCTTCATGCCCAGTCCTCGACCAGGACTTCGTGCCCTACTTCCGGTCAGGTCTTCGGTGCCCAGCCCTTTACCAGGACTTAGTGCCCAATCCATGATCAGGACTTAGTGTCCAATTCTTCGAACCAGGACTTATTGCCTAGGTTTACTAGGACTTTCTTTCACTTTGGTTACTCCTCTCTTAACTCCCATTCCCTTGTTCAATGTATCACTGACTTAAGTATTTGTCAAACATTAAAACACTTAGAGGAGGACATCACTGATGCAACTTGCACCAACAATCTCCCCCTTTTTGATGTTTAACAATATCTTAAGTTAGATTGGTTGAAAGGGCTAAACTTTAACTCTTGGGATCAAATGAAAAAAATGATCTAAGTTTTGAAAATCCATTCTAACTTTCACTCTCCCCCCTTTTTGAAAAACATTTTGATTTTTTTAATCCTTTGGTAAGAGAAAAAAAATTTATTTTTAAAAATTTATTTCTAACTTAAGGCGCATCTCTCCCCCTTTGTCATACATAAAAAAAAACCAAAAATACTTGTACCAACAATGGAAACATTTGGTTCTTTGTGAACATACTTAGTATCAATTTTGAAAGTATAGCATAAAACTTAACTTGCACCTAAAAATATACTTGGAAAGGTATTGAAAAATATTGTGTATTTGCAGGAACACATTTTGAACTTCGAAAATTTTTTGCACTTTAGAAAGCTTTTAATTAGAAACAAATTTCCAAAATGATTTGCACTTATAAAAATATTTGAACATTGGTGCCTTTTTGGAAACATTTTGAAAGATATTTTGAATATTTTGCAAGTACTTTTGAAAAATATTTAAGCTTTTGAAAAATGCAAGTACTTTTGAAACATATTATGATCTTTGAAAAATTAAGTACTTTTTGAAAAATTTTGAAGAGTATAAGTACTTAGAAAACTATTAGAATTTTTGAAACATATAAGTACTTAGAAAAATATTAGAACTTTTTGTAAAGTACTTAAAAAAATCTTATTTTTAAAACATAATACTTTACTTGACTTGGTTTCTTTTCCAGTCTGACACAATCCTAGGAAACCTTATTAGCTACAAGGACATTTTCCTAAGTGTCCTGGAAAATTTTCCAAACTCAAGAAAGGTATTATATCAAATTGATTAAAACAAGATAAATTTTTGAAAAAAATTTATTAAAATGATAGTATTTGAAAAGAAATTACTTATGTTTTCAAAAGGATTTGAAAATACCGTGCATGAAAACATATCATCTTGAAATATTCAATAATTCTTTTAATTTGACCTCCCTCTAAACTTGACCCAGTCCTAGGAAGCTTGTTGACCACAAGTAATCTTCCTCTAAGTCTTAAGGATTGATTCAGATCAAAGGAATTATCTAATAATTTCAAACTAACTAAATTAAAAAGAAACTTGTCAAAAATTTCTTTCTTTTGACTTAGACTCCCCCTAAATTTGACACATCCTAGGAGTCCTTATAGATCATGAAGTAGACCTTCCTTTGTGTCTTTTAGGGTTTATCATAAATCAAATAAACAATACTTTTCATGAAGATAAATTTCAAAACCACAATTTGGAAAGAATATAATTTTTAAAGTATACTTTTTTCGAAAACATAAGTGACAGTCATTAAAGCAGAGTTTTTGAAAAGTATTTTCAAATGATAGTAATGTTTAAAATATAGTTTTTTTTAAAAAAATTTCAATGGAATGAAAACACTCCCCCTGTACCAGACACCGTTTGACTCTATCTAAGTGCCTTAAGGAACTTTAGTGTTGTCCTAAGAGGCTTGTGTCTAATTGTGTGAGTCAGACAATTTTTTAAAAGGATATAATTTTTGAAAACATATAACATAAATAATCAACCAGATAAGCATGAATTCCATAAAAACATTATTATGTTGAAGCACTATTTTGAAAATATATTTTTAGAAAAATATTCTAATAATTTTGAAAAACAATTTTGAAAAATACTTTTCAATTTATTAGTCCTTAACATCTCACCCATTTTAGATGTCCCAATACAGCAAGCATGGTTGCCTTATAGGTGTATTGTGAGATGCTTGAATTATTTTCCTTAATTTATTAATTAAATCTAAGATTTAATTGAAACTTTGTGTTAGATTCAAATCTAACAATAGTAAAGTGAATTTAATTTTCAGTAATTGACTTCTAGGTCTTGGCGAGGCACAAGGCCTTCTTTGGCCGTAGCCTTATTGGATCATCAACCCTTTCCTTGATAAAGTCTTTTATAGAAAATTCATCTTCAAGTTACTTCTTGAAAGATTTTGGTCTAACTAGTTTAGGTTTTGGATCGGTAGCTTCGGCTAGTTCCACCAAAAAGGCTTCCCTAACATACTATCATCTCACCTCCACCTAATACTAGGTTGTTCAAGTTTCAATTATTCTTTTTCCTATAACAATTCTAATTTATACATAAAATTAAACGTGAATGACATGACATATATTTTAAGAAAATTACATATGCATGACATGACAGTTATGCATGAGTCAAACAATTCAAAATATTTAATTACGTTTCTAAAGATGTATCAAATTCCCGATTTGATACATGTCGTGTGAACCCGCGAATATGTCAACCCACTTTGACATATTTAATTTTAGTAAATTAATTATTGTGGTTTGGGTAAGATTTTATTTTAGTTCGAGTTTAAGTTAATTAAGAATTAATTAAAATTAAATTAATTAATAATTAATTAAGAACTAATTTGAATTTGAATTAATTAGGATTTAATTGAATTAATTAAGAATTAATTTGAATTTGAATTAATTAAGATTTAATTAAATTAATTATGAATTAATTTGAATTTGAATTAATTAAGATTTAATTAAATTAATTACGAATTAATTTGAATTAATTAAGATTTAATTAAATTAATTACGAATTAATTTGAATTTGAATTAATTAGGATTTAATTAAATTAATTACGAATTAATTTGAATTTGAATTAATTAGGATTTAATTAATTACATATTAATTTGAATTTGAATTAATTAGGTTTATTTAAATTAATTACGAATTAATAATTAAGGTTGAAATGACTAATTAATAGTTGTGGGTTTATGTTCATAATTTTCATTATTTCAAAAATTTCTGACTCATTCACTATTTCTTCCTTATTTATCTTTTCAGGTTTTTCCAATAATTCTGGTTTATTTGAATCTTTGTGATTTTTATTGACTATGACCTTGATCTCAGAAAATTCTATCTCCTCCTCATCCTCAAAATAGGTGGAGTAATTCGGGCCACTAGTTAATATTTTGTAATAATTTTCAACATTATCTATAAATAAATTACTATCTAAATGAATTTTATCTCTATTATTATTAAGAATATTTTCAACAAGATCATTCATATACTTAGAAATAATTTTAATACTTTCAGGATTATCTTCAGAAATATCTTGACTAATTTCAGGGCTATCTTCAGAAATATCTTTAAGAATTTCAAATTCGAATTCAGAGTTATCCTTAAGATTTTCAAATTTGAACTCGGAGTTATCCTTAAGATTTTCAAATTTGAACTCAGAGTTATTCTTAAGATTTTCAAATTTGAACTCAGAGTTATCCTTAAGATTTTCAAATTTGAACTCAGAGTTATCCTTAAGGTTTTCGAATTTAGATTTAATCTCAGAGATAATTTTATCAGAATTAATATCAGATTTAAGTTCAAAATTAACTTCATATTTAAATTCAGAATTAATTTCAGATCTAAATTCAGAATTAATTTCAGATTTAAGTTCAGAATTAGTTTCAGATTTAAGTTCAGAATTAACTTCAAATTTAAATTCAGAATTAATTTCAGATTTAAGTTCAGAATTAATTTTAGTAATTATTGAATTGGTATTAAAGATTAACCAGTTAATTTTGGATATTTTAATCATATC
This sequence comes from Boesenbergia rotunda, assembly GCA_024364735.1. NCBI lineage: Eukaryota > Viridiplantae > Streptophyta > Magnoliopsida > Zingiberales > Zingiberaceae > Boesenbergia > Boesenbergia rotunda. The sequence goes on from JAGFNQ010000184.1 coordinate 1,023,064, forward strand.
CTCATTTTGTAACTGGTTATGCATGATATTTATTTGACTATGTAATAATTCTAATTTAACAGAAAAATTATCTAAATTAACTACATAGGATAGTGGAGGAAATTGAAAATTTTTTGGAATATAAATTTTACGTACCTTTGTCGGACACTTATTTTTGCAGTGTCCGTACCTTTCACATTTAAAGCATTGTACATGACTTTTATCCTTCCGGACTCTGGGCGTTGGTGCCTCCTTTGCTTCCGGTGGTGTAGACCGAATCTTACGAGTAGGACACTAATTTTTATAGTGCTCTCTCTCCCTGCACTTGAAGCATATAACATGAAATTTAAAAATTGACATTTTAAAATAAAATGTACCTGATTCACCCCTGGGCTCCCCCTCAACTGCTGGCGTCGTTGCTCCGTCGGCGGTTAGTCCGGTGAAGAGCGGTCTGGCTCTGATACCACTTGTAGGACCGTGCCGTCGATAGAGGGGGGGGTGAATATCGACCGAAAACTTCTCGTGGAAACTTCATAGAAAAACTTGTCGGTTCGTTCTTAAACAGAGCGTTAGTAGCATAGCGGAAAAGTAAAATAGAAAAATAAAAGAACACAACATAGTAGACACACGAGATTTATTTACTTGGTTCCCGACCCCCAGGGTCAGTACGTCCAAGGCCTATGTACTCGGCGTGAGTCCACTATTGGTCTCCTTTCCGGAATTTCGGAGGCGGAGAAACCCGTCTTACAGTACAATAATTGCAATCACAAAGATAGATAAATTACTTGCAGAATATAAATTCAAACCAAAGAGAGTCGAAGACTCGACCGATCTAGAACTCCGAAGTGCCGCGCACTTCCTGCCAGAGCTTCCTTGGTCGCAGAGCCTCGTCGTTAGTGCGTTTCTTCCGTTCGGAATGCTCAGAATGAATGTGGGAAGTTGTGTTTGAAGCTAAAGGGTCGAAGCCCCTTTTATAGGCTTCATACGGGCACCTGTGTTGATGGGGGCGCCTAGGCCTCTCCTGTGCGAACCCTTATCCGCAGGCTCGGTCAGCGCTTATCCATCTCCACAGGGGCTCCTGAGCTGATGGGGGCGCCCGTGACCTCACGGGCGCTTGAATGGAAGCCTGTTCTACCTTACTTCGCTAAACCAGCTTTTGCCTCATTGAGTTGGGTGCCCCTATTGATGGGGGGCGCCTGATTCCGTTGGGGCACCCCCATTGATGGGGGTGCCTGGCTTCAATGCTTCTAGCCGCATTATTTGCCTACTTTGTCTTCGGTTCTTGGTACCTGCAAGATACACAAATACAAAGCAAATATACACACAATATTAGCCTTAAGGACTTGGTTCTGACTTTGGATTTCCACGAAACCCTAGGTCGAACCAATGCAAGTTCCCACCCCCGAGAACACGCCTTTCACCTGTTGGTGCAGGCAGCACCTATGTCGAACCTGGGTTTTGATAATGGCAAAGGGTTCAAGAGTTAAGATGTTATTGTGGTCTAATTTGTTTACTAAGTGTGCAGGAAGAAGGCCTAGGTACACTAGGTAAAGAAGTCCTGGTTGAGGACTGGGCACGATGTCCTGGCAAGGGACTGGGCACCGAAGACCTGACCGGAAGTCGGGCAAAGAAGTCCTGGTCGAGGACTGGGCACGAAGTCCTGGCAAGGGGCTGGGCATCGAAGACCTAACTGGAAGTTGGGCACGAAGACCTGGTCAGGTGGATCGGGCAAAAGTCCAACCGGAGGAGCCGATTGGTAAAAGGTAAACTCTCCTGAGAGGAGTAGGTGAGGATGCGTTCCTCGTCGAGGGAACAGTAGGCGTCGGTTTGACCTAGGGTTCCATTTGGGAGACTCGAAGTCAGAACCAAGATAGCTACGCCGTAATTACTACTTGTCTTATTTTTGGGACTAACCTTAGTTGCAGGGTCGAAGGACTGATCGTCTGCAAGTGAAGGTTCTTCATTGGGCCTAGGCGCCCGAATGGTGACAGGCGCCCGAGAGGGCTCAGGCGCCCGTAAGGATATGGACGCCCTTGGGTGAAGGAAAAAACCAAAAACTAGCTACGAAGTCACTGAACCAAGGCGGATCAGGCGCCCGTGAGCTCACGGGCACCCCCATCAGCTCAGGCGCTCAAGAGGGGAGGATAAGCGCTGACCGAGACTGCGGATAAGGATTTCCAGATCGAAGGGCACGTGTCAGGCGCCCCAAGCCATCAAGCACCCGATGGAGTCCTATAAAAGGGGCTCGACCCTAAAGCTTCAACAACACAGTTTTCATACGCTCCAAAGCTTTTCGTTCAAGCGCTACGCCCCGGCAAACTCCGATTTCGAGAATCTAGCGCTGACGACGTCCCTCTGCTCCGAAATACGATCCACATCGGATGTCGGTAACGAAAAGTGTAATTAGTTTCATTTACTGCAATATTTCTGTACTCAAATTGTAAACTGTTTTTGCGCGATTATAGTATTGCCCAAAGTAAACGGTCAAGGACCGTGGGCGTTGGAGTAGGAGCCGACTGCGACTCCGAACCAAGTAAAAATCTTGTGTTCCTATGTGATTGTTTTATTTTCCGTTGCGCGTTTTCTCTTTCCTTAATCCGAAAAAGATTTTAACGATATTCACCCCCCTCTATCGTTTTTCTCGATCCAACAAGTGGTATCAGAGCGGGTGGCTCAAATTTGGTGCAACCACCAATTTGAAATTTCTTTTGGATTTTACGAAATTTTCATTTCATTTTTTTAAAATTTTTCTCGTTCATCGAGGTTGGTGCAACACCACTCGATCGTTTCTTTTTAATTATCTTATTCCCGCACTACTAATCCAAGACCAAGTCTTGGGACAAGAGTTTTTTTGTTTTTGTCATTTCAGAAATCCTAATGGCCATGCAAGAAGGTTTCAGCACAGCCAGACCACCACTCTTCAGTGGAGAAGACTTCTCCTACTGGAAGAGTCGGATGGAGGTCCACCTGAAAACTCAGGTGGACATGTGGATCATAATCCAATCTGGTTTGGAAATCCCGAAGAATGCTGAAGGAGTGGCACAACCTTACACAGAATGGGATGCCTCGCTGAAAAAGAAAATCGAGGCGGACGCAAAGGCGACCCAGACACTCCAATGCGGACTAACCAAAGAAGAGCTAAACCGGGTGGGACCCTTCAACAGTGCAAAGGAACTCTGGAGTAAGTTATTCGAATTGCATGAAGGAACCTCCGACACCCGCATCAGCAAGAGGGACCTACTGCTGAACAAGTTGTACACCATCAAAATGAACGAAGGTGAGTCAGCAGCCCAGCTCCACGCCAGAATCCAGGAGCTGATGAACTATCTACATACAATCGGTCACAAGGTAGAAAATCGTGACCTTATCAGGTATACCCTAAATGCCTTCCCGAGAAATACTTTGTGGGCATCTATGGTAGATGCTTACAAGGTTTCTAGGGACCTTTCTAAAATTAAACTAGATGAATTATTTTTTGAACTTGAATTACATGAGCAAACTAACTGCACCTTAGCTGAGAAAGGCATTGCTTTTGTTGCAGGAAAAACAGGAAAGGTGGCCAAGAAGAAGCCTCAACCTGCACCCGAGTCTGACTCAGACTCAGACTCAGAAGACAGCGAAGGGGATCGACCCAAGCTGGTTCGGCTAGCCCGGGACTACTACAAGGAGCAGAAGCATCAGACCAACAGAAGAAAAGCCAGCCGAAAGAAGGAAGATCCAGCTGAACCATCTAAGACCAAATCAAACGTAACTTGCTACGAATGCAACAAGAAGAGACACTACAAATCGGAGTGCCCTAATCTGAAAGAAGCCAAGAAGACAAGAAGGAAGAAGGCCCTTCAGGCTACATGGGACGAGTCTTCCTCCGAAGAAGAAGAAGAGGCCCCACAATCGAACCTGCTCGCCTTGACTGCTTCGGAAGAAATCGACACCAGATCAGAATCGGAACCGGAAGACGGAAAGCTCACAATTTCGGAAGACGGCAAAATCACTGTAAGTGGTTACTCTAAAGTTGAATTAGCAGAATTAATTGCTTATCTATCTAGTAACTTGGCGAAAGCCAAAATTCGAGTCAAGTCCCTCCGACAGGAAGTTAAACTCCTGAATGAGGGAGCTGACTCTAGATCTTTGACTGAGAAGGTTCAAGAAGGAACCTCTGCTCAAGTTGAAAAGCTTGAGAAAGAGAACTCCTCCTTGAAACTCAAGTCAAGGACCGTAGAACGATTCACTTCGGGTTCCAAGGGTCTTGACATGATCCTTGGAAAACAGAAGTCTGTTCTAAATCGATCCGGGTTAGGGTATCGAACCAAGGCTAGACAAAGGTTATACTATGCTGTACTGAATCAATCTAGACCCAAAGTTCAGGCATGGGTACCCAAACTTTGCCTGAACAACCGAGCTGGACCAAACCAGTATTGGATCCCCAAGGTCAAGATTCATATCTTGCCTAATTACTACCGTGGCTTTAGTCCAGGGGAGCCAAATTAAAAATCATTTTTATAGTTAAATAAATTCTTTTTCTTATTGTAAAATTGCATGCTTGCTTGTTTATTTACTTTATGCAATTTACCATGCTTAGATCTTGGACTGGTTAGATTAAGGACTAAACCGATTAACTGAAATTTGAACAATATAGTATTGGGTGGAGGTGAGATGATAGTACGTTAGGGAAGCCATTTTGGCGGGACCAGCCGAAACTACCGATCCTAGACCCAAACTAGTTAGACCAAAATCTTTCAAGGAGTAACTTGAAAATGGATTTTCAATAAAAGGCTTTGTCAAGGAAATGGTTGATGATCCAATAAGGCTACGGCCAAAGAAGGCCTAGTGCCTCGCCAAGACCTGGAAGCCAATTATTGAAAACCAAATTCACTTTACTATTGTCAGATTTGAATCTAACAAAGATTTCAATTAATCCTAGATTAAACCATTTTTTTAAAAATTAAAACATAATAAAGTGGTTTTAAAATTAATTTAACTTTTCAAAATTAATCATGGTTTTTCAAAATAAATTTCTATTAAAACCTATCTCACAAAACCCTTAAGGTTAACATGATTTAAAACTCTAGATTGGGTGAGACAGACTAGGTTGTGAAAGTCAATTTAGGCTATCCTTAATTCTAATTGGATCCGAATCAACAAACTTTTTATGTGTAGGAACATAAAGATTTGGACCAATGGATGTTGGATAGCGGATGCTCCAGACACATGACTGGGGACAAATTGAAATTCACCAAACTCAAGTTCAAGAACCTAGGCTCAGTAGCATTTGGCAACAATGCTACACTCAAAGTCATTGTGTCAGGTAACATTGAACTCAAATCTGATTTTGTAATTAAAAAGGTACTTTTGATTGAAAACTTTAAATTTAACTTGCTTAGTATAAGTCAATTATGTGATACTGGCTATGTAGTTACCTTCACTAATTCTGACTGCCTGATTAGAAATTTGCAAGACTCAGAATTCATGCTTAAGGGCACTAGGAAAAATAACGTTTACACGATAAACCTACCCCTAGTACCTAAATGCTTCCTAACTCAGTTAGAAGAATCAAACCTTTGGCATAGGAGATTAGGTCATACTAATCTAAGATTAATATCAAAAATCACCCAACTTGGTTTAATTAAAGGAATACCAAAAATTAAGAACCATGAAAACATAATATGTGAATCATGTAACCAAGGTAAACAAACCAGGTCTAATCACAAACAAATTCAATCAGATCTAACTCAAACTACACTTGAGCTCCTGCACCTTGACCTATTTGATTCACATGGAGCCAAGTCACTAAGCGAAAATCGGTACTGCTTAGTAATTATAGATGATTACTCTAGGTTTAATTGGGTTAGGTTCCTAAAGACTAAGGATGAAACCCTAAACCTGTTTATTGATTTTTGTAAGATAATTGAAAATCAAAATGATACCAAAATCAAAAGACTTAGGAGTGATCACGGGGGAGAGTTTGAGAATCAAAGGTTCGAAGAATTTTGTAGAATAAACGGGTACATTCATGAATTCTCATGTCCTAGAACCCCCCAACAAAATGGGATAGTCGAACAGAAAAATAGAACCCTACAGGAAGCCGCTAGGACTATGCTCAATAAATTCAACCTAGCTAACCAATTTTGGGCAGAAGCAATTAGTACAACTTGCTATATCCAAAATAGGGTCCTAATTAACAAAAGATATAATAAAACTCCCTATGAATTATACTACCATAGACTACCAAACCTACATTACCTAAGGGTCTTTGGGTGCAAAGTCCATATCCTAAACACCAAGGACTACCTAGATAAATTACAGTCTAAGTCAACCCCAGAGGTCTTCTTAGGATATTCAACAACAAGTAGGGCATATAGGGTTTACAATAAACAAACAAACAAAATTGAAGAAACAACAAATCTAATATTTGATGAGGAAATTAATTCAAAATCTAATAATCCAGATCTAAATCCATCAAATATTGATCATAAAGATAATGAACAAATTATTGAACCATCAATTGAACCACTGGTTGAACCTCTATATGAAGTAACTATTGAACCAACTACTGAGTCAAGTGAACCAATAATTGAACCAACCCAAGTAGTTGAACCAAATACTGAACCGAACCGTCCAGTCGGACCTGAGGCTGAACCAAGTAATAGAAGAACTAAGAAACCTAGACTCAGTCATCCAACTGATCAAATTGTGAGTGATCCAACCTTAGGAGTTAGAACTAGGTCTTCCTATAGAAATCTTAGTCAAATTGCACTAATTTTGAAAATTGAACCTAAGACTATAGAGGAAGCCTTACCTGATCCTTATTGGATCATAACAATGCAAGAAGAGTTAGCCCAATTTGAAAGGAACCAAGTCTGGGAACTAGTACCTAAACCTGAGGGCAAATCCATTATTGACACTAAGTGGGTTTTTAGGAATAAGCTAAATGACCAAGGGGAAATAGTTAGAAATAAAGCCCGCTTAGTAGCCAAAGGGTTCAGTCAAGTCGAAGGGTTAGACTATGACGAAACCTATGCCCCAGTAGCCAGACTTGAGTCTATTAGAATGTTGCTAGCCTTTGCAGCCCACAAAGGTTTTAAACTCTACAAAATGGATGTAAAGTCAGCTTTTCTGAATGGGTTTATTAGAGAAGAAGTCTATGTAGGACAACCCCCCGGTTTTGAGGACTTAGAAAAGCCTGACGATGTTTACCGACTCAATAAGGCACTGTATGGACTAAAACAAGCACCTAGGGCATGGTATGAACGCCTATCAACCTACCTCATTTCTTAGAAATTTAAACAAGGACAAATTGACTCAACTCTTTTTGTTAAGACCTTAGATAAAGACATCTTTATTGCCCAAATCTATGTTGACGATATAATTTTTGGATCCACCAACTCAAATTTCTTAAAAGAATTTGTAAAAATAATGGAAAACGAATTCGAAATGAGCTTAGTTGGTGAGCTCAACTTCCTTTTAGGATTACAAATTAAGCAAACTAGGGATGAAATTATGTCCATCAATCCAAATATGATAAGGAGTTAATAAAGTAACTTAAAATGGATGTCACGCCCTGAGACCCAGGAGCCGCTGTTCCAATATAAAATCGGACAACATCTCCCCTGTCTGGCGGACAATTTACATATACAAACAACACACGCCGATAATAATTTGGCCTCAGGCCTCAAAATCAAGACATAATATAACCATACACAAAATAAATCATACCTGACTGCGGACCGGTCCGACTTACAATGAAAACAACAAACACGTAGTCCATCAGAGGACTCAAAAATACAATACCAAGACAAATGAAACACGATACAAGTTCCACGACATAAAACAAATACAAATTAAATAATACGATGTAAGAAAACATAACTACGCGAAAGCACCCATCACTGGAGTCGTAGGGACTTGGGACTGGCAACTGGGCTCCTCTGGCGACCAATCACCCTGAAAATAAAAAAATATGGGCAACAGTGGTGAGTCCAAATAAACTCAGCGGATACCAAAATAGATATGCACAGCAAGCTATAAATAACAATAAGAATCACGCTGATACAGTCTCGAGTATAGGGGATAAAACATAACTGAAACCTAAGAGTGAATACATACCAGAGTCCGTCTATCCTGCAAATAGGTGTAATCAATCCCCTATATATATCCTCAAGAATAATACACAATCCAAATGTGTATGTCAACTGTAAGTGTATATCACGCATATACAACACTCAAACACAATAAGCACCAACAAAGTGCAATGTATCCTATACACCCGATACAAATATCTGTTCTGTACGCACCTCAGCCACCACCAGACCGGCGGTCGGGTGAACAGAAAAAAGACAAGCCAACCACTCATGGTTGCGTAGAGAAGCCAACCACTTGTGGCGTACAACATATAAAGCCCAACACTCGTGGCTATGCAAATATGATGCCCAGCACATGTGGCAATGCATGTATGTAGCTCAGTACCTGTGGCTATGCAAATATGACGCCTAGCACCTGTGGCGGATGCAATATGTAGCCCAGCACCTGTGGCTATGCAAATATGATGCCCAGCACCTGTGGCAATGCAAGTATGTAGCCCAGCACCTGTGGCTATGCAAATATGACGCCTAGCACCTGTGGCGGATGCAATATGTAGCCCAGCACCTGTGGCTATGCAAATATGATGCCCAGCACCTGTGGCAATGCAAGTATGTAGCCCAGCACCTGTGGCTATGCAAATATGACGCCTAGCACCTGTGGCGGATGCAATATGTAGCCCAGCACCTGTGGCTATGCAAATATGATGCCCAGCACTCGTGGCAATGCAAGTATGATGCCCAGCACTCGTTGCGATGCAAGTATGATGCCCAACACTCGTGGCAATGCAAGCATGACGCCTAGCACTCGTGGCAATGCAAGTATGATACCCAGCACTCGTGGCAATGCAAGTATGATGCCTAGCACTCGTGGCGATGCAAGTATGATGCAGGCATGACTGGAGATGGACTCAGACCTCAGGGGAGCCGATGGTCTCCATCATGATAATAGCATCGTGCTAATAGCTCAATCAATACGGGAAACCTGACTGCGTGACGGGCTCAAACCCTAGGGGAGCCGATGATCGCCAGTATGCAATCATACAGAGCCTACAACTTAGTGTATAACCTAGAGGGTAAAGTATGCTAACGACACCCACCTCACTAATCAGATCCTCAACCATAGGCCGGTAGAAAAGGTATAGGTCTAACACATGTATCCAAATCTAACAATTCTATCCTAGGTATCCATGCAAGGTATATCTAGGAACCAATCCAACTACAGATACAAAGTGACCTATCACCATATCTAAGCACATATATACGCATGACAAATATCGAGACTGTATAGAACTACACAGGAGTCATCTAAATAACATATATCTGATCATAATACACAAAGGTAGGTATAGCGTATAAACTTACTATTATCTATAACAAACTATGCATAATAGTAAGACAATATCTAAAAAGATAAGTCAGGGGATACCCGCCTCCTGATGTAGTAATCCGAAAGCGAATGGAACCCTCTGTCCAACAATAGTCTGCAACCAACTGCTCAAGTCAATATCCTGTATCCATGAAACATAATATAAGTCATCAATATAAATGGTGCCAACTAGACTAGACACCAAGTCGTATTCTGATTAACCCTACTCGACCAACTTGTGGGTTACCCCAATACTAAACCACTCAATCTAATACAAAACACAGTAGTTTCATCCAAGCTTAGCCAACCAACTAGCTCCAAGATCACATCGTAGTATCAATTAACCAATACCATCCTCAATCCGATCAGTCCACACTGAACAAACGAAATCCCATCATCAACTTCAAAATCCAAACCAAAGAAGCCCAGGGCACCATGGACTGCCCAATGATTACATTCTAAAACTGAGCATATCACAGAAATTACCAAAACACAGATACAAAACAGATCAAAAGAATAGGAAGGGAGCCACTAAAACTTCCAAATCAGAATCACAATAGATCCATACTCCACACACTAATCCAAATTGGAGCAAATCAAATTTAAGACAGAAGGAACTCCATCAAATCACTAAGCTCACGGTGACATTCTATAAACACAGGAACACAACTGCACTTTTCTAACCATCCATACACAACACCCTCTTCCAATATCAGAGAAAGCAAGAGCTAATAGCAGAAATTCCAATTCCGAAACAATACTATGATCAGGAACAAATCCCAGGGAAAACCTAGCTCCAAAAGTCAACAATAAAACTCATCCCAACCAATCTGCCAATCACATTCACCACACACAACCAACACTAACACAACCAATAAAAAGTTCAATAGCTAAACATCTAACTCCATTGCAATAACAAGATTCAAACAAGAGTGCAGGTTTGAATCAATAAAACCACATTCGATTCCTATCTCAATGTAACGACCCGGAAAATTCTCTTAATATTTTCTTAAAATATTAAGCATATTTAAATAATTTTCCAAGGGACCTAGAAATATTAAGGAGAACTTTGGCCTAGAAAATCCATGTTTTCCCATTTAAATTGAGAAAACTAAGTACCAATGAGCTTTAAATGGGCTCCAAAAATAGGTATTAATTTGGAAAAATTAATATAAATTAGGTAAAATTAATATAAATATAAAAGAATTTTATTTAGGAATATTGGCATAATTATGGATGATTTTAGGGGGATTTTCAGAATTTAGGAAATAAAAATAATAAAATAAATGAAATAAAAATAAAATAAAAATAAAGGTGCATGAGCCAAGGATTGAATCTTGGACAACCATGTAAGACTTAACCAACTCACCTAGCAAGGGATTTCTATGAGGAAATGGAGTGGATATAAGTTAAGATTAAGAAGAAGATGAAGAGTCATGGAGAGACTCTTCATTTACCTCTTTAATGGGCTATTAAAGGGGGGTTTTGGGAGTTACCTCTTCTTCCCATTACATTCATTTTCGAAACTCTTCCTCCCCTCATTCTTGCCGAGCACCAAGAAGGGGCTTTCCCCTTAGAAAAGCTTCCACCAAGGTTCCATCTCCTAGATCTAAAGTTTCTACAAGAGTACAAGGGCAAGGAGGGATCAAGGGTCAAGAGCTCTACAAGTTCTTTTTCTTTTAAGGTCTAAAAATCAAAGAATCCCAAGGTAAGACTCCCTCACCTGTGGTATAATAGTTCCCTATGATTTTTATGATTTTTAGCATGATATATTGGATAGTTTTTGGATTTGATGTTGAAAGGAAAGAAAACCAAGAACTTTATGTTTAAAGGTTTTGGCCACCATGTTTTTAAGATCTAAAATTATGCTAAAAATCTGTATAATGCTATTTAATGTTCCCTTATGATGTTTAGAAGTTAAGTATAATTTTTGGGAATTTTTGGAGTACCCTAGGATACCCTAGGGTTTCGGCCAACATGAAAGAAACAAAAACTAAGAACCCTGAGTTTAAGGGTTTCGGCCACCAAGATTTAAAGGTCTATAATTATGCTAAAAATCATGATAATGTTGTTCAATGTTCCCTTCTGATGTGTAGATGTTAAGTATAATTTTTGGGAATTTTTTGAGTACCCTAGGACACCCTAGGGTTTCGGCCAACATGAAAGAAACAAAAACTAAGAACCCTGAGTTTAAGGGTTTCGACCACCATGTTTTAAAGGTCTATAATTATGATAAAAATCATGATAATGTTATTTAATGTTCCCTTATGATGTGTAGAGGTTAGGTATAATTTTTGGGAATTTTTGGGATACCCTAGAGGCCCCATATGGTTCGGCCAACCCCAAGGACCCAAGGGTTAGGGTTGAGTCTTTAACTTCAAGCATATGTTTATGTGTTGCCATGATATAAGGATGATGGAAGGTGATTATGTGAATTTTCACATGGCCTTGGGACTCCACAAGTTTCGGCCAAGAAGGGTTAATAGGGTAAAAGTTAAGATTTATTTCAAGTTTTATGAATGATATGCCATGTTTATGCATGATATGCCATGTTTACGAATGATATGCCATGTTTATGAATGATATGCCATGGTTATGAATGATATGCCATGTTTATGAATGATATGCCATGTTTACGAATGATATGCCATGTTTACGAATGATATGTCATGTTTACGAATGATATGCCATGTTTATGAATGATATGCCATGTTTTAGGATAATACGAATGTATGCCATGCTCTATGAATGATGTGTACATATGCCATGTCTAAGAATGAAAATGATGAATGACAAGTATGATGAATGAAAGATGATGCTTATGTCTTTAAGGCATAAATATGCTAAACAGCACGGTCGAGGGTTGACGGTACGACGGTCGAGAGGACCGGTAAATGGGCCGGTAGACGGGCCGAGCCGTAACAAGTTATGCTATGATAAGTATGTCATGAATGTCTTATGAATGATGAAACATGAAAAGTATTTTACTTTATGTATGGGCTTGTACCGGACCGAAGTATGGGTCCAAGGGATGGGCACCTTAAGAACGCCCCGGTTCTGGACTACCGAAGCTGTCCACGGTTCTGGCACTACCGGAGCTGTGCAACAGGGATGGGCACCTTAAGAATGCCTCGGTTCGGGGACTACCGTCTTTGCTGTCCTTACCCTAGTAGGTTGGGGCTCGCGACCTCGGACTTGCTAGGGATGCGCGCTATGATGTATGTATGTGGTACAAGCCGGGGACCCCAAATGATGTTATGATGATTATGTTTAAGCAAATTAAAAGTATGTTTTAAAAGTTAAGCATCCCTTATGTATATGCATTCCACTCATGCATCCATTCATGTTATGCACTATGCTATGTTGATAAGATGATATGCTTACGTTCATGTTAAGAAGTATGCATGAGAATGAATGATTTATGCCATGATTATGTTAGGAAGATGTTCATATGCTATGATATGAATAATGTCATGCTTAGAATGTCTACTATGTGTATGAGTTATGCCATGAATTATGTCATGTCTACTATGTTTATGAGTTATGCCATGAAGTATGCCATATTCTATGATATGAATAATGCCATGCTTAGAAGGGTCACTATGTTTATGATTTATGCCATGAATAATGTCATGCTTAGAATGTCTACTATGTTTATGAGTTATGCCATGAATTATGCCATGTCTACTATGTTTATGAGTTATTCCATGAAGTATGCCATGCTACTATGTTTATGACTTATGCTATGAATTATGCCATGCTACTATGTTTATGATTTATGCCGTGAATTATGTATGTTTCCGTTCATGCCATGCTATGTATACGATAAGTCACTACAAGAAAAAAGTGAAACAACAACGCTTTTTACGCGTTGTTGTTAATGCTTAAAAAGCGTTGTTGATGAAGCCGTTGTAGAAAGTATATCTACGACAACGCTTTTTCCGCGTTGTGGTTTGGAGCAAAGACAACGCTTTTTTCGCGTTGTCTATTGGTTTTTAAAAAACATTGTGGTTTGGCACAAAGACAACGCAAAAAACGTGTTGTGTATTGTTACTTAAAAAACGTTGTCTTTTTAATAGGCAGTGTTTTTCACAATTTATAATATTCATAATTTATAAACATTTTTATTCACAATTGATAATATTCACAATTTACAATATTCACAATTTACAAGCATTTTTATTCACAATTGATAATATTCACAATTTACACTGATAATAGTTTACAAAATTCACTTATAATACAGTGCATTATTTACAAAAGTGTTTGTATTCCATATTAAATACAAAAAATATCTCAATTCACAAGTTCTATAAAACTTCATCATTCACAAGTTGTTCTTTGGGGCTGCTTGTTAACTCGATCTGCTTTAACACTGCATAAAAATAATAAAACAGTGTATACCTCCACATGTAGCTCAGCTTCATATACTGGCAACAGTGTATACCTCCACATGTAGCACAGCTTCACATACGAACCTGAAGTGATCAAATCAGGTACCTAGCACAACAATTCAAAAAAGAAAATGGTACCTGCTTTGATAAATAAGAATCTTATCAAATTCCCGTTTTTCAGCAAAAGCAGCAACAACTTTTGGTGTGGCCCTTGCTTTTATATAAATTTTCAGCGCAAGATCATTGTCCACGGTATACATAATGACAGTTTTAACAGTGAAACCAAAAAGGTGCAAGTTATATAATAATTGCATATGATAGGCTCATAATTTTAACAGCCAAGTATACTTCTGGTGTTTTGTAAGAAATACTAATTACCTTAACAAGATCCCCAAGTTCTTCACTGCACTCAAGCTTGTCTTCAGCCAGCCAATTCTCCAAAAGGTTCTTTTTGTTCTGATTGACAACAAGACGAGATAACTCCAAAGATTCAAAGGCATTAAGTTTTCCTCTAGTCAACAACGTTCCAAAGTACTGCAACAGTGGTGGTGTCTGCCCAGGTTGGACAGGGACACTCTGCATGCAAAGCAAATGCAGTAACAATGTTATTGCTAAATCCTCAATAATGTGTATGAAAAATATAAAGAGAAGAGAAAATATATCTTTTTGCTCAGAAAAGTACAACATTGACTAGGATATGAATTTTAGTTCAACTACTTTCTTCAAGTATAAATCATTTATTTACAATAGAGCATTATTAGGGGAAAAATCATAAAGAAGGAAGCAAATAAAAATTACCTGAAACTTCACGACAGTCTCTGGAGTTCGGAGAATTCCTTGTGGAGATTCAGCAGCAAGTTCAGCAGCTTCCTTGTATTTTGTCTGGGAAAATAGTTCTTGAAACCTTTGCACAACCTGGAAACATGATAAATTAGATATAATAAAATCATAAAGCTTGGCTTCCTAGAAAAGCCAAAATAAAACACCTCGAATTGCTAAAAGGAAATTATTCATCTTATGCTCATTCAGCAGGAAAAAATATTAACCCTATAATCTTTCTTTTTATATATGTTTTTTCTTGAATAATACTCAGCTCAGCCTTGATCAGGTTGAATGAGCAGATGAAGCTTTCAGAAATTTCTAAATTTGTTTATCTTAGAAAGATTCTATAGCTAAATAGTCAGCGCTTGTCAGGCTTTTAAAGAATTATTTGCTATGATTTCTGATATGTAAATTTACTCCTAGTGATTCAAATTAACATTTATTCAAACATACACGTCGATGCAAGATTTTAATTAGCTTGAGAACATTATTATAATAATAACTCTATGATTTGTCATTAAATTTAACTAGATCTTCATAATAGCAACTGATTACAGTGCAACGTCACCTCTCACAAGAAAAGATTTATTATTAAACATATTTTAAAAAAGAATAATTTTCCAGAAAACAGAAATATGAATCAAATGCACAAAATTTTAGATTAGCAATGCAACAGGTACACGAAACACCAACCAGAGCTCTTTCATTTTAACAAAATCACCATGTTTATAAAAAAAAAATCAGTGTAAAAATAATTGACAAGTATTTAAAGGAAACCTGAAGAATAAAATATAGCAAGTACAACCAACAATGAATTTCAAAATTTTATTTTCTCAACAAATCGTAACTTGAAGTGTCATAAGCAACTAACTAAAAGTGATCATTTAAATAAATCAAGACAGAAAAGGGAGGATCAGTTTATGTTAAAAATTTAGCAACCGGTGCAGTACAAGGAAATAATGTAAGCATTGCTGGTAATCAACAAATCATCAACACATAATACAAGTAGAGAGAAAAATAAAAAATCATGGTTACCAAATTCTCTGCACCAGGAAGGTTTCCGCGTTTTACAAGGTTAACAGCAAGCTCCAAATTGTTCAACTAGTAAAGGTATATATGAATATTCATCAGTCCTCTTTTTTGTTAGAAGAATGCCCATCAGTCATGAAAGTACAAAAAATTAAAAAAATAATAATAAAAAGGTAAAACACAGCTGAAGCAGTTACATACTTGGCCACTGATAAATGGAATAATAGTTGCTTCATTTACAGTAGCTCGTAGGACCTGACCCCTTCTATTGACTGCATAAAAACCACCAATATTTGAAGCCTCTGCAGTGAGAAATATTGGATCTGGGCTGATTCGATTTCTGTAAACTGCAGTTGCAGTTTCCAGATCATAGACAAACAATAAACCAAGCTTTGTAATAACATATGTCAAACTGTATTTTTGGGATATCTGCCAAAATAAAACTGATCAGAGGGATAAAAAAACAACTTAAGTATACTCAAAACACATATACGGAGATAATTTCATCATCACCTGCATTGCTACAGGGAAATCATCTGCAAAATCTGGTGGGAAGAAAAGATCTGCTTGTTTCTTTGTAAATCCTGGCTTTCCTGGTATTGATTATATTTCAAAAAGAAAAAAAAGTCATAAAAAGGAAATCATGCACAAATAAAAATGCGAAGATTCTGCAATTTTTGGTATGTTTCTTGGTTCTCAAAAGAGTTTGGCAAAAAAAAATAGTGTAGTAATGCTAAAAGGAATACTTTCATGGAAACGTCTTTGATTTATTACTCTTGTGCAAGGTTTAATAGATTTTCTTTTCAATTTTCAACATTCTTGCCAAAGATTTTAACTTCAAAAAACTAATCTCATATTGCTTCTAACAACTACCAAGCATATTAACAATTAGATATCAGATGAATAGTGAGATACAATCTGAGACTAATACTCGTGCAAGTGACCAAGAATGAGAATCACAATCTCGATACCTGGTTGGGCTCCAAGTTCGATGACATGCAACTTTGAAGTGATTTGTCCAGCATTACTAGTCTTCGAGGCAAAAGAAATTAGAATGGAGGGATTCTCATTCCCAACTACCTATAGACGAGAGAACCATAAAGTCAAGACTCAAGAGAAGAACAGAAAAAATAGAAATAAATATTAATAGAAGCAGCAGAAACCAGTAAGAAAAGTATAAAGCAACTAAAGAAAGTAGAAAATCGAACCTTAAATGAAGCAAAGGATGCAGCATGTGGTTCAAGAGCCTGACTACGCTGTTGATCAACAGAAAAGAGCTGCATATTGCCTTTCACTAGCTGTGGTCTCTGTAACCAATATTCCGTTGTTTTCAACAAATAAGCAAAGTGCATCTCTAGAAAGTTACAAATAGAAAACACAATAGCATTTCTTGACTCAGTAAATTCTCAACTTTAGTAAGGGACTCGCTATCAGGTTATGCATGCAAATACAATTTTTCAGCTAGAAATTAACATTTTCATGGTAGACCAGAATCTGATGACAAATTTGAAGAATCAGCCAATATTGTACATGATAACATATTAATAGGTAATTGCCTAAAATAAGATAAAATATCAACTAGATAAAGCAAAATTGGAACTGAAAGTCCGTTAAACCCTCAACAAGATTAAACCAATAGGGAAAATAATAAATAGAATTTGTGATAGCTTAAAGCAGAGTCTAAACTTCTCTCATTCCTCAATTGTTTGTACAATAATGCAAACTGTTTGGACTATAGATCCAGCATCCTAGTCAATGATGCATGGAAATGGAAACTAGCTTACCAAGGAAGCACATCAACTGACCCTTAAGGAAACCCTTAAGGATTTCGGAAACCCTAAACTGGAAAATGCCTAGGGTTTTAGAATCTATCGATCTTACTCCCAAAGCGGTAAGAGAGAAGTGTGATTCGAGGAGGATGTACCTTGGTGTAGTAATTTGCAACCCCCTTCTCCCCGAGCGTCACCAGCAGAAGCTTGAAATCTGACCGCCACAGAGTCAGAACGTCGGCGACTGCGAGAGAGAGAGATGGAGAGGGTAGTGGCGAGCGTCGTGATGCTGCCGCTGGGGTTCAGTTTCCACTCGACGGACGAAGAGCTCGTGGAGGATACTTCTTGGTGGTGAGCTAGGAGAAGATGTATGTTCACCAGATCTTCGTGGAGAGGAGAGGGAGAGGGAGGTGGCAATGAGGGAGGTGGAGGGAGGTGGCAATGAGGGTTTGGGTTTGGAGCTTGCCAGAAAGGAAGAGGAGCGGAGATATTTCGCGGAGAAAAGAAGCGCGGAGAGATTTTTCGCGAGCCGCCGAGGTTTGGCAATAAGCGAGGGATGTGTTTTTTATTTTAGCGGGAAATACGACAACGCTTTTAAAAAACGCTTTTGTAACAGCGTTGTCTTTCATCCGAAACCACAACACTAAGCACATCGCATCATTATAAAACGTTGTCGTTATTAAAAAGTAAAACACATAGACAACGCTTTTCACTAAAAACGTTGTAAAACAAAAAAAGACAACGTTTTTTTTAAAAAACGTTGTCGATTGGGCGTTGTTGATTGCAAAAATTCTTGTAGTGAGTGATGTAAGATGTTATGTTCCAAGTAGAGCACCAAGTATGTTAATGTTTTATGTGCTCATTATGAGATGATGAATGATGAATGGTTTTGTGAGTAGGAAAGAGTCTTACTAAGCCTGTGTGCTTATAGTCTTATTTCCTTATACCGCAGATCATTCAAGGGGATAATGATGGAAGCAGCAGGAGGGCAAGAACGTATGTGTGTAGTAGTGACTTGGCCCAGGAAACTTTATGTTTACTGTTTATGCTAGAACTTCACCTTGGTTACTTATATGTCTGAATAATGACCTGTGGAACCTTATGATATGATGTTACGTATGACATGGTATGATATGATGCTTAAGTTCAAAGCTAATATGCTAAGGTTCCTATGTCATTAAGTTAATAATGGTAATAGGGCATGTATAAGTTAAAGTTATTCCGCTGCCTTATGATGTCTACATGCCCTAAGCATGTGAACGTAACGCCGCTTATGGAAAAAAAAAAGCGGGCGTTACACTCAATGACAAGCTAAAACAACCATCATACCTGGTTTTGCGCCGACAACTAAATCTCTGCTCAGATTTGCCAGAAACAGGACCGGTAGGAAAATCACCCACCCACAACTCCAGAACTAAGTTAGCAACTCCCCTGGCAAGCTAGATTCAGTCGGCAACCAAAGAGGAAGAACATCGACGAGATTGCAACACACCGAAAGGATCCAACAGTGTCGATGAGCGAGGAAGATGCGCTCGTGTGGTGAGGAGGTGAGGGACGTCGTCCCCGGCAGCAAGGCAGCGATCGGGTAAGCTAAGCGTTGCAACTCGCAAAGAGAAAAGGAGATTCGGAGTTGAGGCTCCGGCGTGCGTCAGGTTACCATGCTGAGATAGGGAAGAGGATCCTGAAGGCTTGCGATGCCGCGATCCGGTAAAGGGAAAGAGATCGGTCACGAGAGAAAGGGGCTCGGGGAGTTTGGTTGTGATTAGGGCTCGCGGTGAGTTGGCTGCGGCGAATGAAATGGAGGAGAGTTTTGCATAAAAGTCCTTCACATTCCAGCTAATACAACATAAGCCCTTTTGACCCTTTCTAGTTTAGGTTCCATCACGTTTAAATCCTCAAAACATAAGTTTCAACGCGATATAACCTTCTAATTTCAGTTTGGGTCTCTCAACCCTAAATCTTCTTTCGAAAAATTTTCTGTATTGCATCCAAATTATCGGATTTAACAATGGATAACACCAAAAGAATAAGTACCCCTATGGCCACAAATGTAAAAATAGATAGTGACCCTGATGGTAAGCCTGTAGACCTTAAACTATATAGAAGTATGACTGGTAGTCTACTTTACCTTATAGCCAGTAGACCTAATATCCTTTTTGCTATAGGAATGTGTGCTAGATACCAAACCTATGCTAAGGAAACGCACTTAGCAGCCCTAAAAAGAATACTTAGATACATCAAGGGCACCCTAAATGTATGAATTTGGTATCCTAGGACCTCAACTTTTGACCTGTCAAAATACTCAGATTCTGACTATGCTAGTTGCAAACTAGATAGAAAGAGTACAAGTGGAAGCTGCCAACATTTAGGAAACAGTCTAGTAAGTTGGCGCATCAGAAAACAACACTGTGTAGCTCTATCCACAACCGAAGGTGAGTATGTTGCTTTAGAAGAGTGTGTAGCACAACTCTTATGGATGATGCACACTCTTAAGGACTTCCAGCTTGACTACACCCAAACCCAAGCTACATTGATAATATAAGTTTGATTAACCTAACTAAGAACCCAATCCAACACTCTAGAACTAAACACATAGAAGTTAAACACCACTTCATAAGAGATCATGTAGCCAGGGGTGAGATAGTTCTTAAGCATGTAGACTCAAAATCAACTTAGCTGATATATTCACCAAACCCTTACCTGAGTCTGAATTCAGCTCACTAAGAAGGCAGTTAGGGTTATGCTTGGTAGAATAGCACTGCTCTAATTATGTTTCTTTTCAAAAACTTGGTATCATTTTTTAAATCATTTTATTTAATTTGAAAAATCATTTTTATTTATTTAAAATAATTTTCCGACTTAGTTTTTTTTTCAAAACTTATCCCCTTCAAAACTAGGGCTTTTTCACAAATGGATTTAGCCTAGGCCCTAACCCTAGAACTGCATGCACCTATAGATCTAGAAGCCAGCATCTCACAAGCACCCTAGGGTACTTTTGATTGATAACCTAGACTGGGTTGAGATGCTTAGGTCTTTGCCTTGATTCAAGATGCTTTAAGTCAGTGCATCTGCAGTAATTGGGGTACTAAATACCAATTAAACAGTAATCAGGTTAAGTGTCAAGCTTAGAAAATCTAACTTGAACAGATCACTTAACTTGACTAACCCTAGCGAAAGCTGCTGTTTATAACAGTTAGTAAGTAACTGACTGGGTTAGACAGGACCCGAAAGAGCAAATTCAAATTGATTTGGTCCAGTTTAAACTTAGAATTGGTTCAGTACAACACCTTACTTTGATTACTCATTTTTTTTGCTATATTTTTTTTGATATATGGCAAAGGGGGAGAGATTGGAATGGAGAGAAAAGAAGGTTTTAAAATTTAATTTTTTTTTCTCCAAAAACTTTTATCGCCTTTTTCAAAAAGTAAAGCTTTCTAAGTACTTAAGTTCTTTTTGAAAAGTTAATTTGTTTGTTGTTTTCAAAATTACTCTAAGTACTTACTCTGAAAATTTTCTGGAAAATTTTTCTAAGTTATAAATTCAAAATTGTGCTTGAAAATTTTTTCTAAGTATTAAAACTGCTTGAAAATTTTCTAAATGTTAAAACTTCAAAATCAATTTAGAAAATTTTTCTAAAGTGTAAAAAACTAAGTGTTTTGAAAATCCTTCCTTAACTCAAAAGTGTTTTAAAAAATGTTTTAAGTACTTACTCAAAAAAAATTTTTTGGTGGAAAATTTTCTAAGTGTTAACTTCAAATATGGTGGAAAATTTTCTAAGTGCCCAACTCAAAATATTTTTGGAAAATTTTTCTAACTTAAAAATCCCGTTTTGAAAATTTTCTAAGTATTGAAAACCTGAAAAAATTCTCAACAAAGACTTAGAAACTTTCTCAAAAAACCCCACGAATGTTTGAAAAACTCAGGGGGAGGAAATTAAAACTGATACTTTACCTATTTTTCTGTTGTTTAACTTAACTTTTTGAATCAGGTTGTCATAAATCAAAAAGGGGGAGATTGTTGGTGAGGCAGCACCTAAGTCGAACCTGGGTTTTGATAATGGCAAAGGGTTCAAGAGTTAAGATGTTATTATGGTCTAATTTGTTTACTAAGTGTGCAGGAAGAAGCCCTAGGTACACTAGGCAAAGAAGTCCTGGTCGAGGACTTGGCACGAAGTCCTGGCAAGGGGCTGGACACTGAAGACCTGACCGGAAGTCGAGCAAAGAAGTCCTGGTCGAGGACTGGGCACGAAGTCCTGGCAAGGGGCTGGGCACCGAAGACCTGACTAGAAGTTGGGCACGAAGACCTGGTCAGGTGGATCGGGCAAAAGTCCAACCGGAGGAGCTGGTTGGCAAAAGATAAACTCTCCTGAGAGGTGTAGGTGAGGACGTGTTCCTCATCGAGGGAACAGTAGACGTCGGTTCGACCTAGGGTTCCATTTGGGAGATCGAAGTTAGAACCAAGACAGCTACGGCTGTAATTACTACTTGTCTTGTTTTTGGGACTAACCTTAGTTGCAGGGTCGATGGACTGATCGTCTGCAAGTGAAGGTTCTTCACTGGGCCTAGGCACCCGAATGGTGACAGGCGCCCGAGAGGGCTCAAGCGCCCGTAAGGATACGAGCGCCCAAGGGTGAAGGCAAAAATCAAAAACCAGCTACGAAGCCACTGAACCAAGGCGGATCAAGCGCCCGTGAGCTCACGGGCACCCCCATCAGCTCAGGCGCTCAAGAGGGAGGATAAGCGCTGACCGAGCCTGCGGATAAGGATTTCCGGATCGAAGGGCACGTGTCAGGTGCCCCCAAGCCATCAGGCGCCCGATGGAGTACTATAAAAGGGCTCGACCCCAAGGCTTCAACAACACAGTTTTCATACGCTCCAAAGCTTTTCGTTCAAGCGCTACGCCCCGGCAAACTCTGATTTCGGGATTCCAGCGTCGATGACGTCCCTTTGCTCCGAAATACGATCCACATCGGACGTCAGTAACGAAAGTGTAATTAGTTTCATTTACTACAATATTTCTGTACTCAAATTGTAAACTGTTTTTGCGCGATTATAGTATTGCCCAAAGTAAACGTTCAAGGATCGTGGGCCTTAGAGTAGGAGCCGACTGCGACTTCGAACCAAGTAAAAATCTTGTGTTCCTGTGTGATTGTTTTATTTTCCACTGTGCGTTTTCTTTTTCCTTAATCCGAAAAAGATTTTAACGATATTCACCCCCCCATATCATTTTTCTCGATCCAACATCACCTATTCCTTTCAGGAGACGGTTGCCACCGAGTCCTTCGAGTGGACTTTTGCTTAGCCTCCGATACTCTCAAATCTCGAGACGTTCGAACCCCGACCCATCTCTACTTCTGTCCTTAGTCATCACTCAGCTATGTTGCTCAGTCCCTCGGACCAAGACTTCGTGCCCAAACCCTAGGTCCAGGACTTCGGTGCCCAACCCTCGGCCAGGTCTTCATGCCCAATTCCTCTAACCAATCTTTGGTGCCTAACCCTCGGCCAGGTCTTCTTGCCCAGTCCTCGACCAGGACTTCGTGCCCAACTTCCGGTCAGGTCTTCGGTGCCCAGCCCTTTGCCAGGACTTAGTGCCTAATCCATGATCAGGACTTAGTGGCCAATTCTTCGAACCAGGACTTATTGCCTACGTTTACTAGGACTTTCTTTCACTTTGGTGTAACGCCCGCCCCTTACCGTTAAGGCGGCGCGTTACCTTTTTCCTACTTAACTTATATTATTGCATATGATTCACAACATTGCAGCGGAAATAAAACATGTTTTCATATAATCATATGCAAAGGAGAAGGAGTGAAAATATTAATCATGTAACATCTAATAGCATCCATACTTAAATAAACTCCAAAGAACTAACAAGTATCATGAAAATCGCCTTATGATTGTTGGGAGAAGTGTCCTAAGGCAATCACCTTATGATTGTAATCATTTACTTTAATAAATGAATATTCACTATTTGAGTATACATGTTCGTGTATTTGATTGAGATCTTAAACTCATTTACTGAATGTCCGCAATACAATTCACAGCATGAGAGAATTTGTGATGAATTCACAACTAGTGATTATCTCTACATGTGCAATTGTGAAGTATTGAAATTGTCCCTAGTCGATGAATTGATAAATACGGACACTATCAATTCTGTTGAGACTAGCATGGGTTATTCTCTAATCAGCTGATTCTCACTGGCTGGAGACATTGGGATGTCCGGAGATAAACATGAATGCTAGTTAAGGGAACTAGTTCATTGGAGTGACTAGCTGTAAAACTTCATATGGTAATCTACATATAGATATGTCAATGAAGTTCTTACTGCAGCTTAAGTGCGATGTTCCTTTGACTTGCGGTGTTCAAGTCATCTTGGTCATGAAGACTTATACTTTGACATCTTAAGCAAGCATCTCCAAGGAGGTGTGGACCCAGGATGATTGGGTATAAGCCGAAGTGCCCGAAGATGTTTGAAACCTACAAAGGATTCACCACTCCTTGCGAGGAGATGTATACCCAAGGCCTATCGTCGGATTGTTACTCGAAGCCTCTGGCTAGAGCAACACATGATCTAAGTATGAATATCTCAGATACATGAGAGTAATTAGAATCCGTTGGACGAGAAAGACATAACTTGGGCTAGGTGTGACGTAGTCAGCCTAGTGGGGACTGACACACATAGACCATGTCCTGAACCAAGTGGGTATAAGATGGTGAAGGGAATGAGGCACGATTCATTAAAGTTGCTGAAGGATTTCAGAATTATTTCTGAGGTCAACCGTTGATCTTTCGATTAATTGGGGATCATAATGTACTACTAGGTGCCACTCATGATCGTTCTATAATTGGTTAATTATAGACGACCAACATAAATCGAAAGCCTATTTAGTCACACGCACTACGAGTAATCCGAGGGATTTAAAATGAGTTAAAAATTAGATTTTTCGATCAAGAGAAATAAGTCGAATCTGAATTTATTAGAGGCGCACCGGAAGCTTAAAATGACTAAGTCTTTTGAAGGCTTATTGGACGAATTAAATGAGTTTAATTCGCAAGGAGACGGCTTGGTTTGGCCGGCCAAAGAGGGTCCCAACCCTCTTTGGTTTGGCCGGCCACAATGAGGAGGGAAACCAAATTATTTGGTTTAAATTATAAAATAAATCAAACGCGATTTGTTTTATAAAATTATGGATAAAGAAATTTATATAAAGAAATTTATATAAAGAGATTTATTTTCATGGAAAATAAAATAAACCTTGGATTGATTTATTTTATTTTATAAAATCAATTATGAATTGATTTTTCCATGATAAGAAAAATTTATATAATAAATTTCTTGTGAAAATTTATTCCATAATAAAAGGGGAGATGTGTTTGTTTTTATTATAAACTTAGTTATAATAAAACTTGGCATAACGGAATAATTCATAGGAAAATTTATAAGATAAATTTTTTATGAAAATTTATTCCATTAGAAGGGAGACTTGGCGATGGAGAGGCTACTATATAAAGGAACCAAGGCAAGGCTTGAATTCCAATCAAGAGATTAAGAAGCAAGCCCTCTCTCTCTCCTTCTCTCCCTCTCCCTCCTCTAGGGCCGGCGCCCTTTCTAGTTGCCGTGAGCCACATCCACCAAGAAGGTGCCGAAGAAGAAGAAGAAGCAGGTCGCAACTCCTTCCTTCCCCGGAATCTTGATTCCGTTACTTGGTGGTTAGTTTTCATCTCTCTCTCTTGATATTCTTGTCGTGCCTTTGGAGAATCTAGTAGTTCTTGTCGGCACGAAACTCGTGGCTTTGCGAAGTCATCCCGAAGAGAACTCGGCGTGGACGCAAATAGAGGCGGAGCTTCCAAGGGACGCTACGGTTGGATCTCGTCCCTTTCTACGAGTTACGCGAGGTATTAAGTAAATTAGTTTACTATCTGCAAAATTTTAAATGTATGATCATGTCTCCACAACATAAGGTTGCATGCTAGATACGTGGTTAAAATAATTTGAGAAATTATTTATGTTAAACCTTCCGCTGCACGTAATTAAATTTTAAAATTACGAACCCGTATCCATGTTAACATGCACCCGGTCCCAACAGTTCGAACCCCGACACATCTCTACTTCTGTCCTTAGTCATCACTCAGCTATGTTGCTCAGTCCCTCGGACCAAGACTTCGTGCCCAAACCCTAGGTCCAGAACTTCGGTGCCCAACCCTCGGCCAGGTCTTCGTGCTCAATTCCTCTAACCAATCTTTGGTGCCTAACCCTCGGCCAGGTCTTCTTGCCCAGTCCTCGACTAGGACTTCGTGCCCAACTTCCGGACAGGTCTTCGGTGCCCAGCCCTTTGCGAGGACTTAGTGCCTAATCCATGATCAGGACTTAGTGGCCAATTCTTCGAACCAGGACTTATTGCCTAGGTTTACTAGGACTTTCTTTCACTTTGGTGTAACGCCCGCCCCTTACCGTTAAGGCGGCGCGTTACCTTTTTCCTACTTAACTTATATTATTGCATATGATTCACAACATTGCAGCGGAAATAAAACATGTTTTCATATAATCATATGCAAAGGAAGGAGTGTAAATATTAATCATGTAACATCTAATAGCATCCATACTTAAATAAACTCCAAAGAACTAGCAAGTATCATGCATAAAGTAGTAACATATGTCTTATTAGAAATAAGAACTAAATCTATAGATGGCATTAAAGTGGATCGATCAGTCACGTCACACCACACACATTAGCCCTTCCTGCAGCTTCCCTTTCTTTAGTAATTTCTATGTTGATCTGCAACATAAGCAAACAAAGTATAAGTATGAAACTTAGTAAGCTCTTTCCTACTCACTAAATCCATACGTCACATGCATTTGAGAGACATATAACATCTTATGCATAGCATAAAAATACATAAGGCATATAAACATATGAAGGCATATAAACACAGAACATATGCATTGTAAAAACATTTAGGATGCTCTTTAGAAAACATAGTAAATAATACTTTAAAATCATATACATCATCTTCTTTGGGGTCCCTGGCTTTGTACTCATTCTTTCTTTTGCGCGCATACCCCTATGTAGGATGCGAGGTAGCTAATCCCGACCTACAGGGGTCTACATTCTAGGCTTACTATCTTTCAGCCTAGGGACAGCTTCGGTAGTCCAGAACCGTGGATCTTTTTCAAGACCCGGTACAAGCCATTCTTTAAAGTAAAATACATATATGCATTCTTTTCTTTTCTTTCTTTCTTTCATATAGAACATGCATTCCTTTCTTTCTTTCTTTCTTTCATATTGCATGTACTATAGACATTCAATCATTCATAATCATAAGCATACTTTCATATATAGAACATGCATTCTTTCTTTCTTTCATATTGCATGTACTATAGGCATTCAATCATTTATAAACATAGGCATACTTTCATGGCATAATCATTAGCATAAATAGCAAGACATGGAAGGACCTTTGTTTTAACACATGTAAGTGAAGCAACCATCATGCTAGTTTCATCAATACATCATACTTATAACATGCTTGTCTTAATTAAGGCAATATGTTAGTTTAATCTTTCTTTTCTCATCTTAATACATGCTGGCCGAAACTTCTTATCAAGGATATCATAGCATAAGAGTCATATAATCATGGAAATAAAAACATACATTACATAAGATGTCATTTACAAGTACACTGGTAGTCTAGACTTCACTAAACACTAGTTTAGGTGCATGAATTATTCTTGAACTTATTCTTAGCCTTTATTCTAGTAATTGACCAAAATTCATAGTATGTATAACATGGTATAAAAGTTCATATAACATGTAAACAAAAACATACTCTACCATTAAGGTCATATACAAGCATAAAGGTAGTCTAGGCTTCATTAAACACTAGTTTAGAGGCATGTTTTGTACTCGAACCTATTCTTGACCCTTATTCTTGTAATTTGTCGAAACTCACAGTAGGGATTTCATAGCATAATCATTCACATAACATGGGAATAAAAACATATTTTTCATAAGAATTCATTCACAAGTGCAAAAGTAGTTTGTACTTCACCAAACACTAGTCTAGGAGTATGATCTAGAGTTCTACTTGGATTATCATGCATATGGGTACATGTAACATTTTTCTAAAAATAAATTCATAGAATGAAGCATGAGTTTAGGCTCAAACAACTTAGATAAGGTACTGACCCTAAGGTATAAATTATTTCCATCATGAAATAAAACACCCAATCACATGCATATCACTTGATTTAACCATAACTTCATGAAGGTCTATAAAAATATGTTTGAAGGCATAATTTATGGTCCCTTGGCCGAATGTTACAGCGGTCCCTTAGCATAGATTCCACAAAATTTCGTGGCCTAAAACATTTATATAGCAAGGAAACAATCATTAGAACAATAGCCTACTTCATGCATCAACATTTATCCATTTCATGACTTGGCCGAATCTTCCAAGCACTTTACATCATGGAGGGCATTCAAACACCATGTATCCATCATATATTCATTACAAAAAGGTAGTAACAATTTCATGAACTCTTCCTTTAAGTTTTTGGACATAGAAAAGCGGGGTACCCCTTTATGGCCAAAACTTCCCTCAAGGTTTTCTTCCATTTTCTTTCACCCAACATCACAAGCAAACATAAAAATCATAAAAAACACATAAAAAGCCATTATGTTGCAGGTGAGGGAGTCTTACCACTTGTGCTTATGTTCCCAAAAGATCTCAAAGTTTTGGAGAAGAAAAGACCTCTTAAACTCTAGCACTCCTCTTGTTCTTCTCTTCTTTTGGTACGGTTTTCTCTAGGAAGTGAATGACTTGAAAATGGTAGCAAGGGCCACAAGGATTTCGGTGAGGAAGAGGAGGAAGGAGAAGAGTTTGGTGGAGAGAAAGGGGGGAGGTTTCTTGGTCGAAATGCCTTAGGCATTTCCTCCTCTTCATGACCTGTTATGGTGAGTAAAGAGGCAAGCACCTCTTTAATGGTGTCTCTTCAATTTTCTTGTGTCTCTTCATCTTCTTTCCCACTTATCTACAATTTTCCATCCTCTTCTAATAGCACTCCCTTGCTAGGTGAATTGGTTACATGAATATTCTTAAGGCTTTGCTTTCCATTGAGGTCCAAGGTTCAATCCTTGGCATCTCCTTTTCTTTTTTGCTTTCTTTTCCTTTTTATTTTCTTCAAGCCCATGTAACCAAAGCCCAACAAGAGAATGCTACCCATTTAATTCATACACATGCATATGCATTTCATTATTCATTCATACATGTATAGGATACTTAAGCATAACATTAAATATAATACCTAAGCATAATCATCACACATCCACTACGTGTCAAGATAATGCCTAACATTTCTTTATTCGCAACTTTTCATCCTAAATTCATAATATTATTCTTGGTCACATGTTCAATTATTACATCGTTCTAGAGGGAAATTTGGGGCGTTACATTTGGTTACTTCTCTCTTAACTCCTCTTCCCTTGTTCAATGTATCACTGACTTAAGTATTTGTCAAACATTAAAACACTTAGAGGAGAACATCACTGATGCAACTTGCACCAACAGTTTCTAAGTTGAGATCAGGAGAGATCCTATTGTTGCTTACTCATGCATACCATATATGTTTCTGTGCTAACTCTATTTTGCAGGGTTAATTCTTGATATATTATTTGTGTTATGCTAATAATTTCATGTAGATCAGTCAAAGAAAATTGACCGAGGGTTCAATCAACTGAACGAGTGGATCAGTCGACCGAACCAGCCAGACTATACTAGATTGGGAAGATTTCAAACGTATCAGTCGATTGATCATCAGGATCAGTTGACGGATCCATATTTGGCATGCGCGTGATGAAGACAGAAGCTTTATCCATCAATTGATTTGAATAATAGGTAGAGAATCACATTTATTATAGCGCTAGCCTAGCATAGTCAAGCAACGAATACAAGGAAAGGCACGGGGCTTTAGTCGACTGAAAGTATTAGTCAACCAAACGATTTTTCGATCGATCGAACACTGCCTATATAAGAAGCTCAAGACCAGGGCACTGATTAACACTTCTACTGCTCATTCTACTCTATTATGCATCCATGGATTATTCACGCTATCCTACTATGATGCTGATAAAGCTCATCAACTTCCACGCTTCAAGTTCATCTTAGTTAAGGATCAGTATAGCTTTATATTTTTTGTACTTAAATTCATTATATAGGGAATAGTAAGTTGTTATTATTTCCCTAAGCATTGTACGATTTCACTTTCTTCGAAAGGTTTTTAAAGAAAAAAATTTAGTGGATTGTCTAATGAAAGCGGTCGAGGACCGTGGGCCTTAGAGTTGTTAGGATGTATACTAAAAGCCTAGCTTTTGTATGGATGCCTATATTTTGGAATATGAATCACATGGTCATTGTTTGCATTTTATATTTGTTATATATGCTATTGTCCTTTACTTTACATTATAGATAACATGGTGTGTGGTGCCACTTAGAAGATCATATTATCAGTCCCTTGTAAAGTATAAATAGTGGCTCACAACTGATATGGATTTGGACAAACATCGGAATGGTTGTAGTGTAATTTGGTATTAGTTTATCTTGACTATAGAATTATATTAGTACACTTTGTGTGTATTGAGCAGGACCGACTTAGAGGTGATTCGATTTATACTGACTATATAATCGAATCAAACTTCATATATTATGATGTATATCCTCTTAATCCCGATATAATAACAGGCACATGTACTTAATATCTATTTCTTTGATTTACCAATGGGTGGATTTATTTGTTAAATCAATAGGCCCGGTAAATTGAGAAATAATATTATTTACATGGTGTGCCATTGATTATAGAAGGAAACCGTGTCCTAATGCGTTAGGATGATGATGTCCCCTTAAGGAGCTCATAAAGTTCATCATGTAAATCCTGCAGGTGGACTTGGTCCGACATGATGATAAAGTTGAGTGGTACAACTCATATAGTTAGATATTAATTAATTAAATTGTTAGTAATTTAATTAATTAATGAACATGCGAGATCTTAAACACAGGAAGATTATGTACACATAATATGGTGGAACCCATATTTAATTATGGGGTTGGTGTGGTACTTTAATGGTAACCCATTAGTGGAGCGGGTTATCATTAATGGGTCGGGCTTAGGATCCATTAGGAGACCAAAACCAACTCCTCCTCATGGTCCCTATTGTAGCTTATAAATACCTCATGAGTTATGAGACCAAGGCATCAATAACATAACCCTAATCTCCTCTCTTCCTCTCCCTTTCATATTCTCTCTCCTAGGGTTAGAGGCGCCGATGACTTAGAGAAGGAGAAGCCCACGGATTGGAGAAAGAAGAAGATAATTCTTCTTCATTTTCTCTTCCTCTCTTCTTCCCCTTAGGGCGCGCGACATCACCAAGCTAGGAGAGGCGCCAACGGTCAAGAAAGAAGGCTTTTCTTTCCTTTCGGTGCCGGTGGTAAGGGAGCAAGGAAGAAGGCCACCGGCTAGGGTTTAAGTGAAGGAGAAGACCTCTTTCTCCTCTTCTTCTTCCTTCTCTTCATCTTTGGGAGCCAGCACAAGCAAGCAAAGGAAGAGCTTCTTCCTTTTGGCCGGCGGCAACCAAGGAGAATCTAGGGTTTCGGCGCAAGGAGAAAGGAGAAGAAGAGGCTTTGGTGACTTCGTTTCTTGGAAGATCGTCACCCACACGACATCCAAGAAGAGGATAGGAATACAGTAGAAGATCAAGAGGTAATACAAGAGGTATAACTTGTTTTCTTGTTCTTGTTTAATCATTGTATTTGTATATCATGGACCCCGAAGATAAACACAAAAACCGACAATCTATTTCATCATCTTTTCCGCAGCTAATCGATGAAGGAGTTTGAATTGCTTGAACAACAAGTTTGTTCAAGCGATCGCTCAATCAATTAGTATGATGATGAAAATGGTCGCTTGGGAAGTTTCTTTCCATCTAGATTTGTTTAATTAATAAAATTTTAATCCGAGGACATAGAGAGGAATCCTAATGCAACCGAAACCAACAATTAGTATCAGAGGCATGGTGTCTGGTTTTGTGTGTTTTGGATTTAGTTACTTTCATGCATTTTTCATATATAATTTTATGTCGGATAATAGTAGGATGTGTATAGGATAACTCTTTGGTTGCAGGCATAAGAACTAACTATTATGGCTATGTGATTGTGTGTGTGTGATTGTAATAATTTATTTGAATCCTCGGGGTTGACGAGGCTATTAGTATTTGATTTTTGTAATTAAATACGACATTGTTTAGCCACTTATTTTAATTTATTTCGATCTAGATTTCATGTACACTCCTTTGTGGAGTATAGGATCGAAGGATGTAAATTAAAATAATTTTTTTATCTAGGCTCAGATCCTCTTCAAGATGGCTTGCACATGGTGTGGAGAAGATGGAGAAGAGGTGGTGACACGACGGGAGGCGTATTGGAGAACAAAAGCCATAATAGTTAGAAATTTAATTTTTCATATTTATGCTTATTGTTTGATATGCTTGTTGTGTTTGTATGTAAAATTCCTCAATTTTAAATTACTAAGTGGGAGAGGGAATCTTTGAGTCCCGTGGCCACCATTACAAATTTGATAAGTGATGCGAACAAACTTGCGTTGGCTCTGAGTGCCTTGCTCCATATCGGATGAGTTTGTTTTGCGGATCACTAGATCAAATATGATTATAGAAAATTATTTAGAAGCGTGTGATCTTCCCCATCGGAAGGGACATAATTCTAGATAATTGCCTTAGTATCATATAATGGTGTACACTTAGATGCAAATAATAGTATCCTTCCCATCGGAGTCACTGTTATTATTTGTATGACCGAAGATAAACCAACTATTAATTTTATTTGTCAAAAAGTAATGTTACAAGATAATAAAATTAATGGGTAAAACCTCCTCTTACAAATGCTTGAATTTGTATATGTTCACACTATCATGGCATAGAAAATTCAGGGTATTTTGAGGTGTTGGTGTTTTTAAAATTTTATTGTTTGAGGAATCAATATTATTTTAAAAACTAATGTTTTGACCATTGAGATTCTCAGGATTTTTCAAAATGGCTTTCAACCCACTCGCTATTATTTTAAAAGAGAATAAACTTATTGGTCCCAATTATATCGATTGGAAAAGGAACCTGGATATTGTTTTAACTGTTGAGGAGAACAAATTTGTACTCTTTAAGATCTGTCCCGCTAAGCCTAGTGAGAATTCTAGTGAAGAGGAGAAGGAGAGTTATAGGAAGTAGGTTATGGCAGATGAGATGACGCGGTATTATATTTTGGCTTCTATGTCAAATCTACTGCAGCATCAGCATCAGACCTTTGCTACTGTCTATGACATGATGCTCAATGTCAAGGAACTCTTCGGACACCAGAATTGGGCTGATAGGCAAGAGGCCATGAGGAACTTGATGATGACCACCATGACTGAGGGAACAACCATGAGGGATCATGTTCTCAAAATGATGGCTCATTTGAATGAGATGGAAGTCCTTGGAGCGGAGATCGATGGGGAAACCCAGGTCGATATCATTCTCCAATCACTACCTAGGAGTTTTGAGCAGTTTGCTTGAACTACAATATGAACAAAAGGACATATTCGTTGGCAGAACTTCTAACAGAACTCCAGGCAATAGAGGGGCTATTTCGTTAGAGTACTCAAGCTTTTGTTGCTGAAAATGTTTCTACTTCTAAGCCTAAAAGCAAGAAGAAGAAGAAACAAGGTTTAGCAAAGAAGGCGAATCGATCTCAAGGACCTCAGGCTGGAGTGAAGAAGCCGAAAGGCAAGTGCTTCACATGCAAGCAGACTGTACATTGGAAGGTGGACTGTCCCCACTGAAAGGAGAAAAATCAAGGTATATCTTTTTCTTTAGTTTTTGAAACATGTTTAGTGGTGCTATCTGTGGGGACTGGTGCCGTCGATAGAGGGGGGGGTGAAT
The DNA here is from genome assembly GCA_024364735.1 of Boesenbergia rotunda. NCBI lineage: Eukaryota > Viridiplantae > Streptophyta > Magnoliopsida > Zingiberales > Zingiberaceae > Boesenbergia > Boesenbergia rotunda. Next base: position 1,056,483 of record JAGFNQ010000184.1, read on the forward strand.
ATCAACCGTAAAAACTTTCGAAAACTTGTCGTAAACTGTCGATTGTTCATTCTGGTCACAGAGTTAGTAGCACAGCGGAAAAATAGATAGAATGAAAAATAAATCAACAAATTGCACACGGGATTTTTGACTTGGTTCCCAACCCCCCAGCATTAGTACGTCCAAGGCCTAAGCACGGGAAATACCCATCCACTAATGGTCTCCTTTCTGAACTTTCTGGAGGCGGAGAAACCAGTCTTACAGTGCAAGATTTACAATCACAAATATTTAAGAAATGAAATGTGGAAAGTAAATCAAATCAAGCAAAAGAGTCGAAGACTCGACCGATCTGGAACTCCGAAGTGCCGCGCACTTCCTCCCAGAGCTTCCTTGATCGTAGAGCTTCGTCGTTGGCACTTTTCTTCCATTCAGAATGCTCAGAATGATCTTGGAATTGTTGTTGTGAGTTGAGGGGTCGAAGCCCCTTTTATAGCCCTTTTACTGGGCGCCTATGTTGAAGGAGGCACCTCAGTTGCCTTGGTCAAACTCCATCCTTGCGCCGAACTCACAGCAAGGATAACCATTCTCTTCCCAGGCGCCTGACCCATACAGGGCGCCTAGGAGCTCTCAGGCTCCTGGCAATCTAGGGCGCCTGAGAGCAAGCTGCTTCAAGTGAAGTGTTAGTAGGAGCCCTAGAGCCAATTATGTGATGATTGACTAGGGACTTTTTGTATCATATTCTATCATTAATAAATGCATGTTTGGTTATTATACTTACTTTGTATTTGTGCCAAATAACTAAGTATAATAATGTCCTTGGGTAGTAGGTTCTTATCTATATTATATCGATTGGTTGAATCGATAGTGAGATAATGTAGAGAACACTACACTAAACCATTCCTAGTCAAGTATTAATATTCAAGGACAATATTAATGAATGGAGACTAGCATATAGGTCAACTGATGACTAAGCTCACAAGTCATGGATATGTGATATCAAGTTGACACATGGGTATACATTGGAGAATGTGTACTGAATTGATCCGCCATGAGAAAGTTTCATAGATTGTCATATGAGTGTCATAAACATTCTCATGTGACTATTAGTATGAATAGTCCTTAGACCTGAAGTCACTACGGTTCCCTACATAAGGAGTTATGTACTTTGGTATCGTCAAACGTCACCCATAACAGGGTGGACTATAAAGGCGATCACTGGGTATGTAATGAATTATACGGAGGGATGTGAGTGATGTAGATGGGATCTATCCCTCCCATATGATGGGAGTGATATTTGTGGGCCCCTTGATCGAGTAGGACTACTAAAACGCATGGTCATGCTCAAATGAGTCAATATGAGATATTGAACTCATTTGTTTGAGTGAGTCTACTCGGGGATCAAGAAACACAAGATTGTCTAAGGATGACATGGTCTATGCCTCATTGGTCAATCTAGATATCGAGGATAGAAGGACAAGGTCATACATTATTATAGTCACGGAGGTTTAGTCAGATCTCGACTTTTCTTGTTACTTGGGAAGCAATGATGCATTGCTAGATGTCGCTCATTGCTTATGTGTCTAAAGCATTTAGGCACATTGCCAATGTTACGAGAACATATTGGGTCACACACTAAGAGCACGATGCTTCGGAGATTAATTGATCTTGGTTTGACTAAGACTTGATTCGAATTGGATTAATTGAGTTAGACTCAAGTGAATCCAATTAGATTATGGGATTGAGTCTAATTTGAGTTAGACTCATCTAGATTAGACTCAACCACTTACGTATGGATAGTATTCATTAAAGGGTTTAATTAAATATTATTTAAGGGGAAGGCTAAGAGACATTCTATTCATTAGATGAATAGAATATTAAGAGTCACAAGGAATACCAAGAGGCTTGGTATTCATTGGGTTTTATTAGCATTAAGATGAGAGGAGCTCAAGGGACATATACCCTTGGTATTCATTAGATGAGTATAAATACCCCGCCTTGTCAAATACTAGAGTGTGCATCTCTCTTCCTCTTCTTTCTTCCTCCTTGTCCATAACTCCCTAGTGGAGGTTCTTGTGCTTTGTGAACCATCCCAAGTTGCTAGCACAACTAAGGTGATTCCTCTCCGAGGCGTAGATCGTGTTCATGTGGATACGCATAGAGGCATGGACACTTGAACGCGTAAGAGATCCGACGAACCAAAGGACTAGCGGGATAAGCGAAGGACACGTGACAAAGGTATTCCTATAAGATAGGAATTATAGATCACTTTGTATGAGTTTTTCTTTCACATGGATCGCTCGAGAGATCTTATTTCCGCTGCGATTTTAAATATTTTTACATATAGATCCCAACAGTGGTATCAGAACCACTTGTGAATGATCGTACAAAGTTTAGAAAACATTTATATGTGATAGAAGTAGGATATAATTTTATTATAGATTGTATAATGTATGAGCATTTGTCGAGATACAAAAGTTTGTGTTGATCAAACTAAAAAGTCTATAGCATCATCATTTGAAATATGAAAGTGTGCTATGATGCGAATGTACTCGACAAATTTTATAACCTATGGTTTCGGCTCATGAGCATTTTTACAATCATAATAAAAATTGATGTCCTAAATCTATTGTATGTGATTGATGATATAGTGCATGGTTATGGCCTTAACCCCATTACGATTGGATGAATATGTGTGTGCGTGCATGTTGTAATTCATAATACGGCTTGCGTGTCGTGCCTTATCTCTATTTTTCCAAGTTGTAAAAATAGATTTAGATTCGAATGTAACTCGAGTTTTCCTACATTGTAATGTACAAAAGGAGTAGTGGAGTGTCCATTGAAGAATGAAGTTACAAGAAGGATGCCGACCGCACATGATGACCGAAGGATGCACTTGGAGAAGATGTTATCCTTAGGTTGACCATCGATCTTCTCATTGGCTTGGGAAGATCGTAGTATACGGGCCATAACCATGTCACGTTTTATTGCATATATATTGATATAGGCAATGTGTGTATGTGATGCATGATTAGATAAATAGTTATCTCAATTAAGTCAACTCAATATGCCTACCAAAGTTTGATACTCATAAATTACCTCGATCATTTGTTGTTGGGTTTGCCAAAGCAAAGTGACGTATTTTATCTTGGTAGAGTGCGAGAGGACAATTGTGATGTCCTGCTATCAAACTTTTGGTGAGACTTATCTATGTCCCCTCAATTAGATTGAGAAACTTGGAGGCATATCCCAAAAGTTGGGAAAATTGGGTAAGAGAACAATTATTCCAAGTCTTGGGCGATTAGCCAAAGCTAACTCAAGATGATGTGTAATATGGATCTTGACCCTTTGTTTCAAAAAGTTGCATGAGATGTAATTGGTAAAATGTTACCTACCTAATTATACCAAGTCTTGGGCGATTAGCCAAAGCTAACTCATGATGAAGTATAATATGGATCTTGTCCCACATGAATAATGATTGCTATTTGGTTTGGAGCTAGTAGTGTTGGTAAATTGAGTTTGCCTACATCCATGACTGTTGGGACCGGGTGCATGCCGACGCGGACACGTATTGTAATTGTTACATAATTACATGCATCGGAAACAAAAGCATGAATAATTTCCTAAATTATTCTAACACATATCCTAAGCATGCAATGTGTTCACATAATCGTAATATAAAATTTTTGCAAAAAAGGAAATTACTCTACGAATTACCTTGCGTAACTTGGAAGAAGGGACGAGATCCAACCGTTAGCGTCCCTTGAAGCTCCGCCTCTATTCGTATCCACGCCGAGTATCGTCGGGATGACTTCGCTAAGCCACGAGTTTCGTGTTCACGAGAACTACTAGATTCTCCGTGAACACGACGAAAACCGAGAGAGTGATCAAATCAAAAGACTCACCACCAAGGTTGGCCGAAGAGGAAGATCGTCGCAAGGAAGAACTTCGTCGCCTTGATGCTTCTCCTTGTGCTCACGGCAAGAAGAAAGAAGGAAGGCCTATGGCCGGCCAAGAGAGAGGGAGAGAAGAAGAGAAGAGAGCCCAAGCAATTCTTGGATGGATCCTCTTCCATGGCACCCCTTGGGTCCTTTATATAGGGAGAGGTTTCTTAATTCCCAAGCAAACCTCTCCTTGATTATGGAATAATTTCTCAATCAATCCATAATCAAGGCTCTCATGATCAAGCTTCTTCTTCTTGATTATGGAATAATTTCTCAATCAGTCCATAATCAAGGCTCTCTTTCTTTTGGCATGATTATATAAAATTTATAAAACAAACCAACCATTGGTTCATTATATAAAAATTTATAAAACAAACCAACCATTGGTTCATTATATAAATTTTATTAAACAAACTAACTAATGGTTCATTATATAAAAATTTTATAAAATTTATATAACCTTTTATAAAATAAACCAACCTTTGGTCTATTTTATAAAACAAACCAAAATAGCCTTATCCTCTTATGGTGGTGGCCGGCCATGACAAGAAGAGAGGAGGCCCCCTCCTTGGCCGGCCCATCTAACCCCAGTTGGATCAAATCCCTTAATGAATTAAACTTATTTAATTCACCCATTAAGTCTTTAAAAGACTTAGCCATTCTATGCTTCCGATGCGTCTGAAATAAATTCAGTTTTGACTATTGTTTGGACTTACCAAAAATAGTCTATCTCGATTGGAGAATCCAATTCTCAACTCGTTTTAAATCTTCGAATTACTCGTTATGCGTGTGACCAAATAGGCTTTCAATTTATGTTGGCCGTTCATAATTAACTAATTAATTATAGAACGATCATGAGTGGCACCTAGTAGTACATCATGATCCCCAATTAATTGAAAGATCAACGGTTGACCTCAGAAATGATTCTAAAACCCTTCAGCAGCTATAATGAATCGTGCCCCATTCCTTTCACCATCTTATACCCACTTGGTTCAGAACATGGTCTATGTGTGTCAGTCCCCACTAGGCTGACTACGTCACACCTAGCCCAAGTAACGTTTCCTCGTCCTATGGATTCTAATTACTCTCATGTATTTAAGAGATTCATACTCTGAACATGTCATGCTCTGGCCAGAGGCTTCGAGTAACAATCCGACGATAGGCCTCGAGTATACATCTCCTCGCAAGGAGTGGTGAATCCTTTGTAGGCTGTTCAAACATCTTCTGGCACTTTGGCTTATACCCAATCATCCTGGGTCCACACCTCCTTGGAGATGCTTGCTTAAGATGTCAAAGTATAAGTCTCCATGACCAAGATGACTTGAACACCGCAAGTCAAAGGAACATCGCACTTAAGCTGTAGTAAGAACTTCACTGACATATCTATATATAGACTACCATATGAAGTTTTACAGTCAGTCACTCCAATGAACTAGTTCCCTTAACTAGCATTCATGTTTATCTCCGGACATGTCAATGTCACCAGCCAGTGAGAATCAGCTGATTAGAGAATAACCCATGCTAGTCTCAACAGAATTGATAGTGTCCGTATTTATCAATTCATCGACTAGGGACAATTTCAATACTTCACAATTGCACATGTAGAGATAATCACTAGTTGTGAATTCATCACAAATTCTCTCATGCTGTGAATTGTATTGCGGACATTCAGTGAATGAGCTTAAGATCTTAATCAAATAATCATGTATACTCAAATAGTGAATATTCATTTATTAAAATAAATTATTACAATCATAAGGCGATTGCCTTAGGACACTTCTCTCATATCACTAACAAACTCCCACTTGGCCTAATGTCAATCGCTACGGTACCCAATACCACAGGCTCTAACATGACCCTCAAACTTACTTTGAGGCAAGACCTTAGTTAAAGGATCCGGTAAATTCCTTTCAGTGAGAATTTTCTCAATTTGTATATCATTCCTACTTATAATCTCTCTGATCAGATGATAGCGGCGAAGCACATGTTTGGATCGCTGATGAGACCTTGGTTCCTTTGCTTGTGCAATAGTTCCATTGTTGTCGCAGTAAACCGGTATTGCTTCATCAATGGTTGGAACCACACCAAGTTCTGAGACAAACTTCTTGATCCAGACTGCTTCCTTTGCTGCTTCCGAAGATGCAATATATTCCGCTTCCGTGGTAGAATCCGCTACGGTGTCTTGCTTGGAACTTTTCTAGCTTACTGCGCCTCCATACGTATCCGGACTGAGATTTGGAGTCATCCTTATCTGTTTGGAAACTGGCATGTGTATATCCATGTATTATCATATCACCTTCTCCATATATTAGGAACACATCCTTAGTTCTTCTTAAGTACTTGAGGATTGTCTTGACAGTCGCCCAATGATCCATTCCTGGATCAGACTGGTATCTGCTTGTGACGCTCAGAGCATATGATACATCGGGCCTAGTACATAACATAGCATACATGATAGATCCTATCACGGATGCATAAGAAATCTTATTCATGCAAATCCTCTCGTCTTCTGTGCGCGGACACATAGACTTTGAAAGGTTGATCCCATGCCTGATGGGAAGATAACCTTTCTTGGATTCCGACATGCTAAACATTTCTAGCACTCAGTCTATATATGTAGACTGCGAAAGACCAAGCAACCGTTTTGATCTATCTCTATAGATTCTAATCCCAAGGATATAGGTTGCTTCTCCCAGGTCTTTCATGGAGAAGTTTTGGACAACCAAATTTTAACTGACTATAAGACTGATATATCATTTCCTATAAGTAAAATATCATCGACATATAACACTAGGAATACGACTGCACTCCCACTAACCTTCTTGTATACACAAGGTTCGTCAGGATTTTGTAAGAAATCAAACTCTTTGATTGTCTCATCAAAACGGATGTTCCAGCTCCTGGATGCTTGCTTTAGTCCATATATGGATCGTCGAAGCTTGCATACTTTGGTTTTATTAACCGATGTGAAACCTTCAGGTTGTATCATGTATACATCCTCAAGCAGGTTTCCATTAAGGAAAGCTGTTTTCACATCCATTTGCCATATCTCATAATCATAATGAGCTGCTATGGCCAGGAGCATCCGAATGGATTTGAGCATAGCTACTGGCGAATAGGTTTCGTCATAATCAATTCCTTGTTTCTGACGATATCCTTTTGCCACTAATCTAGCCTTAAAGGTAACAACATTACCTTCCATGTCGGTTTTCTTCTTGAAAACCCACTTGCACCCTATGGGCTTAATCCCTTCAGGCGGGTTAACCAAGTCCCATACTTGATTTTCGTACATGGAATCCATTTCCGACTTCATGGCTTCAAGCCATTTATCCCTTTCTGAATTTATCAGAACATCTTCATAACTGATAGGTTCGTCATTGTTAACGAGTAACACGTCGTTCGATTCACTTATGAGAAATCCGTATCTCTCTGGAATATTGCGTGTCCTATCAGACCTACGAAGAAGTGGTGTGTTTTAGGTTCAACTGATAGCTCATCATTATGAGTTATTGGTTGTGGGTCTAGACTAGGTGTCTCTGTAATGTCTATTGGAGTTTCTTGAACTTCTTCAAGTTCAATGCTACTCCCACTGTTTTCTTGTAAAAGAAATTCTTTTTCCAGAAATACAGCATGCCTTGAAACAAACACCTTTTGTTCCAAGGGATGATAGAATTGGTAACCCTTCGTTTCCTTAGGGTATCCAATAAATAGACATTTATCAGACTTAGCATCCAATTTGTCTGATACAGTCCGCTTTACATAAGCAGGACAACCCCATATTTTAAGGTGAGTTAAATGAGGTTTCTTACTATTCCACGTCTCATATGGAGTAGTAGAGACTACCTTGGTCGGGACTCTGTTTAGTAAGTAAACAGCTGTCTTAAGCGCATAGCCCCAAAAGGATTTTGGAAGAGTTGCATGATTCATCATAGATCTAACCATGTCCATCAAGGTTCGGTTACGCCTCTCAGATACACCATTATGCTGTGGTGTATATGGCGGAGTCCATTGAGACAATATCCCATTGTCCCTAAGATAATCTTGAAACTCTTGACTCAAGTATTCACCACCCCGATCGGATCGAAGTATCTTAATACTTTTGCCAAGCTGTTTCTCTACTTCACTTCTGAACTCTTTGAATTTCTCAAAAGCTTCAGATTTGTGTTTCATTAAGAACACATACCCGAATCGTGAGTGATCATCGATAAAGGTAATGAAGTAGCTATAACCTCCTTGTGCAAGAGTTGACATTGGTCCACATACATCAGTATGTATTAGACCAAGCAATTCTCCCACTGGTTTACCTTTTCCGGAAAAGGGTAATTTGGTCATCTTGCCTTTTAAGCATGATTCGCATGTATCAAATGAACCGGGTTCAAATGATTCAAGAATTCCACATCGGTGTAATTTGGTCATGCGTTTCTTACTTACATGGCCAAGACGACAATGCCACGTATAGGAGTCTATTTGATTATCTATTCGAGCACGTTTGTTGCTAACTTCGATATTGAAAACGTCACCGGATAAATCTAACGTGTAGATACCATTGCATAAAGTTCCAGTCCCATAAAGAACACCATTTAAAGTTATGTAACAGCAATTGTTACTAAAAGTTAAATGATAACCCTTTTCATTCAAGCATGAAATAGATACAATGTTCTTTATTAACGAAGAAACAAAATAACAATTATCCAATTCTAAGACAAGTCCAGTAGGGAGCAAATATGTTCCGATGGCAATAGCAGCAATCTTTGCTCCATTTCCAACTCGCAAATTCGCTTCTCCCTTGACGAGTCTTCTTCAATTCCTTAGCCCCTGTATGTCATTACATATATGTGAGCTACACCCAGTATCAAGTACCCAGGTGGACGAGGAAATAGAGTGACATTCAATAACGAAGATACCTGAAGAGGATGGGGCATCGGATGCCTTCTTCTTCAAGGACTCAAGATAAACCTTGCAGTTTCTTCGCCAGTGACCCTCCTTGCCACAGTGATGGCAAGTGCCTTTTGGTGCCTTTTCAGTCTTTTTGGCCTTTTTCTTCTTTCCCTTATTTTGTTCTTTGGGCTTCCTCTTAGAGCCTTTCTTTGAGGAACCAACTAACAGTACCGTCTTCTGATCCTGCTTTACAGAAGGCTCTACAGTTTTCAGCAAGTTGAGCAACTCAGGAATGGTAGTCTCCAGCTTGTTCATCTGATAGTTCATCACAAATTGTGAGTAACTCTTGGGCAAACAATGCAGAATTAAGTCAACACTTAGTTCGTGATCCATTGCAAATCCGAGTGTGCCTAGTCGCTCAATGTACCCCAACATCTTCAACACAAACTGTGAGACAGAAGTGCCTTCCTGCATCTTAGAGGTGAAGAGGAGTCTGGAGACCTCGAACCTTTCGGATCTCACCTGCTCGTCAAACAGCTCATGAAGATGGAAGATGATGGTATGAGCATCCATATGCTCATGCTGCTTTTGCAGCTCAGGTACCATAGCGGCCAGCATGATGCAACTCGCAAGTTCAGAATCGGCCACATGTTTCTGATAGGCCACTAACTGGTCTGGAGTTGCATCTTCTGGAGGATGGTTGGGAAGTTGTTCTTCAAGGACATAAGCAAGCTTTTCTACCTTGAGGACTATCCTCAGGTTTCGAAGCCAGTCCATGAAGTTTGGCCCAGTCAGCTTATTGGTGTCCAAAATGGAACGCAAATTCAGAGAAGACATGATCAAGTGATTATCCTAGAAATACAAATTGAGCTTATGTGAGAAGAATGATAAAGAATGCATCAATATACATTAATTAAGTCCTATTTATTTTTCGAATTGAATAACCCTTTTTATCAATTCGGGAGATCGTAGGAACATCTCCAAATAGGTTGATATCCAACCATAGATAAGAACAACCATGGCTAGAGTCCATCAAGTTATTCTTAGCTATGAAGGTAGGTAATTATACCGATTACATATTATACATATGTAACTATCACATTATGCTATCAACTAATTGAATGTTTGCATAAATCATTGGGTTGTTAACTCATTAACAAGTATGCAACAATATACATAGCACCCAACTGCACCTCTCTTTACATCGACCTTGGCTGTGGCACAACAAATCGATGCTCCAAGCTTAAGGCTGACCCATTAATCAAGAAATAGTTTTAATATGGTTGGAGCTCATTCAACCGTTTAGTCAGGCTTGGATGTGTCCAACAACCAAAACTAAGGATTGACCTCTGACTCCAACTATATTAATCATAAACTAATTCCATGGTTTGAAGATGTTGAGGTTCAAGCCGGGCATGGATGTGTCCATCAACCCAAACGAGAAACAAAACTCCGGTTCTAACCATATTAATGGAAGGTGTTGGCCTTAATATTTTTGTAAGGGGTTTTGGGTCTCATCCTTTTCCTTTAAGCACATTCATGACATATAATTATGTCATGTTCTAACGATTTCCTTAATAAAGTATGTATGTGACTTAATTTATCAAGTCTCATTAAT